>BOPP01000004.1:6186852-6265873 GCA_017312745.1 Gryllus bimaculatus | reverse complement strand
TGAGTTTCATTTGTATACTAGTAACGGACAAGAGAATATTGTAATTCGGAATTCCGCAAATTGCTTAGTGGGACAACGCATGAGGAAAAACGCCCACTGTGTCTCAAACACTATTTCACCTATAAAGCCAAAAATTTTAACAAAATACGAGATGGTGGCATGGGGAGCCCTACATCACTTGACGTGAAAATGCCCATAAATGTTTGCAGAAAAACTCTATAACTAACTTTATCCAAAGAATACTAGCCGAATTGTTATTAATATCACTGTAATTCCCTCTTTTATCAGTGTTGAAAGAACTTAAAAAATATACGTACGCTTCTTCTTAACATTCTTTTGTTTCCTGATCCATAGACCCACTTACATAACTAATACGCACTAGATTCTATTTCATAAGGAACCCACATTGGTTATAGTGCACATAGTAAAACAACTTCCAGGGACATTCTTTCGGTCTCAGTCCCGCGAGTTCATATACAACTACGGATTTACAGGTATAGGTTCCCATGAGCTGTTTTTGTAATATTAATGGTCAATAGCAGGAATTGAGGAAATTGCCTTACACTGAGGGAATTGCATCGGCTCATCGGAGGCACTTCTGTTCAGCATGAAGTCTCCATTGACGAGGACCACAAGTAAACAAGTAAAACCGATTTTTGCTATGACATTGTGCATATAGCAAAAGCTAGTGGTACTACAACAGTTCATACTTTCTCGTATACTTTCTAAGCGCTCCGCTATGTTATAAATACTAATTACATACATAATGTTCCGCTATATTATACACATAATAATTATATATAAATAAGCACAAATTATTTCAATCAGCAACAATTATTTTCTGCACCGAAACACACACGCAGGTCTTCCAAGTTAACTCACCGTTAGAAGAACTACTCTACAGAAAGTCCCTAAAATTCGGAATCGGTTGACGTATAGTATGTAATTTTGTCCATCAGATGGAAAAAAGTTCATTTTTCCAATGTATTCAAAAGGATAATCTGGAGCAATTGTTTGATTTTAAAAGTTCCATGGTGCAAAACCGGGGAATTGATTTTCTTCTGAATCGCTTGAGGTGTCAATAGAACAAATTCAAACATGCACGATCTTGCGGTGACATCGGACTTTGCCACTTGAAAAATGAACTGAATTATTGTTGCTCATTGAAAACATGTTTGCATATTTATATATAATAATTATGTGTGTATAATATAGCGGATCATTATAAAATATATATGTAATTATTATGTATAATACAGCTGGGCACTGCAGGTCTCATTTTCGTTGAAAACTCGGTTTTTTTCGAAAATTGTAAAAATTCAAATTTTTCGGTGTTTTCCTACAACTAAAAGATTTCCCCCTCAATGAACTCTGTTACTTAAGAATATATTTTGAAATAAAGTTACGTTTAATTTTTCGAAAATTTAAGTACTTTCCCCGTAATTTTGTGTGAAATATGATTTTTTTAAATTTGCTTCAAACTATTACTTTCTCAAAATCGGCACCAACAATTTTGATTAAATTTTGACATAATTTTTTTTTTGTCTCCAGACCAAACTAATTAAAGCTTTGAAAAAACTTTTCAGTTCGTTTTAATTAAAATACTCATACTTACAGCTTTTTGTACTTTATTATGATATTTCATTCCATACACTTCGATATATTATTTTTCTTTTCTTCCACACTTTCTCTTCCGCCTCCCACTCCTTTGCCTCCATGAACTTTATTGTCAATCACTTTCTCTGAGTCTTCTCTAGCTCTATCTCCCTGCTCCTATCTTTAGTGTTTTCTACTGGCGCTATTTAGCACCATGCGGTTATTCTCGATGATGCATCTGAATGAAAGTGTTAAGTGAAGGTGTTAAGTAAAAACAACGGGCTGTGAAGAGTCAATAGCGCTTTGCTTTCACAGGTTGGAACTTCCTGTTTGTGTTCAGCGAACCGTTCAGATATAACACGATAGAATATGATTTTTTTTTTACAAACTGATGACTGAGGGTAAACATTTACCAATGACACAAAATGCATTTCTTTCAAAAAGTATTGCATGATTTAGCTTACATCATAGTACTTGGGATGATTTTTTGTTAACACCTATGCCGCTGATAACTTCTATCTCCAGCATCATTAATATTACTCACCTATCATTCTTCATCTCGATTTAATATTCTGGCCATCACTGAAGCAAATATTGTACCTGAAGGTATTTAAAGGAATCCACTTTTAGGGAGTTCCGTTAGAGGTCCATTTTGACGGAATTTAGAACGCTACATATCTGTAGAGTCCGGATTTTTATGATGGATTTAATATTTTTTACTTTCTATGTCATATATTCAGAGCAATCCTCACACAATATGTAAATTTTTCATTCCATATTTTTATGTATTTTATACTACATTACATATTTTACATATTTTGCTAACAGTTTACGAAGTTTGCTAACCTTTCACTTTCTCGTTGCGGAGTAGAGAGAAAGTTACGTAATGCTACGCAAAAAAACGGCAAATTTTCGGCATAAAAATTTTATTACAGAGCCCTGCTATCGAAAAGGTGGCTAAATCCAGTTGCTAAATTTAGAAAAAATCCTCTATCTCGTGGCGTAGCTAGAATACATGTTTTGTGGGTCCTTGATACCAAAAAATCGAATGACGGCAAAAGTATCTATCCGTCCGTCTGTGAACAACTCCAGCTGCTAAACCGTTCAGCCAATTTTCACTAAAAATGATATTCTGCAATCAATCTAGCTGATGTTGCGGCCCCTAGAATTAGAAACATATTTTAATTTTGGTGGGTACTGTTCATAAACCTCCTAGGACATTTTCAAAATTTTCGAAAACATGGCACCACAGTTTTTGATTAAGTATTATTGTTGGATAAAGTATTTCGTTATATATCGTTAGAAACCCTGATTTTTGGAAAATTGCGGAATTTCAAAATTTTTTCGGTGTCATCCTACAACTAAAATATTAAAAATTGAGATTTTATCCCGTAATGAAATCTGTTCCATAAAAATGGATTTCGAAATAAGATCATATATAATTTTTGGAAAATTTGAGTACATTTCACGTAATATCGCAAGAAAATACAGGAAAGTAAGTGCACTACAAGTTAATAATACTATCAATTTTCTTGAAATTTATTTCGCAGAAATACATAATGAATTTTCAAAAATTTATTTTATTTAAAAATTAGACATGTTTTTTCTTACAGATGTTTAGAATGGCGTACTGACGACGCGACGTGCCCTACGTGAAAACGCGGTCAGATGCGACAAGTGCGCTTGAGCGCCAAGAATATTATTTGTAGGTATGATGTCGGGTTTCTTGATTTTGCGAGAGATACTGGTTTTTATAGACGCTTAGAACTACGAAGACAATGCATTGTGATTTCTGGTCATTGAGTTTCCTCATTTTACTATGACTATAATTGCCATCAATTATAAAATTGTACTTTTAAAAAATTATTTAGATCTGGTAAGCCAATTGGTTTAATAAATATTTTATTAATGTAATTTTAAATTGTATTCATTTATTTTGTTTGCTTGTAAATGTTCTACAAATAAGTGCGTATTTTGATATTACATACTATTGTGTCTCTTCTACTTTCTCGCTACCGCTTACTCCGTAGAGAGAAAGGTATGTAATGCTATGCGAAAACGTGGAGGTACGACAGCACATACTTTCTCGCAATATTATGATTTTATCGTTATATAATGTTATGTCTTAACTCCTGCCTTTCTTAAACTTCAAATATCACTGTATCTCGAAAATAAAGAAAGTGTGAAAAATATATTTTTTATTCAAAATTTCAATAAAATCTTATTTCTGGCATAGAATCAGTGTATAAGATATTCAGTGATGCGTATTTTAGCTTTTAATTATTCTGCCTAAGCACTATGCGAGAAAGTAAAATAATGAAAAGTTAATGAATAATACGATCCACCGGCAGCGGCTGCTTTCGTTACAGCGCGTTGTTCCCAGCGCTGCTTTAGAGCAACAATAGGAGTTTATTTGGGATATATATTTTACGACGCGGTAACATTGATAGCTTTTGCAAGCAAATGCAAATAATTCGAAAAATATATAACAGTAATCATTAAATACTATAGTTTTGACTCAAAATTGATCATGATCTTATTTCAAGATCTATGTTTGAACATTACATTCTATTGACGAAAAATGACTTCTCAATATTGTAATTGTAAGGAAAACTCCAAAACTTTTTAAAATTTTTCCAATTTTCAAGAAATTATTGATTTCAATTAGACCTGTGTCATTCTTTTAAGCGTTCCTCTGCGTTACACGAGGGAAAATTTAATTCAAACATTTTACATCTTTTTTCCGAAATTATGAAAATGTAAAGTTTCTCCAAAAACCAAAATATCCTTATTACACCCACAAGGCCTCGAGTTCGTTCAGAGCGCTTTGCGAATATCAATTTTCAAGAAAACTAAACGGTTTAGGCATGACGTATACTACTGCCGGATACACAGACGGACGGACAGACAGACAGGTAGGCAAACGGACGGACACGCGAACAGACAGGCGTGCTGCCGACAATTGATTTTTCGGTATCAAGTATTTACAACCCATGGGTCCTGACTACACAACGTGTTGGAGGAAGTAATTTACTACATATAAGAAAAAGATTTTTTCACTTTCCCGTTACCAGGGCCCGGCAATAAGAGTTTTTTATCGAAAAACTCAGATTTCTGGCACACGATGACAATACTTTCTCTACTCACGATGTAAGAAGGAAAAGTAAAAAACTTTCTCTTTTTACGAAGTAAAAATAGAAAGTAAGAATGGTTAAAAATTGGTTTAAGGTCATGTGACCATCTACTAAATATATATGTACTACAAATATATCCACTTATAATTTCTCCTCAAATATACAGCTTTATTTCTACGTATATAATGGCCTTCTACAATAGGATATTTTCGTGCTGACTATTCGTATACAATTGACTATCTTGGCCAGAAGATTAAAGATTTAACTGAAAATTCAGTTTTAATAAATATAATAAGAACGTTAGAGAAGTAAATGTGTGGGGTCAGGGTCGTCTGAAAGGGTCAGTCCTCGGTTAGCCAAAGTGTTCGGGAAGAAGTAGGAGGCCCTGCGCCCATGGCGCATGCGTTGTCGCCTCTGTGTTCGGTTCACGAAAGAAGACTGGAAATGCTAGGAGGGCGTCGGGGTCATTTCGGGCGCGAGATAGACTGCTGGATCAAGGTAGTACCAACCACGTACATACGTTCAATTCCAACCCATAAACTGACAGCCGTACCATCATTTATTAATTCATATTCAAACTTATACAATGGTGTGATAATGGGAAATTTTTATTCACTAACAAACTATTGGAAACGCAAAAACATCGAGCAGAAAATATTGATGTTAAAAAACATATTCTTTAAAATATCGATGTTCAAACGTTGATGTTTCTGTAAAAACATCAATGGTTTGAAAACATCGGCATCGCTGTTAGCGACTCCCTTGACCAGAAGATTAAAGATTTAACTGAACATAAAGTTTTAATAAATGTCATAAGAACATTAGACAAGTAAATGTGGGATTCAGGGTCGGCTGAAAGTGTCAGTTCTTGGTGTGCCGAAGTGTACCAGAAGAAGTAGGAGGCCCATGGCGCCCATGGCGCATGTTGTAATAATGGGAAATGCGATGCGTCCCACAACGTTGCATCCCTAGCTCGCGCAGTCCGGCGCCCGCCGTCCCAGCCGCCGCTGACTAGGAGGCTTCCTGTTTACTGCTAGATTATGCGATGCGTTGCGCAGCTTTCCGCCATTCACGGTCGCGTCGCCGATACAGCGCACGCGTGCACGCCGTGCTCTCTGCCATCGGCGTCCCATTGTTCCACGTCAGGGGTGTCCACTTTGCAAGGCCGCAAGGGCCACAACTATAACCTTTAATACGGTTGCGGACTATATTTTCATTACACCAGTGATCCACACCTGACTTCCCCGTACTGTTGATCTCGGCACTTCGCCTGACTGCTCTGAAACGAGGTGGGGGGAGAATGGATACATGTGCGATATCAGGCCTTACTATGCATAACGCATTGTAACGCATTCGGATGGTTTTGAATATTTTAATTTAATAGAAAAACATAGTAAAATCTAAACTTAATGTATTTTCACATTAAGGGAGTGTTGACCTCGACACGTTGCGTGTGAAAGGCACACAATGTTCTCGCCCGACATGGATGCTAGAGACTCTCACGTTTGACGAATTGACTAATACTTCCAAAATCAATGGCACGGCGGGCCGCATGCGACTCGCGGACCGCCAGTTGGCCAACCCTGTTCCACATCGGCGCCGCGCTTTCCTAGCCCTAGCCGACACGTGGGCTGCGCGCGGTGAGTCACGGCCGACGTTTTGATGCCCAAGTGACATGACACGACTCGAATGTTTCCTGCTTGTGACATTTCTAGATCTAGGGTTTGCTCTCAGCGTAAGTATTTGATCGAACTTGCAGATCATATCTTATCACCACAGGCGTGCGTAACCTGAAACATGAAGCGTTGCAGCAACTCTTCTAGACCACCGTATCTATTCATGTTTTTTTCCAAATTTATAGATGATATTTTACATGTACACTTATTTTAAATCTATTTTTGAATTTTTAAAATATTTTATTGGGAGTTGGATTGTCTCTGACTTGGCTGCATTTTTTCGGGGTAGTTTTGTATGTTTCTCAGTATTTTTAACTTTTCTTCCGATTTTTGAATTCTTAAATCATTTTTGAACCCAAAGACTGATGTGTCAATCCATTTTTCTTTATTGTATAGTTGAAAATGTACCTATAATTTCTATCGGTCATTTTTATCAAGGATTTAACATATTCACAGAGTTTTATTACATAGTCTGTTAGACCCCATTCAAAATTTTCAGAGGCCCCACGTTCACCCTGCCTTCTCATCTCCACACGCGAATGCTTATAATGAGGAGGGCTAATTTTGATGACCCAAAACATCGCCAAAAAACATCAACAAAATGCTCTTGAAAGATTTTAAAACTACCCCAAAAGCCAAGAAAAATGACGTTAAAAATTTTCTCAAAACCAGTTCAGACGAACAATTGAAGCTCTAGGATGTATTACTGATGTGATAGAGGCTTTTTCTATTAGTCAAGTGAACTCAGCATGCAAACTTTTGGTTTGGATTGTTCTTTACTACGAAATCTCTGTCTTTATTTATCCCGAAATCGGCCGAACCGACAATGGCGCTGATAGGCATCGCAAGAACCTTAGATTACATACTCACAACGGCTGACATTACAATTTCTGAGCGAAGAACTCCCGAATATGCTACTACTAAAGGGTATGTTCTAAAGTGAAAAGAAAAAAATACATTTCATTAAAATACGCCCTCATACTTTTCAAAAAGACTCGGAGTCGCGAAACGAGTGTACACTCGTATGCAGGTTTTTGGTACATGTAGATTATTTGTGAAAGAAACGGAATTTAAAATCGTGTAATGAAATTAAATGCTTGAAGCTCTTTTCATAGTTTCCGTTTTATAAATTATTGGTGGATGGCTATATTTCTAGTGTAACGTATTAGCCAGCGTGCCTCATGGCATCTATTTGGGGACGCTTGGTAGAGGATTAGCCTAGCCACAGGAAGTAGGGTTTTTCCGTAAAGGGAAGAACGCGGAAACGGGAGACACAAGGCTTTGGGAGTATCCGGCCTATAGAAACTTTTCACTGTTATAACAAGCGAGGGGGTGGCGTGACGTAGTAGGTTACGTGGGCCTCGCCTATATAACAGAGTGCACAGAGCCAGTGGGTGGGTTCTGAAGACAGCGGGAGAATCTCGTGCGTGTGCACAAAACTTGGCGCCACGACGGTGCATATGCGAACCCGGCTCGCGAGGCTCGAGTCACTAGTTGACGAAGCCTGCGGACTTTAGGTCCTTGGGTGACTGCGGTCACGGGGGAGCGATGCTGTGTGCGTGCTCCGAGGTGAAGAGTGGTTGAGTGCCACGATTCACGCCGATTCTCAATCGGATAAGATCGCTCCTGCGATAGAGCCAAACCAGCCGTTGGTGCGCCAGAACGGACTTTGTGTCCCAGCGTGACATCCGGTTACGGAAGCTAGGCTTTGTGCGCGCTTCAAAAGTAGGAGTGGCGAATGCCACAATCAAATCATCTTCAATCGGGTTTGAATCGCTCCCGCGATCAGGGGATAGTAGGTCTATCAGAGCTAGGGTGTAAGTAGGATATTAAGTGTATATATTTGTTTTGTTTTCTTTGTTAATAAATATATTGTTATACGAAAGCTCTGTGTCTGTGGTCGCTGTGAGTATCCATGACGTCACACTAGAAACACGGTACATTTCTGCCGTGTACATCTCATTGCCATATACTATATTCTAAAATGTCAGCAGAAATCTTCTCAGCTTTAATCTTGGTTTCACAAAAATAACCTTAGTCCACAACTTCTTGCGCTTCCCGTATAAATTACCCTTGCTATGCCTTGATAGAAGTTATTCATTAGTTCAGAAAGAAATGAGTCCGGTATTACGTTTTTAAATTAACGTCCAAACGTTTTAATGTTAACCCTCTTAAATAAGATCATCAATAACACTAATCAACACGATTTTGTGCATCGTGTCTTCCCATGTGTGTTTGTAACATTGTCGCAGGTCCTGCTGCGGTGGTGGTGGTGGCTGTCGTGACGGTTGTGCTCTACTACCACAAAAAAATGTGCCATTCGTGCGTTCACTATACTTGGAATACATTTCGTAAAACCGTCCTCAAAACAGCGCTAACTAGACCAATTGCAAATAGAATTATCGAAATTATATTTCATAAATTTCATATTCACCATTCGTAATTATGTGCATTTTCCCGGCCTCATACGCGTCCGTTGTGTGGAATGTTTGTTGTACAAATATTTGTTACGTGGTACATCACTGACCTACTATTCATTTGAGTATTGAAATTTGTAATATACTTATGGTAATAAGTATAATTTCTGAATAACTAAAGCAAAAATAATAATTATAACAATAATGATAATCAGGAATGAAATAACGGTTATTGAGATAACTTGATAACAATATATTGGACATAAAAATTGTTGTTCAGTCTATGAAAGGACGTATTCAAAAGCATGAAGAGACTAACGTATCAAAGAAATAGAAATGTAAATGCTATGATTGCCCAAAAGATATTGAACTAATTTCTGGTTCTTTGATTTCTATTTTCTCATTCTATCCCTGTTACTTTCGAGAAAAACACATATTAAAACATGCTATAAATGGCCACTTTGATGTATTGTTGAAGTATTACTTTTTACACAACTTTTCTCCCTGTATCTCGTATATCGCAACAGAATGCTTATGCAGTACGTTTAATTTGATTTGATTTGATTTATTAAGTCAAAAAAATAGTAAAAACTGTATGTAACGAATGGGGAGAAGATTATCTACGCTGTTTTCTTGAGTTCCAGAATTCCTTCCCGTCATTTTAAATATAAATAGTTGAAAGATGAGTAAAAGTTAAAAGATAAATAATTTTTTTTAAATCGCGAGATTATCAATATTTGAAAAAATTGACATTTTTGTTTCCGAGTTACAGAAAACGTATTTGCACCGGTAAACGAATTGCAAGTATAATTTTTCTGCATTACTAACAAAATAGTAACTCACCCATGTCCACTCCTACCATTACAAGCAAAGGCGTGTTCAACAACACGTGCGCATAATGAAGCTACATTTACGTCCAGAAGCAAAACAAGGGGCTATCTCAGCATTTGCTCAATGGATCAGAGAAACTGAACAAAAACCTGATCGAGATGGGGGTCATTGACCCGGAAGCTGAAGTATATTATTTGTTTTGTTAAAATAAACATTATTTTTCTTTGTGATTATCAGTATAGTCTCCAATTGTATAGAAACAGTTAAGCAGCAGAAAATATTTTACTTTTAACTTGTAAACCGACTTCAATTGTTTAATGTCATCTGACAATGCATTGTAAAGTAACATACATGTATTGTATGTGGATTTCTAATAGTGAGCTCTTGATACTGACACTTGGTGAACGTGATTTTTACCACGTGTGTTGTAATTATAAATATCAGTATTCCATGAAAATATGTTCCAACCGTGAAGTAAGTCACTTTTGACAAATATTACAGATTCGTAAATATTTTTGCAAAGTTTATGAGCATTACTGTATGCTGTCATGTGTTGTTTTGTCAACTTCCATCCAAAGTATTTAAATTTGCGTTTCCAAATTCAACAAACACAAATAGTGTATAACTGAAAACAGTTAAGGTAAAGTCTCTGTCGGTGACGAGAAATAGTAGATATATGACAAGCAGGAATAACACTTGTGATTTGATGTTTCTGATGCTAGACTTGACATCTCCGTTGAACGTGCACCCTAAGCTGGAGTACGAGGCAATTACTATAGAAACTTTTATCATTGCTTTCACTAACACCACTACGAACACCGCCCGCAACACCGCCATCATTCCACCACAATCACTAACACTAACGATCTCAGTTACTATCCTCTCCATCGAATATTTCAGCACCTGGTCCGTCTCAATTGTCTCTAACATAGGATCTTAATATCATTGAAAGGTCCATATATTTTTTGACAATCACCTCTGCTTTTATTGTTTAAATTTTTAAACTGACATCTTAAAAAACAATTTTACAAATTTTTATCCGCCAATTAACTGCTAATAACGCTGCACTCGTCGGAGGTTCATTGTTTCCTCCATCATCAGATTCTAGATATACAAAGAAACAAACACACCTATATCAGAATACCATACAATCTAATATTGGAAACACGGCATTACACAACATGTCAAATGTAAAAATTCTTATTCAATTGACAAGTTAAGAATTAATTTAAGAACGATTATAATTTACGATTATTTGTCGAAAAATATATGGACCTTTCAATTATAAAAGGAACCTAATTATAGACAATCTATACCGCAAAATTCAAATACAAGTCTAACATAGGATGTCTAGAATTCTGATGGGATCACCTCCCACTATACACAGAAACGTTGCGGATGTAGAACGAGCTCCTAAAAGCCTAAATGCCAATGAGTAAATGCTACGATAATCCTTGAAATTCCTGTTTGTTTCTTAGCTCCACTTTCTTCAATGCTCGTAGGTATACGTAAATTAAATTAATTTAATAACATTGTTAATATTATCATTTGCACAGTATTTGTGTATATTTCTTGAATTTTTTAGTGAATTAATACAAATGGTTTACGACAAAAACAAAGTTTGAGAATCCTTGTTCTAATGCTTATGGTAGCATTTTCAACCCTGTTCAACTTGTCGCACATCACATTAAACGTTATTACAAAATAAAATTATCACTTATAAAAAAAGTAAAGTTAATTAAAATGTAAAATACAACGATAAAATTAGCACAATTTACATTCTAAGGTACATTACGACTAGAGCCCAAATCTAACTACCGGATTCGCCCGTTAATGTTGACATCCAAAATATGAGGATAAAATCCTAAGGAGTAACAGCTTCGAAGCATATTATTCGAAATTCAGTCATATGAAGTTGGCATTAGCCAACACGGGATGGCTAAGGTAGGTACAGTTTTTTCGATCACGAGAAATAGCTTATGTCTAACAAACCGGAATAACACTGTCGATATGAAGTTTCTAAAACTAGTGAGTGATAGTTATTTGTATCAAGTTTCAGTGCGTCAGCCATGAATTTCTGTTTACTTCTGTCTTCGGCTTTTGCAGTTTCATTAAATAACAGTTTTTGCAGTTTCATTATTTACACTACGGATAATAGCCAAATTCTCTAGCCGATTTTCCTTTGAATATAATTTTGATTAAACAGGAGCGAACATTTTCATACTTATTTCAGTCAAAACGCTCATTGAACTGTGTTCGTAACATGTATATGAATTAGAACAGAGACCCTAGAGCTCAAGAAATCAACCCAGATTGCACTTCTCCCCATTGTACATCACACATTTACCTGTTTTTACTTTCTCGTAAACGCACGTGCATTACTCTCATCACTTTCACTATTTGATCTTTATACTCGAAGTCTCCCAGCTCGACTTGCCACTGGCTCTTGTAGAGTGTGGCCCTATTTGATCTCTTATAACACCCTACGTCGCACTTCACATCTCACCTGCTGCAGAACTTTTTGGAGGGGCATACGCACAGTTGTACATTCACATACACTATGAATGGTGTCTCTGTGGTCGGCGGTGCACTTCAGGGCCGGGTCGTTTATAGTGCCAGAGTATGGTGGGTAGGGGCCAGCCGCAGCCCATTAAGCCGCGTGGATACGCGTGCCCTGTACTCAAAAGGCACAAGGCGCGTTTGGTCAATGTGGGCGAAATAGCAAGCGGCGCTACTCAAAATTTCCTTGGCGACAATGAGTTCATGACAATGCGTACGAAGTATAGAGAAAGTCATGTAATGCTGCGGAAAATACATTTCGAGATTTCAACGGAAATACACGTTTTGGTATACCCTAAAACCGAAAAAGGTTTTTTTTTCTTTCAAAACCTCTGTCCACCTGTCGGTCCGTCTGACCGTCCGTCTGTCCGTCCGTCCGTCCGTCCGTCCGTCCGTCCATCCGTCTGTCCGTCCGTCTGTCCGTCCGTCTGTCCGTCCGTCTGTCCATCCGTCCGTCTGTCCGCCCGTCTGTCTGTCCGTCCGTCTGTCCAACTGTGAACACGACTAGCGCCTAAATCATACGTAGGATTTTTTCTCAAAATGGATATTCCCCAGTGGATATGATCCGACTCTATGCGCTGTGATTCTGGAAACGTTCTTCAAAATTTTGGGGCACTTTGCATGAAGCCCCTGAGAAATTTTCTCAAAAATTTCTCCAATTTTTTCTTTTAAATTTCTTGAAAGAAGACAGTAAAATACACTTAGAAAGATGGTATGGATCTGTTAACTCCGGATTTTCAAAAATTGCAAAAGTTTGAATTTGTTCGGCATCCTCCTACAACTACTAAACTCAAGATAGAGATTTTTCCTTCCAATGAAATCTGTTGCTTGAAATTAATTCTTTCATTAAGGTTATGTACATTTTTTGGAATATGTACATTTTCTGTACATTTTTATGTACATTTTTTGGTAGTAATTGCGCAATATTGCGTGAACTATGTACAATATTAAAAAACATCAAAAACAAGATCTCCTCGAAAACTGCTCCAAATTTTTTCTTTAAACTTTTTGTAGGAATAGTGCAAAATGTACTCTAAGAGATGAAATAAACGCAATTTTGCTCTATTATTTTGTTTTTGCAAACAATACAAAAATGTAATTTTTTGACTAGCTACTGACGTCGTTTATATTTACATTAACGGCAATTTGTTCACAATATTGCATTTACGAGTACATGTACTTTAAATGATGTCCAATAAAGTTTCTTGAAAACTTTATTGTTTTCTGTAAAAACGAGCTCAATATTCCGCATTTTCAGAAATGCTGTATCGTCATTTTCTCTACAACGGTCGGAAAACATTTTCTTCAAACTTTCCCTACGGATAGTGGTTATTGCACTGTTTAAGATGGCATTTAATGAATTTTGCTGTTTTCTTTTGTTTTTTCGAAAATATCACAAATGTAATTTTTTTAATAATGCTCATTTTGTTAATATGCACATTATCAGTGATTTGTAAACACTATTGCAATTGTGAGTTATAGTGCGTCAAATAAATTCTTATGAAGTTTTTCGAAAACTCAAAACTCTTCTGTGAAAAAGAGCTCCAATTTTCGCTCTACAGTAGTGCTAAATCGCTTTTTACTTAAAAACAGCTCCAAATATTTCAAAGGAAATTGGCATTTAGGGAGAGGTAGGTTAGGGGGGTTACTGTTCTTTAACATTCTTAAAGTAATGTTTTTGTTCTCCAAGTAGGAAACTGAAAAATTAAGAAATATCAAAAAAATGTTCTTTGGGCGGCGAAAGATGGTAAGTGGCAAAATGATGGGGCAGCACCGAAAAGCTCGCCGCAACCAAAGACATTAGAAAACTCGTACGAGAAAGTCTGGACCATTCAGTTTTTGTTATTTTTTAAAATTGCAAATATTGCACACAATTTTTCGCGAAAACTACTAAAATTATCAAAACAATGTACATGACATTAATGAACGAACAAGTAATAGAGAACAAATTTCATTTGAAGGAAAATGCTCTATCTTCAATTTTGAAGTTGTAGGAAGACATCAACACAAATGGGGTATCAGAGAACCACAAAATGTGTGTTACCGTTGAAATCTTGAAATCGATTTTCCACAGTATTACATAAATTTGTTTATACTACGTATATTACTCCGTATATGTACGTATACGAGAAAGTAATAAGCCCACTTGAGTTTTCACCATTCTTCTACCCTCGTCCGACAGTTTCTGGACGTTCTTCCTAGACTGTGAATTAACTCATCCCCTGCGACCCATGACGCGTTGTCCTAGCTGAAAAAGACGCTTGTAGATGTACGGAAGAGTGAATATCATCCATTCGGCTGTATAGCTCCACGAAAAGTGTACACACTTCTGGGGACAAGAGCGTTGTGAGGCATGTATGATTAATACAAAAGAGAGGAAAGGCTGTTGGTTCTTCGACAAAACGATTTCGTTGTTTTCACGTCGCTTTAAGTCTCGCTTTGTTTAAAACTAGATCAAAGTAAACTTATTTTTACCTATGAATCCCAAAACTACATATTTTCACTCAAACATTGATATTTCATTTTGTCATTATTTTCAGAAGAAAAAATATGTGAAGGTTTACCTCTCTCCTTTCCCGCACTTGACCATGGCGCTTCTTATCCAGGAAAAATGCAGGGTCTTTTTGCGAGTGCAATTTCATCGTACGCGCAAATTTCTCTCGTGTTATTATCACACTCTTGAAGCTCAGACTTGTCGGCGCATTATATACGGTGAAGTCTGCGAAGGTTAGAGTTCTTCGAATATAAAGGAATTTGATGCAGACATATTTCAGTATCAATATTGACGGGTGTGCGTTCCAGTATTTTAAACATAGGAAAATAAGATAACCTACAACATTTATTACTAGAGAGTTTTGATTACAAAGAAATGTCATAATCAAAGTTCATTTTCTGTGGCTCATTTTCCGCAATCCACTCGGGAGACTTACGTGTCATTAAAAATGGAAATGACATTGACGTGATGTCATGCACATTACCTTTTAATATTAACATGGATGTATAATTCTTCATAGATGTGAATATGAATTTACACAGCCACTCATCGATATCAATACATTAAATAGGCACACTATTTCTATATACAGATGTCTCAGATTAAATGTGGATTTGGAGCTGAAGAGAACGTTCGCAGATAGTACTTCTCCCTCGTACGTCACAAACAGTTTTTACTGTTTTTTTATTAATTAAATAAACTGCTCGTTTTAAAATTATATTTTAAAAATAAAATAAAATTTTATTTTTAAAGTATTGAAGAAGAAACATGAAGTGAATCAGCAATCTTCTTGTAGTGTGTGTGATTCGAATAAATGTTGTTACGGCAAGTTGTTGTGCTCTTTTTGCCTCCACGATCAGCAGAGCGGAAACGAGAAACGAGCTTCCTTCGATCAGTCAGGCGTAATCAAATACGCAGCTTCCCCATCTCCACAGCCCGCAGAGCGCTTGCTAGCGGGCGCCCGTGCCCTTAAAGGCTGATTGGAATAGCCGACCATAAGGTTTTAATTCCCCCCTGACTACGAAACGTAAAACGTAAATGTATTGTAGCTAAGAGATATTGACGTCCTAAAATAATGAACTACAGTATTTTACATTACTATACAAAGCTATTTTTGTAGTCAGGCGCTTGTGCCCTTAAAGGCTGATTGGAACCGTCGGCCTTTAAGTTTTAATTCGCCCCTGACTAAGCAAAGTAAAACTAATGTATTGTAACTAAGAGATATTGACAGTCCCAAATAATGAAATAATGAGTAGTATATCCATTGCAACACATAGCCATTTTTTAGGGCATTGTACAAATGTTTAAAGCAATGGCTTGGAATGAAAACATATTTCCGGGGCTTCGATTTTCATATGTGTTCGAATGAACTTTCACAAAAAAGTCTCAAAATACAATTATAAATGCCATGAAAATTGCTTATGTGACTTCACATTCATAATCAGCGACCCTTAAATTCAAATCAAGTTTTGCGTTTTTCCAAAAGGTACGAGCAGTTTCCCAAGCCCCCGTTAAGCACGGAGCGGACGGACCGACCGCTCCGAGGTCCCCCATAATGAGGGGGTTTCCTCAAATTCTTTAAAAGAGCAAACGCTGCCCAAAAAAACCCGAGAACGAAATTAAGAAAGAAAGGAAGGAAAAAGTAGTAGATAAGGCGGTCAATTCCTGCATATTCCCTCTCGTTATCGTATGTGAAAAACCCTACATGCAACTGCGAGGCACGAAGAAGAGTACACGCTCGAGAAAAAGGCAACTCGATTCTCTAGTTGCCATTAATCCATGCTGCAAGCAAATAACAGCAGATAAAAGCAGTGTTTCCTGTGTGAGCTATCGTTCGAGGCCTGCCTTCTCAGATATTAGCAATCAGATCGTATTTTGTGTTACTGACTTAAGCATGGTGGAAATACATGGATGAGTTGCTCCAGCGCACCGATTTTTGCTCGTTCTGCGCAACACCAGTTGCGTCACGAACCACGTGACCACAGCACGGGCACTTCGTTTGAAAAGCCAGCCCAGACGCTGGCTGCCATATTGCATGGAGAACGAGAAGTGTTGAGAAATATTTTGAATGCGGTTCAAAGTGACAATTTTCAACTGTAACCAACCAAAAATAATACAATGAAATAATACAAGATGCAATGTTTAAAAAGAAATGCTTCATAACTCTGTTTCATTGCCTTGTAACGAGGTGATCGTTTTGGAATATGGCTGCATTTAAAATTTCCGCTAATATTGCGACCCAAACTGGTGTCTGATGCTAATTGGCCAAAGTCGGATACGATGCGCAAGAGCCCCTCCTCCCCCCTTGGACTTAAGTACAGCATAGCGTATAGCATTTTATCGATACTCTATAACACTTTTGAGCTTTTGTGCATGTACAGTTCAAGTTGCGCATATACAGAAGGTCGATGTTGCTGTCGGTTGCTGTACACTAGGGTGTGCTTAAAGTCTATTGTTTGTCGGTCTTTGCTGAATTCATCGTCACGAGCCTATGCGCGCGATTCATATTTGTCCTTATGTTCGGACACAAAGCTTGGTGACAGGCGGCATTGAGTAACAAATTTATTGAATTTCTCAGAACAGATATTCTTATTACCTTTTCTTCTATACTTATGAAAAAGAATCTCGTTTCCAACGTGCTCTCAACGGTGCACTGGCAGTTATCCTTACACGTCCCGTTTCCCTTCCTAGGTCATCAAGATTGACTCAACACCGGAGAGATTTTTGAGAGGGACTAAACGCTGATATCATCCAGTGGCCGGTCACTGAAAAATTCTTTGCTATCACCCCGTCTCTCAGTGCGTCTAACTTGCTCGAAGTTGATTACTGCAATAATTGGCAAAACGAGTAGAGGCGAAGGAGTAGGTGGCGTTTCAATCGTTGATTCCTGCAATTGAATATGCATAAACAAACAGGAAGCTCAAGTCTTTTAATAGCCAAAATGTTAAAATTGTACACTATGTCATCATGTCACACCCATTAGGCAAAGATAGACAAGCAGTTCTAAGAGTTCAACAAAGCGGGACTCAAAAACAAAAACTTTTGGCGGATCGTGAAAACAAAATTGAAAAAAGCTTTAGAGAAAGTACCTAAAATAACTGCTTTTTTTACAAAGTCAAATTATATCAGGTCCTCGAAGCCAACCATCGGTACTGTTACCAAGAAAAAGTAAAATCTGGTTTGTTGAAGCGAAATGTTAGCAATATACTCCTCCGGACTCGAGTAAAACGTGTGATACTGCTTGGAAACAGGCCCTAAAACCACAGGACGTCGTTTTAAAGATAAATTCGAAAAACTACAAATAAATATTAACATATTACATGAATTTTGAATAAATATGTGTGACGCTAAACTTACTTATAAAGAAGGCAATGTTCTCTATGGATGCTACTAGCTCAAATGATGTTTCACTCATACGTTTTTATGGAGACATGTGTAGCAAAAATGAGTAAAGTGGCTTGCTTGAGAAAAGCTACTGATGTTGAATATACGAATATAATAAGAAATTTGAACCATAATGTAAACATAAGCGAAAATAAAGACATTAGGTGGAAAGTCGCTTCCTCTTTCATTAAAGTAACTAACTTCGTACCCAATCAGCCGTCCTTCTAAAATGAATTGAATCTAAACTAGTATTTTGAAAATCAATATTTCTATTAACTCTAACAATATCAAGATATAAATGAACGTTCAAGTGTATAAACAACAGGCTCGGGAATTGAAAAGAGGAAGGGGAGGGTCGCTGCGGAGTCAACTCTTTAAATTTTGATTTTATTTATGTTTCTGAAGATTTTGGTGAATTAATAAATTGATGCAACTAATATATAAATCGGGCTGAGGAGAAGGGAAACAAATCATTTTTTGCAACTTACACACACAACATTAAATCATACTCATTCATGGTATACCCAATTTTTCTTTGTGAATTCACTGTGATAGCAGAAAATTATTTTTTTATGTACTTTCTACTAAATAACGTTTATGTGATCAGAATTTGGTTCGAATTCTTGTTGACATGTTTCCTTCATCCTCAGTGTCAGAATCGAGTTTAAAGAGAACTGAGTACTAAAATCCAAAATGCAATAAATTTTACATAATATTGTTCAGGAATATTATATTTGTTTAAAACAATCATTTATCCAACGAAATAACGAATTGTTTTGCAACAATTGGCTAAATTTATTACAAATTACACATTGTAAAGAGTTTGGAAAATAATAAGCATATGGCTCAATTCTCTTTAGCTCCTTGAATTGATTTATGACATTGATCAGCTCTTTTTTGTGCATTCAAAGTTCAGCCCCTGCTGCACGTGTAGCGCTGTCACACAAAAATGAACACTTAATTTATGCTCCAAGCACTTCACATTTGGAGCAAACATCCACTCGAAGCCCAATAAACCTAAGTTAAAAAGTTTCTTTAAAAATTTAAAAAATGATATCGCATGCATGGTAGCGCATACCAAGCAAGCAGAGGCGCATCTAGATAATCAGGCGCGGATGGTAAGCATAGAATTTGCGTCCCTTTCAGGATACTTCAAATTAGTGTTATTTGTTTTACCGGGTATACTCTAAATAGCGCCTCTGGGAATGGCTCCCATGGGTCGTGCCATGTCTGCGATGTCGCAGATACGTCACTGCATTCATGCATAACACGATTCTCATTGCCAACTTTCAAAATCAAAATTATAGTATTGAGGAGTAACGGAACATGTCATCCTTTCCTCCACAGTACAGATCCTTTCCTCCAACTTGCAAATTTATAGCCTACACATAATACTAACTTATAGCTAACACATAAATAAAAAACATCTATTACACAACTCAACTGCTTTTTTAAATTCTCAGTTAATTTTTCTGTATAATTTCTTAAACAATGTGGATGATAGTGAAAAAAATTGAAATTATTTAATCAGTTTAAACATTTGAAATACGCACCAAAATGTGATTTGAAACTAATTTTTCACCAATGTTTAAACAATTTAAAGATGTTACTTTGATTTTGTACCAAACTCAAACGGAGTATTAGAAATGAAACGATATTATTGTGAACGTGCGAACGGAAGTCGCTGCCCGGGATATTACTCCCACATATATCTCGACCAAGTTAAGAATGGTGGCGCGCCACTGCCTGTGTTCACAGCAGAAACGACAGAGATGGAGATATAAGGATGCTCAATTCAAAATGAAAATGGGACCGTGCCAAACTCTTGCAGGAAAAGTGATTTATTCCATATAATATAATATCATCCTATTTAATATTTTAATTGTATTTGGATATGTCTGCACCTCATATTGGAAGAAATAAAAGTTTACCTTTCTCTGCAAAATGATTCAAAATTTTGAAACTACATCCTTTGATGAGCAGAAAATTTGTACTGTAACATTCATATAAATAATTTAATTGGACTTAAGTAGTTTCTCAGAATATATACCAAATGAAATTATTTTTATGCGAGAAGCTACAACCACCACAATGAAGAATATTGTAGATACTTATGACAGTAAAGTTAATGTTTACATACTTCATTAACTTTATTGCATACCTAACAAATCGGTTAAAGTCTACGTAAAAAAAGATGAACGAAGAACAATACAAAATGTTTTATTTCAACGAATAAGTGCTAAAAATTCAATGTAAATAGAAATAATGTTTTATTACATTCTTGTCGGGGAAGGACGGGTATAACTGCCAGGCTAAGGTTATCTAATTTTTTAAACGTATTTTCAATTGATATTGAAACTTCAAAATCATAGAATATACACATTAACCATCCTAGTGTATATACGAATTTTTTCGTTATGTTTCGAAAAGGGGAAAGTCCCTAAATAATCAATTTCCCAAAAAGTAGCCAAGTGGCCATAATGCCCCCAGAGGTAAGGCATAATGTCCACACAAATGAAAAGTGATGCATAAACCAGTGATATTGATGAAAATGATCTAGCACAAAAAACAAAACAAAAAGTCGAGCAAAAACGTACCAGTCCCGTACAGGTAAAGGAAAAAATAACGCATTTAAATTAAATAAGCAAATTTTATTCATTTGAGTACAAAAGATGTTATTTTAAAACTATTAAAGAAAACATAATGAAAAAGAAGTTTCTTTAGTAAATTTAAGAACAGTTTTCGGAAAAATAACCATCGTCCTCTTCCTTGACACCAGCACACAGTTCAAGAGTCCACAATCCTGGACACGACTCATCGCTCAAAGATGAAATTAAAAATCGCTCAGAGTTGAAATTGAAAATTTTTCACAATATAAACATTCTGTATCGTCATCATTGGTGTCTACAAATAGGTTTCTTTTAGCAGTGTTGACACGGGAGTTCTTAGCGACTCTCTTTGGATTTTTATGAATATTCTTAACCTTTTTCGGCTATTTTGCGTTTCACAGTTGCTTGTCAGTTGTCATGAACTACGACGAGCCATTTCTCAATATAGAATTTTACAACCAAGTTACCACTCTTTTAAAACAGTTATGTTTCAAAAACCTAAGGTTTTACATAAATTTGTAATAATTTCATCAAGTGAGGACTTACCGTAGATCAGAGGGTACGAAAAACACAAAAATGCAATACCTCTTGACGTATTTTTTTTCTTCTTCTCGTGATTACAGACAACTAAGGAGGGTATAAGGATAACCTTTCCACGTTTGCCACAGGATAGCAAAACTGTTCTGCCTTACAAACCTACCTGGCCGTTATGCCGCACTGGCCGTTGTGCCCGTCTTTCCCCTACTAGAACGATAAAAAGCAACTTAGAGGGACAAAAATAAAACAGTCGGTGCAAATCTTGCCTAATATTTCTCTTAAGTTGCATTTTATCAGCTGATTAACAACCTCTAGGAAGGACGCCTTAGCTGATTCTGTAGAAGAAATCTCTGAACTCGCTTCACGCTACTGGCGACTTTTGTTCGCAAAACTGTCTGTATGTTGTAAAAATGTTTACCGTTAGTTCCATGACGCACCGCAATTGCCTCCTTCATTTTTCGCTTGGTCGAGTAATAGCTGCGATTATTTTTTATTTAGCACTCGCTCGTTACTTGACGAAAATTAAGAGAATGAGCTGCTGGCAAGAGAATTTCACGGACTGAGTAGGATCATTCACAGCTGAGCGCTGTCGGAGCGGCGCTATATTATGATTTTTCTAACTCTGCCCCTGGCAGGTACCAGCTGTTGACAGTTTCATCCAATCGGGAGCTTGAACGTCACCATAGTGACGTCACTATGGTGACTTCAGATTTTTGCCACTAAAGCCACAAACCCTTTATGTTCCTGGCGTAATCCACCCTGGAACAGCAACTATGCAATACTTCAGGATGGTGCCAGCTGTATTACTTCTAGGTACTGTTCAGGTTCAACACCGGTTTCTTTCGTCTTCTTCCTTCTTCTTGAGAATGGCGGTGATATATCTCGCTTTTGCTGTCCACTTCTCCTTGTTACAGATCATTAGTGTAATTATGTTTTTTGGAGAGGCATTATACCCGACCTCCCATATCATGCGATGCCTTAGCGTGTCCCATTTCAGGCAATGGAACAATATATGTTCGGCGTCGTCCACTTCATGACTGCAATACAAGCATACAGCGTCTTCTGTCTTTCTGAATCTTTTAAGGTATGCCTTAGAACATCCATGTCCTGTGAATGCCCGGGTTAAGTGGTATGTCACGGACCCGTGTTTGCGGCTTATCCATTTGGATACATTTGTGATGAGCCTATGAGTCCATCTGCCTGTCTCCTCTCTGTTCCAGCGTTTCTGCCAGCGGTGCATCACGGTTTCTTTAGCTTTTTTAATTGCGCTATCCGTATCTTGGTGCGTTCGCCTTCCGTTGCCTTCTTGCTCATGGGAGTAGTCGTAAACTTCTTTCCTTTCTAGAGCAAGCAGGTCATTAGGAGGGACGTTCGCCAGCAGAAGAACAGCACTTCCGGATACAGTTCTATATGCCGATGTTATGCGTAGAGCTCCTTTCCTCTGTACAGACTGTATTTTCATTCTCAAATTATTGTCTATCTATCTATCTATCTACCTATCAGCCATTTTAATTTTTTTGTCTGTTAAGAGAGAATTTCAAACCTTTTTTTTTTTACCCAACACTTCACATTTTAGCCCTTGTATTCTGGTATTGGCAAACTTCAGTTTTGTCACTAAATCCTTCAGTACAAGATCAGTTTCTGTGGCTGCATAAACTTTTAATATTTTTGGTGAAAGTATGCAGAAAGTATTTATAGCACGCTTACGTGTTTCACGCTTTGAACATCGCAATCCTCGTTCACACGCTAGCTCTGCCCTTTGTGATGTGTACTGATCATTTCATTTAAAATACTTAAATATTCACTTGGCACAGCACCATGGCCTCTTTAAAAGCAAATTCAAAAGTTCAAATTGTAAATCGTCTTTACTAAAATGGAGGCTGCACGTAGTGGCATGTAACGTAGTACATTAAATGAGTCTGCGTGCTTACAAACATGAATCAATTTTCTTCTCAGAATAGGATCTTGCGGAAATAAATGATACTCTAAAACACTTCCTTTAGTTTTTTGATTCTAGTTTTGACAAATTGCCACTGCACAATTTGACATGTTAGTAGAATATAATTAGTTTCAAGTTTTTAGTTCGTAGAATAAAATTGGTTCCTTAACCTAACGTCAACTTGTTAACACAAACACATGAAATACATACACACTCCAAAACACAATTGTTTTTCACTGATCCTCTAAAATAACTTTAAGATAATGTCTTATAATCTAAATCCCGATAATGTATATTTTCGGCATCACATATACTTCAATAAACGCGGCCAAATAGCAAACAACACCTACGTACCAGTATTTCACATGCCAAGTTGCTCTAACGTACGTGACGTGACGTCACATGCAGGACGACCAAAATGTTTCCACTGCGAAGCCGAATAAGCATCCCCTGGAATAATATACTTAAAACTGAATAATTTGATTTATATTAGAAACAATACATAAATCTAAAAACAAAAGGGTGTGATGATTTTATTTCGATAAAATATGTTTCACAAATACAAACATTTGTCAGCAAGAAGTTGTAAATCATGATAGTGAGATTTTTCAATAATTTAAATATAAATTGTTTAAACATTGGTTATTTGTAGTACTTTCTCATGCTTAAGAAGGAACTTCTTAAGAAGAGAAAGTTATGTAATGCTGTACGCAAAAACGGCGAATTTTCGTCAGAGAAACTCTTATTATTGGGTCCTGGTAACGAAAAAGTGAATAAATCCAGTTGCTAAATTTAGAAAAAACTTCAACACGTTCTTCAACACTTAACGCTAGTGGACAACGCCTGTGAACAAACCGTTCAACAGATGTTTTCCCAAAATTGATATTCCCCGATTGACCTTGCAAATGTCGCGGTACCTTGTATTCGAAATTGATATTTTAATTTTTGGGGGGTACTTTATGTGAAGCCCTTGATTCATTATCAAAATGTTTTAAAAAAATGGCACCATCGATTTTGTTTAAATTTTGTTGTTGGATAGTCTAAAGGACGCTGAAGAGAATGGTGCAGGTCCCACGTTAGCTGAAGACCCTAATTTTTCGAAAATTTTAAAATATTAAAAATTTTCCAGGTACTTCCTATAACTACAATATTAAAGATAGAGATTATTTCTTTTCATAAAACCTGTTCCTTAAAGATAGATTTTCAAATGAGGTCATGTACAATTTTTCGAAAATTTGAGTGTTTTTCGCGTAATGTTGAATGAAATATAGGCAATTTTTAATTTTGTAAAACTTACTCATAAACGGCTCCCTTGATTTTGATTAAACTTTGTTGTTGTAAATTCTGAATGACGTTCGAGAAAATGGTGAAGGTCACATGTTGGTGAATAACTCTGATTTTTCGAAAATTGAAGAAAATATTTGTCGGCTTCTTCTTACTACTACAATTATAAAGATACATTTTTCTTAATGAAATATGTTCATCAAAATCTGATCTTATAATAAAGTTATCTTCGATTAAAAAAAATAGTATTTGATGCGAAATTTTGTGTCAAACAGGCAATTTTTATTTTTTTTAAAAATCATTTTTCTTAAAAACTGCAAAATATTTTTTTGTTAACTTGTGACCTGAGATAGCATAAAGGGCGCTTAAGAGAATGGTGCAGGTTTCATGTTCGTTGAAATGCCTGATTTTGTGAAAGTTTTAAAAAATTAAAACAATTTCGGCAGCGTCCTACAACTGCAATTTGAAGATACATTTTTTCTTAATGAAATATTTTCGTAAAAAGAAGATCTTCGAATAAGGTCATGTTGAATTTTTTGAAAATATGATTATTTTTTGTGTAATGTGATTACAAAGTCGCCCGCTCCAAATTTACGGTGCAATTACATTTTTGTCCAGAATAATAGAGAAGATTTACTTCTACATCTGTAAACGACTTAGAAATGTGATTTTATTGTATTGCTAACATGACAGCAACCCTCAATCCCGGCTCTACTACTACAACTAGTAACTAGTGGAGCTGCAACAGAACATATTTCGTCGCATTATTTCTTAGTTATGCAATTTGAGAACATTCATACGAGTTCAACAAAAATAAGGCTTGAGCCATATTTAAAGCCTTCTTTGCTCTCTTTGTGGAATCATTTAAAGAAAAAAAATGAACTCTTTTTTTATAAAATGTTTTTTATTGTAAACGACTTTTTGAAAGATTTCATTTTTTAGAATAAATTTCATTTAACACAAATCTCTATCTTCAATTTTTTTTTAATTTTCAGAAGTAGAAAGTTCGCCAAACATGGAACCAGCACTGGTTTTTGTTCGTTCTTTGCTACATACGAGGAAAAATTAGTAAAAAATAATAATTTGGAGTTATTTTTGAGAAAATAATTATCTAACAATTGTCTATAATTCACACAAAATTACGCGAAAACAACTCATATTTTCGAAAACTTGTACACGACCTTATTTTAAGATGTCTTTGAAGAACAGATTTTACTACGGAAAATAACTATCTTCAGTACTGTAGTTGAAAAAACATGCCCAAAAAACTTTTTCAATTTTACAATTTATGAAAAATGGCTTTAATTCCCCCTCCCCAGCAGATGATTAACGCTGCTTAAAATGACGCAGGTCCCATTTTCATTGCTTACTGTATTTTCAAAAACTACAAAAGTTTGCATTTTTTAGGCGCCTTCCTCCAATTACAATATTGAAGACGGATATTTTTTCTTAATGAAAACCGTTCTTTAAAACCCTATCTTGACATAATGTCAATGAAAATCTTTGGGTTTTTGAAGATTTTAAACACAAATGTTACTTTAAAGCGTCGAGAAGGAAGTTTTTAACTGTACGTAAGGCTGGTAATGGAGAGTTAACTTGAATGGCAAGCTAAATCTAACTAGTGGTGCGACAGAATTGCACAGACTTTCCCGTATTAGTTTTCTATTTCCATTTCTCTCGGCTAACTATTCGGACTTGCCACATACTCTTGCCAGCTGACATCTCCCGCCGCCCAAAGTACATTGTTTTTTAAACTTTTCTTAATTTTTCGGTTTCCTAATTGTAGAACGGACATATTATTTTACAAATATTAAAGAACAGTAAAGCCTCGTTCTAATGCCAATTTTTGTTGAAGAATTTGGAGCCGTTTTTAAGAGAATGGCTTTTAAGAGCTACTGTAAATTGGAAATTTGTAACTCTTTTTCCCAGACATTTTTTGAGTTTTCGAAAAATTTCATATGACGTCATTTGAAGTACTTTTACTCACAAATACAATAGTGTTTACAAATTGCTGGAAATGTGCGTATTAACGCCGTGAGAGATCGTGAAGTACATTTGTTTCAGTTTTGAAAAGAAAAAAATACTCCGAAATGAACTTTACGTCATATTAAAGAGTGCAATTAGCACTACCAGTTCGAAAAGTTTGGGAGTCATTTTTGAGAAAATGGCGTTTAAGCGTTTCTGAAAATGCGGAATTTTGAGCTAGTTTCCACAGTAAACATTTGTGTTTTCGAGAAACTTTATTTAAATATAAATATAATGTTTATATAAACGTTATATTTATATTTAAACTTAAATAACATTATAGTTATTTAAAGCACATGAACTCATAAATATAATGATGTGAACAAATTTCGTGAGAGACAAGACTAAAAAATTACATTTTGAGAAAACAAAGAATACAGCAATATGACGTTTGTGTCATCTTACAGAGTGCATTTAGCACTATCCCTACCAAAATTTTAAAGAAAAAATGTCGGAGGGGAGCTTCATGTAAAGTACCCCCAAATTTTGAAGAATGTTTTCCAAAATCGCAGCGCCTTGACTCGAGCCAGATTGACCAGGGAATATCCATTTTGGAAAAAAATTCTACGTATGGCTTTGATGCTAGTGGTGTTCACAGTTGGACGGAGAGAGACGGGCGGACGTTTTGAAAAAAACAACACATTTTTGGTATCAGGGGTCCCCAAAACGTGTATTTCCGTTGAAATCTCGAAATCTATTTTTTCCAGTTTTACATAACTTTCCCTATACTACGTATATACGTACATATAAGGGAAAGTAAAAAGCTGGGCTCGAATCCCAGATAAAAAAATGCTGGTTTGAAACAATTTTTCAGGTTCATATAGAATAGTATTTCGTAGTCGTTACAAATAATGCAAGAAAATACATACTGTTGTAGCCCCGCTCGGTTCCCTAGCGTTGTCTACACTGTGCCTGAAAAATGAAAGAAACGTCTTATAAGTTGCAAAGAACGTGGAAAGATCCACGAACAATTGATATTGATGTGTGGTGATGAGCAAGTCGTCTTGAATATTGATAAACTTGACAAGATGCAGAGCATCACCTCGTTTCTGCAGGGCGTGTTGCAGATAACTAATGAGAAAAACCTTACAACGAATTTTACTAAGTGCCATTTCCAGATAATATCCAAACTATTTTGCTCAAAGCTCTAAATGTAAAATAATATCAAGGTGATTTTTCTCATCTCTTGGTACATTGCATTGCATTGTTAAGTGCACACTATATTTTGGAGCACTTTAAAATCATAAATATGATTTTGATAATACTATCCCCACATCATACGTCTGGTACATGTAGTTTAAATTGCAAAACATTTACGAATTATTATTTTTATTATTATTATTATTATTATTATTATTATTATTATTATTATTATTATTATTATTATCATTATTATTATTATTATTATTATTACTTATGAATGCGATTTGAATAGATGATTGCTATCCAATATTACATAATGAAGTAAAATGAGTATAACATAAATAGCCTTTCGAAAACCCCATTCTCTCGCATTGACTGGACCAGACCTCTCCACTTTCCGTTCCTCACTACTAGTGCGCTCTAGTTTAAGCCGTATGAAATACTGGTGGTATGCAGTTGATGAGAAGTGTGAGAATAAACTGCCTGAGCCCTCTGTTATTCAAATGTGGAACTTCTAATGGAAAACTACTAATGGCTTAAAATGCTTCAGCGGGCTTTTTGTATAACAAGAGGCAAGCTACGCTATTTGAAAGCTCTTTATGTATTCAATTGATAAGTGCTTGGGAATACGATGAAGAACGGTGAGCTCTAACATTAGTGAGACTGATTCATTGATAGCATATTAATTTTAAAAAATCAAACTTGTTCTCACTTCTGTTGGATCTGTACACTCCCGCACTTTTAACGCATTGGTTTTTGTACATATTATTCTAAACTAGTGCTAAAACAGTACATACTTTATCGCCCCTTAGTAACGGTAATGTAGTAATATTATACCGCAAATCAATTAAGCAAAATAAGGTTTATAACGAGTAGAATGTAATTGTTTGAAGTTCTCTCACGCCATCAATATGGACATTTCCAGCAATTTGTAAACACTATTGTATATATGGTGAAGTGCTTCAACTGAGTTCAAATGAAGTTTTTCGAAAACTCAAAAATTGTCTGTGAAAACGTGCTTCAAATTTCGAATTTACTGTAGTGCTTAAACGCCATTTTTTCAAAAACGTCTTCAAAATTTTCAAAGAAAATTGCCATTTACGACGAGGCTTTACTGTTCTTTAATATTCTTAAAATAATATTTACGTTCTACTATTAGGAAACCAAAAATTAAGAAAATGTCAAAAAGATTACTTTGTCCATCGTATCTATCGTATTTTCCAATTGTTACCCGACCAGGCAAAATCTTGTGATTGAGATTGAGGGTAAACAATGGAGAAGCCAGTACATAACGTGTCTTTCACTGTGTCTGAAAAAGATGTTACATTATAGGAGGGATAAATGTCCAGTAGAATATCCATGGAAATGTATTTAATTGCAAAATAAAATTTAAAAAAATAACTCAACAAAGGGGATATACTCATATGACAGATAACAGGATATAACACGTACTGTTTAAATAAAAATGTATTTACAAACACAATGCAAATAGAGAATTGTTTCTATTTCTCACGATCTGACTGCTTCGGTGCCTCAGAAGAAGAATTTACCGTAGGTAATTTCACGGTACACGCACGAACCACGAAATACGTCACGTGTCATTTTATCCTTATTACATATTACGAATTAAAACTTGATGCTATCTTTTGTGCATCCAAATATTCCGCTAGAATACAAGTCATTGATCTAATTGAACGTAATCGATCGATTAGTCGACTCTAACATAAATCGACCAATGTCAAATCCTTCCCGGTTTAATTTGCAGTGACTTGTTTGTCTAAACTTGGTAGAAAATAGGAATTGGAATTGTATTTTCCAGGTAAATGTAAATAAGTTTTGGTGAGGTATCGTTATATTTTGTTAATTTAGTAATTATATATTAACATACAAGGGAAATCACAGTATAAAAATTCGTGTTTGTTTCGTTTGTAATGTTTCTCAGTGTTAATAACATCCATCATTTTGATGGACCATATATAATTCATAAACAGGATAGCTACACGTCCGAACGAAACATTAATTTAGTAAATATATCCTAACCTATTATCTTGGATGAGACTTGTGCTTTATTTTCAATGTTAGACACATTGCAATTCTGCTTATTACCTCTACGGTTGCAATAAATCTTGATTATACAAATAATGAATTTTTATAATTAAAAACAAATGTGTAACAACAGTAAATATGCCAAAGTTTGAATTTAGGTAATTTGTTAAGAAAAAGCGGAATAACCTCCCTGTTCATTGAGTATTTTTGCTACAACTTGTAAACAATATGGTACTATATGACTGCTTAGATCAGAATTGAAAATATTTTTCAGAAATGTTACTCATTTAAGTGAATGAAAAGTTCAGTACAGCAAAATAATACATACCATGGTCAAGAAAAGCAAGAAAAATGTTTAATATTTTTAAAACGTCTTGGCAATAATATAATTTTCAGAAATTATATTAACTTGTAAAAAACATGAAATTTTTATTAAACAGTATGTGTTATATCCTATTATCTGTCATATGAGTTATGTCACCTTTGTTGTGATTTTTTAAAATTGTATTTTGCTATTAAATACATTTCCATGGATGTTCTGCAGTACATTTATCCCTCCTATAATATAATATCTTTTTCAGACACAGTGAAAGAAACGTTATGTAATGGCTTCTCCATTGTTCACCCTCAATCTCAATCACAAGATTTTGCCTGGTCGGGTAACAATTGGAAAATACGATGGATCTCATGCATGTCTTACAGTAGCTACAACTGCTGATAAGGTAAGTTTAAAACAAAACTCTTATATTAGTATATTGTCTATGTAGAGACTATTAGCCATTAGTAGTAGAAAAAAGTTTAAAGAAAGAGCAATATTTACCATGGAAATTATATGCTGTAACTGTAATTATTCTCATTCATATTGTTTTAACTTTTAGGATAAAAATAAAAAACCTCTTTCAGCTCTGTATTACTGTTTCCAACCTTGTATACAATTCAATGGGCACAAGATTTATCAAATAATTTTGTTTGAGATTGAGTCCCTTTGTTTTCAAAAAATTCTGAATTTTTTTTCAATTCTATTGCTTTGATTATCAATAAATAAAGACCAAAGAAAGTGTGCCCAGGGCAGTATGATGTATGAAATGTTTTGGGGAATAATACATATCAAAGAACTGAATGTTAAGTCAAGATATGTTTCTTAACAATGTATTAAATCATTCCTAAAATCATAATATAACACCTACTGTATTCAGATTTTATTCTTACCCTTTCATTGACTTAAAAAATGCAGTTAATTGAAACTTGTACAATTTGAAAAAAACTTGTTCTTCCTTTCAGTTTCTAATTATATATAATACATTTGATTTAATATAGCAAATAAAAATGCCAATTTAATTTAATATGAATAAAATTTAATTATAATATATCTAACTAGTTGTAACAAAATTGTTTTCCAAAAAGTTGCATGCTTGCTGTTCAAGAACAACAAATACAATGTTGTAATGCATAACTCTTGTATAACACTGCCATAAATTAAATATTTGGCATAAAATAGTCTTTATGAATAATGCAATCCCATGTGTAGCATATATACACTACAACAGTTCTTCACATACCAAGACAACATGCTGTTCAATAAAGCAACATATGAATAGTCATTATATAACAGCAGGCATGTTTTGCCTCTCACATGGCAAGAGATTTCATAGTCTTCTTTCAATTTCTGCCCGCATTAGAAATTGGTATTATAGATGTTGATTTTTATTAAAAGTTATGCATAAAATTATTCATTATAATATACGCTTAAAAAAATTGAACAAAATATGGCACTTTTTAATAGTCTTCACTAAAAGCTCATAAAATAACAATCATAATCTTAATAATAGTGTTCAACTACTTGTAAGAATTGTTTTCCGTTGTGTTTATATGATAGATAATATTCATTTAGCTCCTTATTTCTTTAAAGACATAGACATCATAATAAAGCAACTGCTTCTTAATTCACACAGTCATATAAAGAAACATTCATTTTTATTTCATTACAGTAATTAAAAGAACTAAATACTTAAAAGTACCTTGAAAATGTGCCATTATAATAAACTTTTTGTTCACCATCACCCATCATATATTTCTGTTTACATTTTGAAACCACAGAGATTTGTTTCACTATGAAAATCATCTTCAAAATTTGTACCAGTACCCAATTTAAGTTGTGGAATATCAATACATATTAAGCATGTTATTGTAATTATTAATACTTACAAAGAGTTCTGATTTATTTAATATAAAATATTAAATAATATAAAATGTTAAATAATGTAAATTATTAAATAATATAAAATATTTTTATTTATTACAATATATAAAATAATTTTTGTGAAGTTTCTTCAACTCATATAAATATGTAATAATAAAATATACATTAAAAATTAATTTTTTGTAGGTATTGGTCCATTGTCCTCATCGAAGTGCTGCAGTGGGTCCTTCTGTATCAGATGATGAAAACAAAGAATTAATGTTATTGAATATAAATCAAACAATTACATCTTTGTGTGCTGGAAGGTTAAATCTTGCAGATGAAAAAGATTGTTTAGTGGTTGGAACCCCTGCAAATGTTTTGGCTTATGATGCTGAAAACAACAGAGATATATTTTACAAAGAGGTAAGATTCTATTGATCACCTCAATCCAAAATAACATTTCTCAACTTTAAACTATCTCTCTAAAGATTTATCAGTGATGAATTGTAACAGTCTAATTTTAAATAAATGAGATATATTTATAATCGAAATTGGTCTGAGTGCAGGTTCTGTTGCTGCTTGTGTAAATGTGCAGTAGACATGATTGAGTTTCAAGTTAAAATGATGACACTAGTAAATAAACCCCTTATCAGTGAGTATCCCAAAGATACAATAAATTTTCCTATTTCTGCAATAGTTTCAATCTCAAAAAATCCCGTTTAGGGTATCCAATGTATCTGCCAAGCACTGATGTGCAAATTTTGTATCTTCTCGGCTTTTTGCTCTAAAGTATTCCAATTTCAACTTGTCAGTATTCTGACAAAATGAGGATGATGGTTCACAGCAGTATTTTGGATTTATATAGGGTTGTGTGTTGTAAATTAGCTTCTTTTCAACTAATTGAATAGACATTTCATTGACGATATTAATATTTTAAATATCATTGTCTTACAAATGAAACACATTAAGTCAAGAGTTTCAGGTTTTGGATTTTCTGATTCTCTTTTCTGAATTTTATGAAACTTAAGATTGAGTCACAATTTTTATTGAAAAAACATAATTATTTTGTGAAGTGCATTAAACATATCCCACATTATTTTCCTAAAAAGTAGATGACATTTTTTCAAAACTTTAACTCGTGACATAAAGAGTTTTGTTTGTAAACCAATAATATTATAAAACATTCAGCTGCACACACAGGATCATGAGATTTCCTTGTATTATGGTCCTAGTGTCATAGTGACTAAAACATGTGTGTATTGAAATTTATTTTGAAATTGTTTTTAGATACCTGATGGTGCCAATGTAATTGTTATTGGAAGGCTTGGGTCATTTAAAACACCACTGGCAATTGTTGGAGGCAATTGCTCGATTCAGGGATTTGATTTCGAGGGCAATGATCCATTCTGGACTGTCACGGGTGATAATGTGTGCTCTCTCGCATTATTGGATTACGATCAGGATGGTGACAATGAGGTTTGTGAATAATATTAGAATACAAGAGATAAGATATTCTCATAGAAGTATTTATTTATTCCTGTTAATGCTGGAATTATTGAAATCAAATAATTTTTTCAAAATCAATATTTATTATTTGTAATATTTGGAAATGGATTTGTATTTTAAATATCTGTAAAATAAAAATTATTCAGATAAAAATACTTAAATCAATTACAAAGTTGATTAAAAAATAAATTATATTTCTTATAAACTTTTTCACATAATTGAACTATTTTTAGAAAATAAAATACAATATAATATTAAAAAATGAACAAACTTATTTAACAAAGAACAATAAACAATTTGTAATAGAGATATATACTAATAAACTTAGATGGTCGATTATATTTTATCCATCATTTAATGGTCTGTAGATAAAAACTAATTTAGCAGCAATACCGCCCTAATACACATGGAGCTAGTTTCGAGAAAAACATGTTTAAATCTTTGACAGTGGCCATAATTCTAGATTTGTATTAAAATGTTTACTTAGGTTACTTAAAGTACATCTTAAAGATGATGACTATTAATAAAAAATGGAAAATTAATATTGTTAGAACTAATGAAATCGATAGTTAATCTTACTATTTTAATAATAATATTTTTCTTTATGTGTACATTGATAAAATTCCATTTTAAATGGGAAAGTTCACGAGTAACAACCAATATACCCTGTGTTTTTTGATAACAGGACAACTATTAAATGGAATTTAATATTTCAAAAACTGTGTAACATTGTTTAAGTTTTTGGCCAAATTCAGTTGTTTTCAACAATAAGTACTTTTTGATTAGGGCGGTTCAATAAAAATGGTGAAATTTCTTTGAATGAAGAATGCCTTTTTTCTAAATCCTGCCAGTAGATGGTGCCACAAGCTTATTCAATAAATATGGACGCAAGAGAAGTGTTTTAAGAGCACAAAATTATGAGTAATCAAGTTTAAAAGATTTTGTGGGTTAGGGTGGTATTGCACCAGACTTCTCAAATATATAGTATCTTTATTTTTGTAAATAAAGTTACTACAATTTAATGATAAATTTTAAAATTGATGTTTTAATTAACTTTTAAGCTGCTTCTGCTTTTAAAGTAATTAAGGATAAATAAATCACTTAACGATTTTGGTTTAAAATAAAACAACTAATACAATTTTTAAAAATTCTGATTTAAATCCAAAAATTAGATTCTTTGACTTTAAAAATATGATTTAAGTAAAAAAAAATCATGATTTAAGTAAAAATTTAGTTTTTTTTTTGTTGATATTTTAATAAAAAATCATGAATTTTTCCTGCCCTAATTCCTGTTAACCAGTAATTCCAGTAACTAAACCTGCACTGTTTGTATTGGTGTAGTAGTGTATTCAATTTTACATATGATAAATTTCTTTACTTTATGAAGTTAAACAGTTGAATTTACATATAAATTTAATTAAGCAGAACAGTAAAGTCGCTACAACAGGAGTATAGCACAATACAATTGTATGGCACATTTGTAATAATATTGCACAAAAATACAATAAGTCAGAACATTAATTGATTTTATATTTCATGACTTAATGATAACAATTCTTGTACACATCTTAGTAATTAAAATTTAAGAATGCTTGTGACCATGCTTCAAACAAAAACAGTTATGGACCAGCACATTTTTAATTGACTTTTAAAAACTATTATTCTCCAATTCCGAATATGAATAGCAGGGGAAATGAACTCCAGCTTGAATAGTAAGGTCCTATGTCGTACTGCGTCAAAAGCTTTCATTAGATCATAAATTTGGGTTAAATATTTTTTTTAAATTTGCCCTTAAGGTAATTCTGAATAAAATTGTAAACATTGCATGTGGAATGTATTTCTAAAACTATACCGTTCCTGTGATTACATATTATTTGATTTGAGGTACTCTATAATCTGAAATCCTATTAGTCTTTCATGTACCTTTGAAAGTGTAGATACGAGGGAAATAGGCCTGTAATTGCTAGGTATATTTTTATTTCCTTTTTTGAACTGGTATAACTGTGGACGTCTTTAGTATATCAAGAAAAGAACCACTGTCAAAATGGTGTGTGTATATATGTATATTATTATCATTATTATTTTTTTAGTTAATAGTTGGCTCAGAAGATTTTGAAGTGCGAGTTTTTAAAGAAGACTGTATAATAAGTGAACAAACAGAAACTGAAGCTGTTACTTCTTTGGTTGCTTTTCGTGGAAGTAAGTTTGGATATGGTTTGGCTAATGGAACTGTTGGTGTTTATGAGAAATTTCAGAGATTGTGGCGAGTAAAGGTTTGTATTTCATGAATGTGGACTTTGTAGATTTTAGAAAATGTGATAGGTTTCTTGGCAGTTCACCACAATAAATTTATCTGAAAATTCATCTATAGGTTTTACATAGAATACATACGTGTAGGTTTAGCCGTGGAAAAGTTTTATTGTTAATCTAAAATAATTTCAGGTTTTATGATCAAAGTTCAATATTAACATAAATAGTGTTCAAAATAACTACTGACTCTATTGATAAAACATGAGGCAGCTGGTTATTCTAGCATTTTTCCAGTTGCTTTTCTGATATATTTCTTTAACTTATTCATACTCACTATTGTGCACACATATATTATCTAGATGGATTGAAGGCTGGAGATGTCACTGAGTGTCCAGCTTTATACATGATTTGTAAAATATGGTGCACTGAAGTTGCTCAATGTGTGGGATAAGTTGTGTCTCCAACCCTTCAACATAGGGTAACTTCCCAATGATTTGTTAATTCCAAATGTAGACAACATATGTCAGAAATCTGTGAACAATTGTAAACTTACGATATTTTGATAGTTACCTACAGTTTCTTCATATCTAATGATCACTTCACATATTGGCATCTATTCAGCACTCTAGTAGTAGATATATACATCTACTCAGCAGTTTCAGAGTGTATTTAATAACCACAAAATACATTTTGTAGACATTTCAAATACAAAAACAAAAAAAATAAATGAGTTGCTTCTATCAACATCAGTTCTTTTCATTATTTACCAAAATTCACTTATATTATTGTGAATTTTAAGGGGTTTTTCATAACCTCATGTATGGATGTAGATCGATAAAAATTAATTGCAAATGAAATGTAGTGAGAACATCTCTTATTTGTATCAAACCGGATTTGAACGCAAGAAGATTTTTACCTCTCTTGTAAAATTGCGCAAATGGAATGAACAGGTTTTGATAGAAAATGCCTCAAATAAGATTTATTATAAGTTATTGTACTTTATCGAAGGTATCAGTTATATATTCCACGTATTATGTGTTTAAATTTTATTGTCAATATAAATAAAAATGATTTAAACATTTTAGATTCAAAATTCAGTTAAGAAGATTCATTTTGCCTATGTGTATAATGTAGTATGCAGTTTACAATACATTTCATACAGAAGAATTGCTATTCACTTTTTTATGATCTAATACAGATTTTATTTTATTGTAGTCAAAGAATCGTGCAGTAGCTATACACAGTTATGACCTTGATGGAGATGGAGTTGAAGAGCTCATTACTGGCTGGTCTAATGGTAAAATTGATGCAAGAAATAGCCGGACTGGGGAAGTTATTTTTAAAGACAATTTAAATCATGCTGTGGCAGGAATTGTAGAAGGAGATTACAGGTTTACTGGAAAAACAGACCTGTTATGCAGTTCTGTGGAAGGAGAAGGTGTGTGAAATAATGTTTTCTGTAATCAAATAGCTATAGTGTGTTGAAATTTGCTATTTATTAGTTTGAAATTGATATAAAAGCTTACCTTCAAATGGTCAAAGTGACTCTTCTCATTAACAAAAAATTGATGGCCATATGTGAACTTTACATAGTATCAATGATTTCCATTTATTTGGTTGCCTATTGTGATGATGTTGACAATGATTTCACACAAAATGTTTGCAGTAGGATTTTGTTTATAAAGTTCTTTTAAATATCATTTAAGTTGAACTTAATTACTTGCGTATTTGCAGTGCGAGGTTACAATTTAACAAGGCAAACCGGAGTACGAAGTGCAGCATCTGGTCTTATTGATGTAAATGTGGAGCAAGATACAATTCGTGAACTGTTCTCCAAGAAACAAGCATTATTACTGGAATTGAGAAACTATGAAGCCAATTCTCAGTTCTCTGGTGCTGGAAGTGAAGAGGTAGCTGAGCAGTTGGCACAAATGAATGTGCAAGTGGGGGTAATTCCAGTAAGTATTTAAAATTCTAATGCAGCAAAAGCAATATAAATGCACTTGTGTCATGGGCTAAGAAAGGAGGCATTGAATTGAAATACTGGTGGATAAAAGGTTGTAGATGATTGTCACAAATGTAGATGATTGTCACAAATGAATTTCTATCAATATAGTTAATACCTTTTATTGCCATTTATTGTTTGGAAGACTATTATCCATGTTTGAGTTGAAGGTCCTTTTTGGTTGCTACAGATATTTTTAAGAGAATACTAACTAAATAAAACCTAAAAATTTATAGTTATTATAGTCCAGAATTTTTCAAATTTCAAATTTCTCAGTTCTAACATGTATCATTAGTTTAGAGCATTTTACTTTACCTATACATAGGGCTGTTCTTTTTAATGCTTTTAAGAACTTAATAAACTTTTCTTTAAACATTTGTTTGTTTCCACATCTTTCCACCTCAATGCACCTGATTGAGCACGCCCAGTGTATTAGGTTTTAGCCACCAGCACTCACAAGCACTTATACTTGTCACTATTATTTCAGTTTTGGCTAGTGTATACCTACATTGTAGCAAAAATTAATGACGAAGAAAATTTCTTGGATGTTTCAAGAGAAGAAATAGAATGATGAGAAAGTGGGAGAGAAAAATCTCTTCCATAGGTAAGCAAAAGTATTGAATAACTTTTATGGGAACAAAGGAGCTGTTTCTTGATTTAAAAAAAATTCTTATATAATTTTATTTATGTGCTGTTTACTTACACCTTCTGAGTAGATTAAGTGACTCATTATTATATTCCAAATAATAAAGCGTCCTGTAGTAGAGAACATGGCTCTGTAATATATCTGATGACAGGACTCTGTCAAAGACAGTATAATACCATTAATCATATATAGTCCCTATCTGACCCAGGAAAAAATTCCTGAAGTTTTCTCCCAAGGTTCTATATGTTTTTGAGGGTGTTGAATTCGAATTGGATGTTTACCATCTCAAAAAAGGCCGGCTTCACTGAGAAAACTGCAATAAAATGCCCTCAAAATTGTGTCCTGATTTTCATTTTTTGCTTATATATTTAAAACTATGTTTTATTGAAACAGTTGTTCTATGGAAAATTAAAGCAAATAAAATGTCCTTCAAAATGCATAATTTTACCTTAAATTCCTGACCAACGGTTTAAGCGCTAGAGCGTGTTGAAAATGGTTTTGTTTTGGGCTTCTGACCATAGCGGGAGAATAGCTATTTCCAGTCATCCTATCTCGAGGCAGCGCACTCGTTTCACTTTTTCATACTGAAAAACAACTGTTGTGATCACTTGGCATTGTTAAATAATTAACACTTTGATACTCATAATAAGTAGGAACGTATTTGCTCACACAGAGTATCTGTTTATCCAAGCCCTAGATAACCAAAATTAGAGACATTAAAGAAAAGAAAAAAAATATTACGACAATACATTCTGTGCAATACAATATATTCATCAAAAATTTATATCAACATGTTTTGTCAATATATGCCAAATTATGAGTAAATGTAAGAATAACACTAATGAGGAAATTTCAGTTATTAAACAAAAATATTGAACCAGATTACATAGATGTTTGGAAATGCAAACTTCAGGTTAAAAAAATTAAATAGTGTCTTTTTAGAATAAAACGAAGGTAAGGAATCAGTGGGCAACCCAGATTATATCCAATTGTCAATGTATGGTCTGTTATTAAAAATGTGTTTTTTGCTTTCCCATTGAATATTAGTTATGTCATCACTAGTCATTGATGTGGAAACAAGGTATCCATGTCAGTGATTTGCCGATAATTATGTAATTGTCTATGGAGAAAACAATGATAAATCGTATTCTTTAAAAGCTCTACCATAGAGTGAGTAGAGATGGGCTACATTGACAGATGTGCATAGAGTCTGACTCCAGATGTAACGTTGCAATGGAAAAAGACACCTGATCCGAGCGAGAATGATATTTAGTGAAATGCGATACCTCCAGTTCTTGCACAAAATATCTTCTGCTCTCTATTTTCCTGCTATCTCATCTCCTGCTGAAATTCTAAAGATAGTTCTGTTACCACCACATTATTTGATCTGCACACAATTAGACTACTGCTAATCACTGACAGCGATGTAGTATATAATTCCCAAGACCATGACAGCGATAGAGATAACTAAGATTATTGTGACTGTACCTGAAATACTTGTATCACCCTATAATACGCACCAGTGTGTGAGCTACTCTTCAGCGATAACTTGGCCTTACCCACTGGCGCAGGTTCGGCAGTCAATATTAAGTTGGTTTGCCACATCACGAACTCATTGTAAACTAATGTGAACCTGTAATATTTCCATTTTTAATTACGTGTGCATAATGTCATGCGATATTTGTGATAAAACACTGAAAGATGGAACACACATAACTTTTGTGAAGGAAAGGATGTTGGAATATTTCGTTGAAGCCAAAGAGAGGTGACAGGATGGTAAGTTTTTCATTTAAATGTAACTCACAAATTGAAATCCACTGTAAGTATAGGAGGCAACATGGAAAGAAAAATTGATTTTGCTTATGTGAAAAGAGGTCATGAAGAATCTGACTCACCTCATCTACCTTCATATACACCTGACTTTGTTTACAAAACTCATTGTTTTATTTGTGGAAACTTTGCAAAGAAACAAATCAAAGAGCAAAATGAAATATAGTGTACCCTGTGAGGAAGAGAAACTGTTTATGACTCACAAGAAATTGTAATGATTATTTTTGTCATTCTATAGTATATTGTTTAGAGGCAGTAAATGACTTGCTAGCTGCTGGTATGCATGAAAGCACTGCATCAGTCTCAGTTCCAGTTGGCAAGAAGACTGGAACACAAAACGTAGTCAGGCCATGGAGAGGTGATGTAGAATCAGTGATGCAAAGTATTTTTAGTTTACATGGAAACAGTGAAGAGGAATATCATTGAAGAATTGATGAAGGTGATTGAAAGTGGTTTTCTTCCACATCCAAAAATAGTTAAAACATGTGTACCTTAAGTTGTATGTTTCAAAGATTAACAGATACGCTGTGTGAGCAAAAACATTCCTACTTATTATATGAGTATCAGAGTGCTAATCATTTAACAATGCCAAATATTTGTTCACAATAGTTGTTTTCATGTATGATAAAGTGAAATGAGTGTGCCACCCTGAGAGAGAATGGTTGGAAAGAGCTATTCTTCCACTTTGGCCAGGAATCCAAAAAGTAATTGTTTTCAGCGTGCTCTAGTACCCAAACAATTTATCAGAAATTTTATGTGAAAGTATGCATTTTGTAGAACATTCTGTGTACTTCAATTTATCATATAACAATTGTTTTGATAAAACACATTGTTTTCAAGATATAAGCAAAAAACTAAAAACAGGGTGAAATTTTGAGGGTTTTTTGCAATTTTCTCTGTAAAGCCTACCTTTTTTGAGGTGACAAACATCAAATTCAAATTTAGCACCCTCAAAAACATGTAGAACCGTTGAAAATAAAAACATCGGGAATATTTTCCTGGATATAGCCTTTTTGAGCACCAATTGACTGGACTCATATAAACAATTTGAAAATATGTGAAAATGTTACAGGTGGTCATGTAAAGTAAAAGTGTATTACATGTGGCTAAATGACCCATTATGTGCTCGTTAGTAATTATACATTGGTGAAAGAGAAATACATTTAAAATGTTTTCCTGTGTCTTACAATTCAAGTGTAGTTTGATGCTTATGTTGTAGTTTAACATAATTCAAATTATTTTACCAAAAACATACATTATTTTACAGTAATTAACATGATTACACCTGAACTTTCTTCCTGTAACTTCAAAACCTTGATTTAATGGCCATCTCTTAAAGGCCAATTTTTGATGGGACCATTTGCGACCACTTAAGCCAGGTTTCACTGTGAGGGTAGTCACCAGGGGCCACAGTCTTAAGAACCCTGAGGTTCTTCAGTTGTGTGTGGATTTTTTTCCTTCCCTCCAGAATAGTCTAAAAACTGCTCAGATAAATACAGTTTAATTATTATTTTTCATTTCATGTAAGAAAAGGGCTCTTCTCAAGCTTGTGTAGTTAGAAAGGTTGCTAGTCTTGCACTTATAATAAAAATACCAGCTGCTAACAATTTCAGGTCCATATTCCCCAATGCACTCAAAATATTCATGAGCATGAGGTTACTAATTGCACCGGAGGAATTTTATTTTCTAGATTAAAACTATAAAAAATCATCTCGCGCAGTGAAACAGAAATGTTTGTACTGGTTTGTGCAGTGAACATCGAAAAAAAGATCTTGAAAAGATATTGATGTTAGTCTAATCAATAGAGAATATTCTACCCAGAAATTTTGTGTACGTGAGCATCTGAAAATCTCATATCTGTAATATTGTAGTTGTACAAGGGGGTTCAAATAAAGTTTAACTTTCGCAATTTTTGAAATTTCAACAGTTTGCTGAAAATCGTATCTGTGCCAATTTTATAATACTTCGCTCTATTTGAGCAAAAAATGTGTGAAAAAATTTTGAAAATGTTCTATTCTTCATGTAAAGTTCCCCCAATAATTTAAAAATCCATTTCAATTTAAAAGGGCCGCAACATTAGCCAGATCAAGTGGAGAATAACAACATCAGTGAATATCCTGTGTATGATTTAGGGAGAAGTGTAGTTTACAGACTGACTAATATTTTGAATTAAAAGAATTACAAACTTTTTCGGTATCAAAGACCTTCAAATTATGCATTTCTACCATAATCACAAGATCGATTTTTTGGTACATTGCAATACTTTCTCTAAATTAGTAAAACTGGTAAACTTTACAACAGTAAAAATGGATAGAGGCTCAATGTGTTGCTTTGCTCAAGACCTCTAATGCTGTTAAGGCAGCCTTGAATGTTACAGTATTTGTGATATGTACCTCCGTGAAAGTAGCATACTTTGCTTATTGTCAATTTGTAATTTTCTGCTTTGCGTTTGCTTGACTTTTATGATGCACAAGTGTTTGTCAGCATGCCCATGATGAGATTTTTCCTTACATTCTTCAACTTCCTGTAATATAGATAACTGAAAAACATTTTTTTTTTTACTTCCAGAAATCAAGAATGAAGTATTGTAAGTGCTCTTAATTTTCCAAACTGCACTTTTTAAAAGTATTATTCTTTAAAGATGTTGGTATTAGAGGGTAATTGTATTGGGGTCAAAGGGGATAGCAGAATATGATATCCAAATATGCTCCTAGGGATAAAAATTTTTATGTTGAAAATTGTAAGTGAAGAGTTAAAAAAAGCAAGAAGTTTTTCGTCGGATTTAAATCAATTAATCTGAGTACTTTGTACAAATGAGAAAAAGTGTCTTTTAGCTTCTTATACAAGTTTCAACTTTTTTAAACCACATTACTACGCCTATGAATATTTCTTTAAATTATCCTTGCAATTTTCTATAGATGATAAAGATGTTTCGAGAATCTTTTCAGGTATTTATACCTGATTTTGACCATATCAATCCAAAAAAAAAAAAAAGAGAAAAGGAAAATATTTTTTTTTTAAAATACTTCTTTCCTTCTTTTATTATAAATTTCCCATGTTCTGAGGCAGATCATAAAAAGGACTAAATACAAATTGTATCCCTGTAAATTTTCTAGTTTCCCAAAATTTCAACCTTTTATCTTATAATTTGCACCCAACAGCTCAGTATACATAAAACATTTTTTTTTTTACTGTAGTTAAACAAAATTAACCCTATATAAGAAGCTAAAAGATATGTTATTTTCAATTGTACGTAGTACGTAGGGTAAATTGATTTAAATCCGTGGGGAAGCTTTTCTTTTTTTCTTTTGCCGAGGGGAGGGCAGATTCGCTCATCTTATTTCGCTACCCGCTTTGTTGTGGAAAATTTTTGACAGGAAGTCAGCAATTTGTTGTGGATGTCTTTATTGATATTCATTTGATTGATGTATTCTTGGTGATTAAATCTATTTTTCAAGGTGTCAATAATACCTTATCTCAGACATGATGTAGATGTAGAAGATGGTAATGAATGTTTCCCAATAGCAAAGTTATTTGATAAGGAGTAATTGTTGATTATTCTTTATATAGGAAAACAAATAACATTGACTATTTTTTCAAATTATGAATAGTTTTGCACTGTTCATGCATGAGTTTCAAAAAGATATTATTAATGTCAAAAAAAAAAAAAAATTGTATACAGACAATGTCTTCAAAACTTGTTGTCTGTTGATAGTCAACTTACAGGAACATTAGTTGGATCAAATATTCTTCTTGAAACATAATGAAATGTGCAGTGTCAACAATGCGTTTTCAATTTGTTTATGTCCTTAATTAGTTTTTATCCTTAATTTGACCAAAGTTTTTTCAGAAGTTTTGCAATTTTACATGGTGTTGCTTCTCTATTTTATTAACACATTGTAATTGCTTAAAGTATGTACTTACTTTTTCTTTACTTGCTGACTCGTAATTCGATTTTTTATTTTACAGTCAAAAACTCATCTTCAGACAGGTATTTCAGTGAATATGGGAGATGAAAAGAAATTGGTAAGCTATTTCAGTTTTTTCTGCATATTTATAAATGTAGAGTCACTCCCTTTGATTTTGTCATTATCATTATCATTATCTTAATCTATCATTATCTTATAATGAGTTACATTAGCAAATATTACTACATTAATATGCCTGTGCAGGGTGGGAAAATTTCACTGAGTGAACACTGCACAGGTTGGGTCTGTCAGATCCAAGTATACCATATCTTTACGTCTATTAGAGTGATCATTATTTTGGGAAAGTTAGAATTCTTTCAATTTCCCATCCCATCACATTGAAAATGGGAAAAAAAATTAGGGTAACAAATTTCCAGAATAAGGAAATAATATGTGCCACCGACAACTCAGAGACTTTAGAGTACTTTTCATAATGTTATTTTTTTTTTTAAATTAAGACTGCTTACATAATCACAGATGTGTCTATTAAAGCTTAAAGATGAATAGCTTTAATCTATAGTTGAGAATTTTTTCATGCAAAAATTATCATTTGTTAATAAATAGCTGCTCTCAAGGCCAAATATTTTGTTAGTTCTCAAGTCACTATTAGCCATCTGCTGTACTGCTCTCATTTTGATGAGACATTTTTTATGAAAATTCATTATCATTAATGCCTCCTGGATTGCATAGACCAACATGAGCTCTGGCGAGTTAACATGTCACAATTACGTTATATTTGTTCACCAGTTATTTGTTATTTCTTTCAGCCACATGTTGAAATTGCCTTGTCAACAAACAATGATACCATAATTCGAGCTGTCATGGTATTTGCTGAAGGAATCTTTGATGGAGAAACACATATAATACATCCTAAGGATGGAGATATTTCATCAAAATTGAATGTTGCTTTATATCCTCCAAAGGATGTCCCTGTTGACATTCATATAAAGGTAAATTAGTCGAGCTTGAAAACAATTAATTTTGTAATTGTATGCATTTCTTTTATTTTAATTTATTAATGATGTTAGCATATTAGTGAATGTTTTTTGTGTTTACAGGCTCTTGTAGGTTATGAAGGGAGTCAGCATTTTCATGTATTTGAATTGACCCGCCAGTTACCTCGATTTTCAATGTTTGCACATTGTTCTGCCCCATCTAACAAACCATCAAATTATGTTGCTTTTACATTGAATGAACGAGTTCAAAGGGTAAGTGTTCTTATAGAAAATCTTCGTTTGTATTCTGGGCACAGTATTGTAAACAGAGACACTATTAATTCTGGTAGTCAGGCTAATGACCTCCTCAGAAACCAGGAAGTCAAATATCAATAACTCACATAGTTTCATAGAGCTGTTGGATAATAGACCCTTCGTCCACAAAGTCTGCTTTGTATTACAAATATTAATACTTTATTGTCATTGTAGGTATTGTTTGTTTTAGAGTAAACAGACATTCCAATTTTTCTTCTTATGAAATTTTCAATTATTCAATTAACGTCCCTGAAGAATTTTCAAAATCGATAAGTTTATACAGTAAGTGCGGTAACTGGATCAGTGTCATAGGCATGCACCGCCTAAAAAAGAGGGATGTGAACATTTCTGGGGCCCCTTTGACATTAAACTTTATTTACATTTATTATAAAATAAATCAAACACAATCCCCCAAATTGTCAGGTAAAATAAAAAGTAAATTAAGATTGTACATATTTGTATGAATAAAATGTTTTATTACGTAGAATGAAGAGGCCCCCTTTCAAAATGTTCGCACGCACCCCTCCTCTCCGTGTGTATGCCTATAGTCAATGTATTTTAATTTGTAAAAAAAGTTTTTTAAAATGGCTAAATATTATGAATCTTCAAAACTGAAGATTCCTGTAGAGCTTCTGTAGCCCATTATCTCTTTGTATTTCTGCATACAGTGCTAACGTGCATAGACCAATAGTTTCACTAAAAATGCATAGATGTAAGAATTGCCTTGCTGTAGTCATTGAGGAGATTATCGATAAAAAAAAACTTGTCATTTCTATTTTTTATTGTTATTATTATTATTATTATTATTATTATTATTATTATTATTATTATTATTATTATTATTATTTTATAATTGCTGACCCATTCTAAACTAAAAGTCTGAACATCTGAACAACAGAAATATTCATGTGCTGCTTACAGTATGTCATCCTGAACTGGAACATGAAAGATTGAAAATTAATTAAACAGTAAAGATTATTCTTGTTGATTTAATATATTTGTAGAAGTTTATTCAGAATAAAAAATATTAAAAAACTAAAGTGTAAATAAAATTAGAAGGGGTTGATAGGAGGGTGTTAAGGAGGACGGTGTTGCAGCATCCTATGTGCTCTACCACTTTATGAAATGACTATGATCTCTGATTAACAATAACAACAGTATTCAATATTATCATATGCTGCTATTCACAATAGGTGAATTAAATGTCGTAGACTTTCCATGCGAAATGGGCAATTTTCTAGAAAATTGACCTTGATACCTCAGATTTTGCTGATACTTCTTTTATATTCCTCAATGTAGAAAATAAATATTTTGGTGCTTTGTTAAAATAATTATATTTTGCATTTTACAGTTGAAATAAGGGTAATAAATTGCTTCCATCGGCTATAAGTTTAACTAGCAACGCTTGTAAGGTAATGGAGAGAAATTTAATCGAGAGAATTAGACTTCACATTTGAGAAACATTATTCCTCCCATTGAAAATATTGATCTATAATGACTAATCTACTCAAGTGCCTTGATTCATGGACTTCAGAAATGAAGAAAAGGAATTCCAACTTATGTAATTTTTTTTGGACATCTTGATGGTCTTAGACAAAGTTTCTATAAAGTGTTTACTCCATAAACTATATCATGTTGGAATTAGAGGAGCTGTACTAACATGGATTGAAGCATATTTTGCCAAAAGAACTTTTCAAGTTCCAATTGCACACACCTTTATCAACTGTGAAACATGTTTTGAGTGTGTCCAACTAGGATCTGTATTCCCCTCTCTTATTTATTAACAAGCTTTTGTTTCACAATATTCGATCCTGCATTTCATTATTTACTGACAAGACAAGTATATACTAATCTCCTTGAAAATATACCCAGTTATTATATGTACATTTTTTAAGTCTTGCGGTAATAAAAATGCTGGCAATAGAGTGTGTTAGTTTCAGGCACTGTATGCCCCTTACCAAGTACTAAAAAGAAAGTTAAACAATTAACAGAAGTGTGTAATTATTCAAAGATATTAAAAACAGAAAATGTGTAAAAACTCACCTTTCATTATTAAAACATACTTTAAATCATAGTAGAAGCTGGTGTTTTACAAGATGAGGTCATGCTAAGAGATGATGACTATTAAGCAGTTTAAAAATAAGTTAAGTCACAGAACATTCATACACAAAGAAACATAGGGCAGAGTAAATAATAACAAATGCAAAGATAAACACAAGGAACACTGAATTCCATAAGTTCTTTGATAACTTTATTCTAATGATGAAGATACCATGTCTCATCATTATGTGAGATTATTGATAAATATTGTAAAATATTTAGCATTTTTTTTATGGAAGAATCCAACAGTTATCTATGCATGTCTGAATGAATTTGCTCAGATTCCCAATGCTTGTTAGCAGAATTCAGAAAAACTATTCTTATTGATATAATACAAAAATTGAGGTGAGGGTAAAAACTGTTGTGAATTTATGATGGGCATTAGAGCTTTCACAATTGAGCCTTGTCGAAAAACCTCCTGGACATGTGTGCATTTTTGCCTAAAAGACGTCTATTTATTGTTTTTATTGTGTTAATGTTTTAGTTTATGTTGAGTAAATATATGTAAATATGTTTTAAAATTTTAGTACTAAATATATTTAAAAGTAGTTTTCCAAATTACATTAAACCTTCTTTTTTTCCATTTCCAGATTGCTATGTGGATTAACCAGAATTTCTTATTGTTATCAGATCTGGAAGTGAGTTCAGATCTTAATGTTGCTTTCATTTCTTTACGTGATAACTCTGAATTGAACATTTCCATGGAGGCTAGTGGACATGTTATTGTTTCAACACATGACATGGGATTGGCTGGAGAAATAGTTCAGTCTTTGGCTACGTTTTTGAATTTAGAAGAATTACAGGTATGTACACTTTATACAGCATTACATTCTATGTGTGATTTAAGTCTCACTTTAATTGTGTATACAGATGAACTTTGAAGTATCACAAGTAATTTAAAAGAAACCGATTTCATTAAAACTTTAATTTCTGCTGCTGATGAAATGCTTATTGCAGATGCCATAGATAATTTACACAGAGTTCTATATAAACTTTACGAAGTAATCAGTAGGGACTGCATGTCAGTGCCAATGCATATTTTCCCTCTGCAGTCAGGAAGTATGCTCACGTAGTATATGCATAAAATATACAATTATCATTAAAATTAAGCATCAAAAAGGAAAATAATTTTTATTTGAATAATGATGTTAATATTAGTACTTTAAAATTCTAAGAGACTGAATATACCTGTAACAAGGACTCTATCTCAGCTTCTGGGTCAATAACCCGTATCTCAAAAGGTGTTTTTGCCCGGTGTCCCTGATGCATTGAGCAAACGCAGAGAGGCCTCTTATTTTGCTTCTGGACATAAACGTAGCTTCACTATCTGTGCATGTATTCCGGAGTTCAGGGGGAAATAGTTATTCAAATAATCATTCTCCATATTCTCATGACAGAAATTCAATTGTATCATGAGGGGCATGATAAGCATGATTAAGCAAAATCTGTAGCTGATATGCTGTAGTAGATACCAACCGAGAAATTCAATTGTTGTGTCGCCACATTAGTTAGTGTGCACGTTATTTTTTTCTGGTTTTACTTTTCGGTTTGTGCTTAATTACGTTGTGAAGATGCAGAGGTTCACTTTAATGCAGCTATTGGCATTGTGTCATCAGAACACAATACTGTTGACTGGGTGGGGAAACTAAATCTTTTTCTGTCAGAAATTCAGTGCCCTTTTTCTGCAATGAGCCTCACTACTTAAACTACAAATTATTGCTTTGGAATATTTTCATGCCAGAAAACTAACACGGGAAGTCCTGTAGAAAGGCAGATCATAGTGGCCGCTCGCTGAAAACTATTATTTTTTACTGCACACCTTACTGGGCACAATATTTTAGTACTGTTTTCATCAAATAACATCATTTATGTGACAGTAAACCACTTTCTTCACTTCATAGAGCCTCTAAATGGGACCACACAAACATTGTTGATTTGTGTGCAACTTCTGTGATGAATATGTGTAAATCTGGCTTTTTTTGTTTACTTCATGCATCTCTTTTCCTACAAACTTCATTGCCCTTTTCTTTCTTGATAGGTTAATGACACTTAGTGGAGGGGGTGTCTTAGAACAAGCAAATGTCATGCTTTGCTCATAACCAGAAGATAGCTAGAATCTCTATAAATAAAATTAAAAAAATTATTTGCATTCGTAAATTTTTAATTTTTTTTGGTGTTGTAATAATATTTTAGGTCACTGCAGATTTTCCTGCCGATCAGCAAGAATTGGCAGCACTATTGCAACAAATTACAGCATTACAGGAAGTACGCCAACGATTGGGTGCAGAAATTGCTGATCATTCTGGCCTGATTCGAAACTTGGTCATGCGTGCTGAAGATGCAAGACACCTGGGAGATATGTAAGGATTTAATGTCATTTTATGCATAGAGATTTTTTACTTTGAAATGATTTAAAACACACTTTGATTTTTTTTAAACTAATGTTCATTGCAATATAATTTCGTTTCTAAATATGTTCTTGAGAATTATGTGATTCATTGAGTTTATTGAAAAGGTTTTACGAAATGAGCATAATACATTTCAATTATTGCTATGAGTATCACAAAGTAGTAAGAGAAGTTGGCTTAAATATATGTGAATGTATTGCTTAACAACTGTTAAAAAACTGCTGAAGGGCTACTCTGAGTAGGTGCCCTCTAAATTTTCCTGTGTGAAGCAGTGGTGCTCCATGTTTCACATGACTGCAAAAGAGTTATTCTTTGTCAAATCAGACATGTATGATTATAGACATTAATAAAGTCAAAGAATGTTTCTTTATACTACTCATTAAACATTTATACTTATACATTTTTATTTAGATAAATTCATTTTTTTTTTTTTTTTTTTTTAATTTAAATTAGAATTAAATTTAATTAGAATTTTTCTGAAAAGTGCATGCAACCTAACATTTGAGTGCCTGTTTCACTCATTGTATGTTACAAAAAATTTGGAATTACCTCAATTTATAGTTCAAGAGATTCTCTTTTTTTATCGTTCTCACACCCAGTTCCAGATAACAATATTTTTATCAGAAGATTTGAATTCTATAAAATAGTGAAACACATACCTTTACATTCGTTGTAAACTACCCGGGCTCCCACAATGTTGGAACCTACCATTTAGCATCAATGATTTTTCCATTGTTCATGATGACTGGAATTTCTCACCCCACAATTCCAGGAGGCATGACTGGCCGCCTTCCTTATCTTAAAATTTTAGTTCAGAACTATCTCCATCAATTTCCAATAATTCAGCAGTCATTAACATGAATAGTCATTCCACAGAATGGTACCTGCATGCTACACCCTGTGTATCATGTAAGAAATATAGAAAACTAATTCCGTCAGAATAAGAAATAATAAATGAATTATTACAAAACATTTATTTTATATTCATAGGTTATTGCTTACTAATAATCTGAGAATATTATCCAAATATGTACTAAAATAATTCATAAAATTAATTACATACACAACTCTTTAGTGATTTTGTCACACTTGTTTGATTGTAATTATTTGCTAGGTTTCTTATTATTTATTTTTTGAAAATTTGTCTTGCAGGAAACTGATGAACAGACTTTATGAGGAGCTGAATGAAATAAATGCTGATCTAATTCGTGGCTACACAATTCGTTGCACTAATCATCAAGAATTACTTACCTCATTGAAGAAAGTGAATACAATTATACAAAAAGCAGCAAATCTGAGAGTTAAGTTGAATGTTATTTTAATAATTCAGTGATATTTTAGTAGTTAATTATGAAATGTAAACTTACATTACCTACAAATCTCTTCAAACACAGACATTCCAATATCTTGTAAATGGTTCAATTTATTAAGATGTAGTCTTAATTGTGCAATAGTAATGAAGGGAGTTTTATGCAGTATGGTAATTTTTGTTTTATGTTCATTGTGGATTCACTTAAGTATTAATAGAACTGTATCTTTTGGAAGTGCAGTTCTGTAATAAAAATTATGCTGCTTGTTGCCAGTCTTCAAGGTGTTTTATAAATAGTGTATTTGCTTAACTACGCTCTGTGATATCACAGGAGTTAATCAATTTGATGTATCACGGATTCCTGGATGGGAGACCATCTGGGAAGCCAGGTTACTATCGGTGTTTAGCCTCTGTCTGAACTGATAAAAGACAATGACTAACTGTAACGCTACAAGACAGGACATGGTTTAACAAAGGATTACTCCATATTCGCTCGATGCCTAAAAGAAGGCGAGTTGTTGCAATAAAGGCACAACAGAAAAAAAATGGATGGATGAATGTTGAGGGAGTGAATGGTTGATGAATGAACGAATGAGTAAATCTTCCTTCTCCTCAAAATCCAAAATACTTTCCATGATATACTGGGGTGGGAGATAATGAAATAAATGTTGGTGATATGAAACATGGGGCTGTGAAAACGCCTTCATGAGATGAACATATATGTAAGGTGAAAACATCCATGCCTTTAGTGGGATTTGCATTCACAGCTTTAGGCTCAATGCCCCAACGTTTCCTGCACTAGCTGCCCAGTAAGTTTTGATATTCCAAAATGCTTGCTTTTTAGCATTATCAGTACTAAAATGGTAATTTTCCAAAAAATTAAATGACAAATTTACTTTTATTTTCTTTTATCTATGTTTCCATAATTTGAACCATTTAGAAAGTGAGGATGTGTCCATAATAGATAGAACTATACATTATATAGATAAAATAATATATTATATAAAACAGTTTGTTTTTACATTTGATTTTATTATGTAATAAAATGCTTAATAAATGTTAATTTTATTACAGTGGGGAAACATAAGACAGCTGTGGTTAATCTTTGTCGTTCTGCACTGAAGACTAACAATATTAATTCTTTAATTAAGATAATTCAAACTGGCATGGCATAGGTTAATGTGCCATAAGAATATTTTAGAATGTCAGTGCTTATATGTACAAATGTAATGAGAGAAGCAGATAATGAAATGATCAAGTCCCAACCATAACAAGTAAAGAAATGCTATTTTCAGACATGATTGCAAACCATGGAAAAGGCAAAAGGATCCTCTTGACAACCAAGAGATAGAAAGAAAGGTGCCATGAGAAGTCTAGTTTTGACAGGAACCTAGAAAATTATGTGTGCAATGTCAAGCCTTCTATCTTGTAACTTTTTTGAGGGGTGATTATTGTCATTGACTCAAATAATGAAATCAGGTGTTTACAGTAAGTAAAAAGTATGTGAGTGAAGCGGAAATTTATGTAGCATAAGATAACGTCAAACATGACCAAGTAACTATAAAAACTTGCCCAAATTGAATTATTGTAAATCCATGAAAATTTCTATTCACTCTCAATCCTCAAGTTTGTTTGTACAGTAGAGCCTCTCTTTTACATTTTTCAAGGGACCAAGAAAAAATGGTGTAAAATACGCGAAAGTGTAAGCGGAAAACCCTTTTGCATATATAATAAAATACTGAAAATATACAGTCCACTTTTATTATTAGTATTAACAATTAGTAAGTATTTTTTGTTCATCTTATGTTTTCTACTTTAAATTACAAGAATTCTAGTATTTTTTAAAAAAATCTAATATTGTTGACCATTTAGCCTTCTTCTGGTGAAGTCTTTCAATTTTTCTTCAAGTTCATATACATGACCAAACCTATTAAAGTCACCATCAGCTGCAAAAATGTATTTTTTTATCGTGTTTATTGCACAAACTACTTCTGCACAAGTTGGCACACTATCACCATCATTGTCATCAACATCAAAGTCACTATCACTTCTTTCACTGTCTATTTCTCCCCAAAATGAATCAATCATAACTTCTACTAACACTGCACAGTCGTAAGTTCGTCATCAAAATGCAGGAAGTCATTAACTTTGTAATACATTTGCAACTTCTCTCATGGAGATATAAGATCACTATCTTCTTCTTCCTCTCTCCCTTCTTCACTTCTTCCTCATGTGTTTGGAAGAAGACAGCTTTGTAAAGCTGACATAAATAGTGGATTGATTTACATCTTTCCATGCCTGTGCAGTGTAATGTTGTGCATTAAGGATAGATATTTTAAATATCATTGTGTCTTTCCTTTTCTCTATCAACCCTAATATTCTCAGCACCATGTTTTCTCTGTAGTAGGTTTTGAAAGCATCCAAGCTTTTTTATTTTCCTCAGTTTTCACGAGCAATGTTTTCACATTTTTCAAGTATTGAGGTTCCTTGGGCTTTCCTATAACAAATGGGCGAAGCTATTCAGAGTCGTCAGCATTCACTCCCATCATTGCAGAAAGCCTGTTTTTGCCTCCATGGCAATTCTCGCCTTTAAAAGTGAATGTTTTGTTCAGAAGAACACAAAAAAGAGACCAGTTTCATCTATGTTGAAGATTTCCTAAGGTGAATACATCTTCACAATGTCCATCAGTTTCTCCTCTTGCCATTCCTGAACACTTTCTTTTGGCACAGCATTTCCTTCTCCACACTATTGTTGAGCTTTTTTGAATTGATCAAGCCAGCCATTAGATGCTTTGAAGTTTTCAATGGAAAGCTTATCTGCCACGCCCAGGGCTTTTTCACATAACAACATGCCACTCATGGGAATGTTCAAAGCATGTGCTGTGTGGAACCAATTTTCCAAATTTCCTCCAATTCTACATACTTCAAATAGCTGGTATACTTCCTCTTGTTGCAAAAATGTCCACTTTCATTTACACTTTTAATTATTCAGTCGTTGTTTTTTACTATCATGTTAAGAGGAGATACCGATATCCCCAACCTTTTAGCTAACGCAACATGTGTCCCTTTCTAGACTTCAACTTCTTCTAGAATTTTGGATTTTTCTTGAATGGAAAAACCCATTCTCTTTCTTTTTAAATCCGTTATGTGGTAAAATAACAGTTTATTGAAATTAAAACTTTCTTAAAATAGCACAAAAGTGTGATACCCAACACATTACTAAACTTGGTTTCGATACTTGTCTCAATGCTATAGCGAGGAGAGCAAATAAAGTTCAAACTAGGCCAAAATTTGTAGCCAATGAGATAAATCCTGTGCAAGAGAAAGCAAAAATATCATGAAAAAGAATGGCGTTCACAGATCTGTGATGGCTTTAAAAAGTGCAAATGGCAGGAAAAATTTAATTTCGAAAGTGTAAAGGTGGAGATAATTTAAGATTATGAACCTAGGAAAATTGAATGGACTGGGAAAAATCAGTGCAAACTGCAGGTAAACATAAATTCCGGGAATGTAAAAGCGGGGTTGTACTATAATAGGCAAATACCAATTGTGAAAATACATTATTTTAAAATATATTAAATATTAATCTTTCCTAGGAAAGAGAAAATTTAAGTATGTAAGAGAGGCATTTTTTTTATTTAAACATTTTTTATTTAATTTGGCACAATAAGTCTAAAAGTGTTCGAAAAGGAAATGGCTAATCAAAGGATCATATTTCGTGGGAAGTTTTTCATAAAGAGAGTAGTCTTACAAGATGAAGTTCGGAAGGCAGTGACTTCTGTTAAAAGATGATGAAGAACAAATAATTTGCACCCATTTCTTGAACATCCATGAGTTTCTAGTAGGTTTATAGAAGAGTCTGGAGGTAGAAGCATGAATAATGGAAAGAATAGGATTTTAATATAAGTCAAATATTGGTGCAAGAGTATTAAAGAAAATGTGGTTTATAAACTGACATTAAATTGAAGACTTATTGTCATTGTTTTTGTAAACAATTCATGAAAAAATTTCATTACTCTCTCTTAAAATAAAAATATTTTAAGTGTGTTCAATGAAAAATAAAAGAAATAATGACTTTATCAGACGGGAAACTAATGTATAGGATCTCTCAGATGGTATCACCTGCTGAAGACTACTCAGTTTTTAATCTAACTATTGTAACTTCCAAAATATTAGCTATGTGGGTAATTGTTTTATTATTTTTTTAAAAAATTGTATAGCAACAAATATACATGTGAATGATTCAATCCTATCAAGAAATACAATAAAGCTCACAAATATAATTCATCACATTCTCTTTTTTGTGTAACCCATAATTTTTCACAAAACTCACCCTTACATACACATTTTCCTGAAAATTAGGAAGTAAAGGAAGCAATTTAAAATTTGAATAAAGCAACCCAACCATGTTTCTTCCACTTATATGTAATCACATTGGATTCATAATGTCGGTGTTGTTTTGGAGTAGACACTTTTTTTTTTTATTTTTTATTTTTTATTTTTTTTTATTTATTTTTTTTTTACAGTAGGAAAGGTGTGGCTGGAAGTGTCTGCTTTTTGATGAGATTAAAAGTGAAAAACATGTTTATCATTTCCTGTGACATTTAGCTCATTTCTCATAGAAACGAAATCTTTTACAATTAGCCAGGTCCTTAATGAAGGTGGTTAGGTAAAAATTCCCAGTGGTGGTCAATGACATTGGTAAAATTTTGAAAAGTGTAAAGAATATTTTATTTAAACTACCACCAAAGTTATTTGAAGCCAGAAACAATTCATCATTGTTGGCAGGTTTCAGCATTCTCAATTTCTGTTTAACAAAGTGTATAGACGTGGTGCACTTAGTTGCATAGCATAGTCATCATTGAGAGCTCTAGAGATATTTGAATATCACATACCTTTGGACATTTTCTCATTACATTCCAATAAAATAAATATACTCTACTGGAAAACATAGATCAAATTTAAAATTATTGTACCTTCCTCAATTTTCGTACAAAATGGATGATTTTTGCTGAAAGATGGGATGTTCTCTTTAGATTTGTGTCTTAAGTTTTGAGGGTGAAAAAATCCTTTGTATGCTTTCCTTCGGATGGAAAGTACAGCTGTCTGTCCCATGTAGATTTACTGCATGTAAAATGTCCTCAAGCCTAAAAGAAGCCTCTGAGTTAAATTTAAATCGACTGATGTCATCACAGTGATATCTTCTTTTTCTGCTAGATTGTGAAAGGAACGTAGTGAAATAAGCGTGGTTAGACGGAAGAGCGGACTGCTGGCCCAAGTCACGTCGTATAAAATAAGGCTCGACGGTTTAGCCGCTCGTGTTGTTCATAGACTGACTTCTTGTAGTCAATCAATTTTTCTATGTCAAGAACCCACAAAACGAATTCTGGCTACACTATGTGTTTGAGGATTTTTTTTCTAAATTCAGCAACTGGATTTATTGACCTTTTCATTACCAGGGCCCGTCAAGAGTTTTTATGCCGAAAATTCGCCGCAACATTACATAGCCTTTTCCTCGCAGCATTACATAACTTTCTATTGCGTAAGCGGTAGCAATAAGTTGAAAAAATAAAACTAACAGCGCGAAGCTACTGAAATTTGAACAGCGCCATTACTACTTCGATTATGCATTGGGTGGTATGAATAAAAGTAAGCAAGTACTCTTTGCTCCGAGTTTCCGAGATTCTACTCAGTTTCGTATGAATAAAGTGGGTAAGCAATTGCTCAGTCTCTGAGCATACTCTCAACTGGCGAGCAAATGCTCAGAATTGGAATGAATAAAGTTAAGTGTTTACTCTTTGGAGTGAGCACCAGTATACTCTCTGGTGAGCACTTGCTCCAAAATTTCGGAGGGACCTTAGTGCCTTAGTAGCAGACTCACGTTTGAAAAGTAAGGTTAAATTGGCCGATTTTTTACCATGTGTTGATATGCATATGCAGTGGACTAAAAATAATTCAAGATTAGGCGAAATTCTCATGATGTAGACTATTAGAATCTTTGCCGATTCGAAAAGTACAATGTATGGTTGGTACGATTTTTTATCGGCGTTTGCTTTTAGGCGCTTTTTCATATTGCATATCTTGTATGTTAATTGGCCATCGCTCTTTTCTACTTGGAATTTTTCGGGGTACTGTTTTTTGAAACTTTGTAATGTTTTGTTTCGGCCACAGTGAACTTCCGAAAGCTGGCTCTTTTCAAAAATAAGTTTATATTCACTTAGCATTTCGGTAAAAATTAGTTGGGCCACTAGCGCCTGTTTTTCGTTACTGCTATTCATATTCGAATTTAAAGAATGAGACAACAAACCATTGCTCTTTATTCCGCACAAATGTGCGCGACGCGCGTAACGTATGTAACATCTTTGTTGCTCAAGAACCCAATTTTTAAAACTCTTAGCCTGCACTATCACTCGTTCACGACGAGCAAATGCTCGCGAGACATGAGGAAGTTCTTCGGAGACATACGAAGTTTTTATTCATACGAAATGGAGCTTCTGCTCAGTGCCGCGGAGTAGACTCACTTTGCTCCGGAGCAAGTGCTCATTTTTATTCATGTGACCCATTGTGTGCGTTTGTGTTGTCCACTGTTGTGAGCTCTTATTGGGACTTGTTTCTTCCCAGTGCTGCTGTTGTGATCTGATGCGAGAAAGGCCTCGACCACGCGCCTGTCGCCCGAGTAAGTGGAACATCGCTCTACCCCTCCCCCTGCTGTCAAGTAGACGAAATATTATTCGGACAATAGGGACTCTGTAAGAGATGCAAGACAACAGGTCAGGGCAATGGAGCTCAATGAATTAATTTGTGCATGAACAAGCAATCAAACATTACCCTATCACCTGAAGAGGCTGTGTTTATCATCAGAAAAAATGTCTTCATAGTCGTGGACGTAGATGGTCATTCGGGTGCCAAGCCTATGAGTCACCCTTTCAAGCATCGCCCGCTGGTTATCCTAGCAGAGATTTCAAACTATGCTGTTCTATTCCAGAATGGGTCTGACTAATGAATTACAAAGAAGCTAGATCAGTACAAGGATTTCTAAAACATCTTGTCTCTCAAAATGAAGCCCCAGAGCTTTAGAATCGAAAGTGACCCCAAGTCACTAACATGACGAACCTTGTCATGAACCACACCATCGATCGAATTATCTAACTGGACGTCAGATCCCAGTGAATACATCATAACAGGTCACTTAGACACATTGAGAAGCATGTTACGACTGCATCAACTGTTTAATTAGTCTAGTTGACTATAAAAGACATGCATCCCCATGATTGCACACATCTCCAAAAATCTTAACATCATATGTGTAAAGTAGAATCTAGCAGCACTCCAAAGCCTGTGGTAAGTTGTTAATAAAGATGTTAAAGGGAAGTGGATCAAGATGAAACTTTTGCGGAACTCCAGATGGTATTTGATACAGTGAAGATGCTCTCAATTCTGTGCGAACTGGCAAAAGAAACACACTAAAACCAAACGAAAGCATTTTAAAAGTACCTAAATCATAGGGCGATCGAAGGCCTATCCGTATAGATTACGCCAGCCTCTTTAACATTAATCATGTCCCTTGAAAATTACCAAGTTAGTTAAAGTAGATCATTCCCTGATAAAGCCATGTTGCGCCAGACTGATCAAACAGCCAAGCGATGCCGAAAATGTTTTCTGTGACCATGTCTGAACCATGTTTTCAAACAGTTTGGGGATTGTTGGGGAAAGACAATATTTAGTTTTATGAGCGCGCTCTAGCGGTCACTATGTGTACCCGCCCGGTGCAGTTCTAGTGTGATCGGTGAGACGTATAGACGTGGTGCAGTGAAGACCTAAAGTAGTGTGATAGTAGTTATCGTTAAAAACAAAAAAAAAATGGATGTGTATACAGGACCGCAACAGGGTAGCAGAGCGTGGTTGATTGAACGCTTATTGAAACAAAGATAGTGTGTGATCTTGACCTGAAAACAACCGAAATACATTTGGAACGGTTGCGAGCACGTGTTCATTCACGCGCACGAGACGGACCAGACGCCAAAGAAAACTAGTGCTCCTTTGTTTCAAGAAATAATGTGTTAAAGAATTGCAAAATATGATAAAGAGAAGCAACAATTTGAGAAGTAAAGTGAGCCACGTGGCGCATACTTATGAAGGTAGTGCTAGAATGTGACGCAGTGGAGAAAGACAGAAACATGAAGTAGGTGTCAGATTTTGGATCTCAATTTCGTTCGTTGGTGAAAGCAAACTGCAAACCTAAGAAGCGACCAATGTTCGCATTCGCTTCGAAGCCGCTACTTCGTGTTGCAACTTATAATACTGCTAATGATGTGTGGGATAAACTGCATTAGACACACAGCCATCGGAAAATATAGACTTGATACACTATAAATTCCACCACATCGAACGGGAATGGTCAGGGGTGGGTGCAGGGACATCTTGCAAAGTTCGACGAGGTGCAAACAAAAATCAGTTTACATAATAGACGAAGGTGACCCATGTGCTCGGCTGCTGCAAACACTCCCAAAAGAGTTCGGTACATGTGACATGATTTAGCCGAAGAAAAGAGAAGACGTGAGCAAAACTACAGAAGAGATGCCTGAACTCTAAACTTCAAATAGAAGGAAGAGACGAGGTAAAGGTGGCCACTGCGTCGATGTCAAACTTTAGGTTGTTTGCGTAACAATAACTCCCTGCACAAGAACGAAGGCGCAGGCAGAATGAATTCAAGTGATCAAACGAAGTGTTATTCTTGTGATACTTTTGGCCACATTTCGAGATATTGCAAAACCGGCGTAGCCTGTTTTAAGTACAAAGGAAAGGGGCATATATGTAAAACTGTGATGTTCATGACTGTTATGCTGGTCCAAGGATAAATTGATCCCCACCAATTGATGTGAATAAATTGGACTGTGATGAGTGGTACATATACAGTGGTGCTACACATCATGTTACAAACCGTCGTGACTGGTATGATTCTTATCAAGAATTCAGAACACCTAAATGAATGGACAGTACTAAAAGGGGGTGCATATTAAAGCATTTGGTAGTGGGCATATAAATGTTAGGACATTTGATGGTGAAAATGGATAGACAGACGCGTTGAAGGTGTGTGGAATTGTTCAGGTAGCTCTTGTAACATGTTCTTTGTAAGGTAGACAGGTGACAAAGGTATTGACCAGATCATAATAATGGCAGAGAGAGGCTACTTTTGAAGAATGGAGTACCGATCGCACTTGCTGTGTCATAAAATGGCGACAGTCAATATCGACTGGTGGTACAAGTCGGCTCAGGGTATGTGTACTTCGTAAAGCAGCAAACAGTTTGCAAGCATGGCACGACTACGCCATAAAAATAAAAGGCATGTACAAACTTTCCTTAAAGTTCGTGGCATCCAAGTAGTGATTTTTGTGAAGGCTGTGTCTTAGGTAAATATCAATGGCTTATCTTTGGAGAAGAGTACAAAAGTTTACTAAATCTGGAGAACTTATTTTTGCAAATGTATGTGGCCCAATGGAAGAAAAACACTAGGCCGGCCATAGGTTCTTCCTTACTTTCAAGGACGATTTTACGAGTTTCAGGGTGACATATCTTTCAAGACACAAGAGTAAAGTTGGAGAGAAACTCCCGGTGTTTATGGAAATGATAAAAACACAAATCCAACCTATCATTAAGGAGTTACATAGTACTGATGGGGGAAAGGAGTTCCACAACCGTGAAGTCCGGAGATATACAGGCATTGAGAGCATTGGCCTGAAGCATTCATTTACTGCCCCATATGTTCCACAACAGAATGAGATTGCAGGACTCGAAAACAATTCTTTGAGAGATGGCACCCTGTTAGCTTCAATTAGCGCTCATCTCCCAAAATCAATGTGGGGAGAGGCAGTACCCGCAGTAACCCATATACTAAATAGGACTGCTCCATCCAAAGTTGCAAGAAATCACCTATTGAACTGTTTTAAGGAAGGAAAGTGAGTTCACACATGTGAAAATTATTGGTACAGTGTGTTTTGCCAGGATTCACTCACAAAAAACGCAAAAAGTTCCGCTGCAAAGTCTGAAAGAGGATATGTAATCGGATACGATGACGGTGGTTATAAAGTATATTTTCCTGAGAAGCATTCTGTTGTAGTGTGCCGCAATATTAAATTCAAGGACGACGTGCTGCACAGTGTAACCAGCCTCACCCAAATGTCTATGCGAGTGAAAGAAATACTGTTGCGGAGACGAGAGTGCTGAGACCCAGAGATGTATTTAGAAAGCCAGTACGTTATAGACAGCTCAACCGAGCGTCAACAACAGAGGGTGATGTTACTGAAGGATCCACCAACCAATGAAGATATGGCGGCTGAGAATGTAGACCAATGGAAAGCTGCTAGGGACGAAGAAATTGAAGCTCATCACAAGAATGACACCTGGGACCTAGTCAACATATCAGAAAGGAGCAAGACAACTGGTGAGTATTTACGACCAAGTTGAACGAGTGTAATGAAGTAATGCGCTAAAATGCTAGATGGGTTGCGAAGGCGTATAGCCAGCGCCCAGGAATAGATTACACAGATAGCTGCAGTCCTGTGGCCAGATTTGAGACCACGAGAGCTAGAGCCAGGCAAAACCCATTCTGTTATCGATCGGTCTCGCTGGCTGTGCTTTCACAGAGTCGGAGGTCGCGCGCGCTTCTTACCTGCCTTTGAAATCCAATCCTTGGTCCTTGGTCTCCCTCCAGGATTGGAACTCTCGGAACCGCTCCAGTTTCGGCTGTTCTCACAAGTATCGGCAGTCTCGGCGGATCGACTCTGCGCTATTTGTTGGTTGTTTCGGTGTTTCATTTAAGAGAAGTGACATGAGCTCGGTAACCAGAGACCGTAAGAAATAATTTAACTAATGGAATCTACATATTAATGAACAAGAGTGTAAATGATGAAACAAGTGCATGTTGGACGAATTTTCAGCTAATAAAATTTTGTATTTCAACTAAGCAAATACCATTTATTTATTAATTTCAGGGTTGGGTAAAATACTTTAAATTTGGAATTAAGATACTTCGCCAACATTCTTTGTATAAATGTATTTAAATACATATCCAAAGTACATTATGTGATCGAAAGTATCCGGACACGTGGCTGAATATTACTTACCAGTTCGTTGCGCCCTCCATCGGTACTACTCGAATTCAATAGGGTGTTGGCCCACTCTTAGCCTTGATGACAGCTTCCACTCTTGCAGGCATACTTTCAATCAGGTGCTGGAAGGTTTCTTGGGGAATAGCGGTCCATTCTTCACGTAGTGATGCACTGAGAAGAGGTATCGATGTAGGTCGGCGAGGCTTGGCACGAAATCGGCGTTCCAGAACATCGCAAAGGTATTCGATAGGTGTTCAATAGATAGCCACTCCATTACAGATATGTTATTGTCGTGTAATCACTCCGCCACAGTGATGTGAATCACGCCGTCGTGCAGTATGAACAGGTGCTCGATCATGTTCAAAGATGCGAACTCCATCCTCGAATTGCTCTTCAACAGTGGGAAGCAAGTAGGTGTTTAGAACATCAACGAAGGCCTGTGTCGTAATAGTGCCACACAAAACAAGGGGTGCAAGACCCTTCCATGAGAAACGCGACCACACCATAAAACGATTTTTGACGTGTTCGGATACTTTTGATCTCGTATTATACATATGTGTTAAATATTGTAAGAGGTGATGGTTTTATTGGAGTTGCTAATGAGTTACTAAATATAGAAGCTAAATACGAACGACTTGAAGCCACTGAAGTATTACCTCATCCAAGAAGAGTGTCACCAGGTTTTCCGACGTAACAAAAACAGGGGACAATGTTTTATGTCAATTGGAAGAACGAATGTCAAAATTGTTAATAATAAATTTAATTAAATAGAGAAGAAAGCAATAAAGAGCAAACATTTAAATTATCGAAATGTTTTATTATTAAGAACTTGCTAGTTTATCGAAATATTTTGAGGCTTTCTACAAAAATTATAGGTTCCACTAGGTTGCCTATGTATTGTTCAACGCACAAATGCCGCCTGACTGCCTGGAGAATGAGCGATAAACGGTGGCATCTCCAACATTCATTTGACGAGGTCGTCGCATCCCCCAGTAGGCCAAGTTTCGGTATTGTGCGTTCTCGATAATACCAGTGTCGGAACTGGCAATATCGGAACCAGCATTATCTGCGCGCCTGATTTCGCCGCCGAGGACGAACGGAACAGTGGGCGTTTTTGACCGGCCCTAATGAGAGTACGTCTGGGTGTTGCCATGCAACGGAAGTGGTATGTCGTCCGCCCTTTTTAATAGTTTAAAAGATGAAGTATTTTTTATGAAGCAGCCACAAGGTTATGAAAACAAACAAATAGTGTGCAAATTAAACCGTAGCTTACGAAGGTTGCCTTTTATGTTTCGGGATTTGGCAACCAAAATAGAGCCATTTCTATTCACGATGCCATTAAGGTGGTAGCAATTCTACAAGGGGAAGTGTTCATGAGATCTCTTGCAGGCGTCGGCATGGAGGATATGGACTCAATCAAATCACAGTTACATGATGCACCTGACAGATTATAGTCCTACGGTTAATCAGCAGTCTGAAGATCAACATTACGAGCCACCTTAGCGGCATGACAATCATGCACAACAGTAGAAAAAAGGGGTGGAATGGAGACAGCCGCAACCACAACGCTCATAGAATCCCATCATAAACGAAACGTACTGTTGACTGTCATTTAGATGAACTCTGAGTTTCATTATAGACACCAACCAGAACACTACTTTATCTCAGCAATGGATTCGTAACAGGGTTTCTATCTACCTTTTAATCTGTTATAAGGTTTGTGCAATTTCTCATGTAAAAAAATTCCGTTCAACCATGTTTTTGTAAGAACAATTAGCAGCGCTTGTCAAAATACTGACCCACATTTGTAAAAGTTTGGTGCGTAATCCACGCACATTTTGGAAAAACTACATGTTAACATCCCTACGATTATAGCTGTATCATTAATTCGTTTATTTTCTCTGTGATACCATTTTGGGCACTCCGCCAAAGAATTGCAAAATCGTTTTCGCCATTGGTGTGACGGGTTTTCAGCTCCTCGATCTATGCCTTAAGGTGAGAGTGTTGCTTCCTGGTTAGAAAATGAATGTTTTATCTTATTTTCGATGGTATTTTGACCAGAACTCCGGTCAGTTCATTAGATTGACGGCATCCCAGGCTTCTCGTCAAGTAAAACCCTTGTTGGAATTTCTTGAATGCTCTTAGTTCTTGTAAGGGGTTGAACTGTGTTTCGTTGTCCATAACGGTCTCTTCTGGTACCTAATCGAAACATAAACTACTTTGAATAGTGAGATAATCTGCTGAAACATTCAGGTACAATAAATTATTTATTTTCTAATAGATCCTTGCCGGCTTTCTGCCACAAACATCATGACGTTCACGCTCCCGATTGGAAGACAGTGTCATAGCTGATCAAGTGTCAACGGACGTAATGTTTTTATCCAAGTATAGTGTCCTAGGCTTCAAATTTTCTTGGGATAACGACTCACAAATCATATAATATATCATTTTCGCGAGTCATATCTTATTTCTGCTCTGAGAACGGACGTAGATTGTTGGACAGATTCCCCTTTTGGCCAATTGTTATAGATGAAGATTCGTACTGCTGCTTATTCAGGATCTTCCTTTTTTTCGGGTGATTTCTAATAGTTTTGATGATCACACTGATAAATATGAAATTATTCTGATACGATCGTTTTCCTTTTCTTCCATGAGTTGATCGAGGCGTCATTGAACAGTCATTAGTGCGTTTGCTGTTTACAAATCTTTGAATGGAACATAGGCAATGGTATGATCGAAACGCATATGGCAAATACTACAATACCGTTTTAGCGTTGGAGATAAATCGTCTAGTGCTTTTGTTGTGAGGACCAGGGGCGGATCCATAGACAAATTTTAGGAAGGAGAAATTAAACATGTTTTGGCCGAACGTGTCTTTACAAATTTTGTAAAATGTCGCAGGCTAGATCATCATGTCGTAGCGAAGATCATGCTGCAATGCGATTTTATTCATTTTAATGATTATCTAAAAATAGTTTACTTGAAAGTGTCGTGACAAGTTCAAATTAAGTTTCAGAAATATGTCAGAGGGATAATTTTCCTCGTCTCCCTCCCCGTGGATCCGCGCCTGTGAGAACAGAGTGGATTTCAATACTGGTTATCTGCAAACTTTGCTCTTGCATAGGTGATGGCCATGGCCACCTTTATTTGCGCATATCGTTTCTCTGCGTGCAAAACTTATGTGGTTGATGAGTGAGGTAAGAGATGCTTGCAGAGACTTTTCAAAAAATGTTATCTCTAACATAAAAAATAGCTAATAGCTGTCTAATACTATAAGTAGCAAAAAACATATTCAAAATTAAGGCAATTTGAAGCTAATTAAGTGATGTATTCCTGAATTTTAGGCTCTTGGATTCCCAAAAATCGTGGGTGCGGCTAGCTTTACTCTAAAGCTAGCAGTGCCTACCTAGAAAAACACCACGTTATTGGTAGTCAATGAAAAATCAGCAAACATTAAAGGGGTATTGATGAGGGAAAAAGAGAGGGAGGGAGAGAGAGGAGAGATCGAGGGAGAGAGGGAGGAAGAAAGAGGGCGAGAGAGGGGAGAGGAAGTGGAAGGGAGAGACAGGGAGGGAGGGGGAGAGCGAGAAAGAGAGAAGGAGAGAGGGGGGAGAGAAATGGAGAGGGAGGTAGAGAGAAAAGGAGAAATAGCGGGAGAGAGGGAGAAAGAATCTCTCCCTCAGGAGGGAGAGATAGGGAGAAAGAGAGAGGAGAGAGGGAGGGAGAGAGATAGGGAGAGAAATGGATAGATGGGGAATGAGAGGGAGAGAGGAGAGGGACAGGGAAAAGTGAGAGGATGGAAGAGATTGAGTGGGAGGAAGAGAGTGAGGGACAGATAGGGGGAGAGAGGAAGAGAGAGAAGGAGAGAGTGGAAGAGAGAAGTAGAGAAATGGAGAGAGGAGTGAGAGGGAGGGGGGGAGAGGAAGAGAGAGAGAGTACTTTATACAAAAATTACGGTTGATCAAAGTAAAATAGTTAACATATGTTCGTAAGGACTAACATACAGAAAAACTCAAAAACATCAGAATAATACGACACCCTACCCAAACTATAAGGCTAATTTCAGGTTTTAGGAAGAAATTATTCCAGAACCTATTTTCTTAAATTTAGAAAAATTGCTAGGATACATTATGGGCTAATATGCCCAAGATCCAAATACATTACAAAAATACAACACTCATCCCAAATTCTAGGGCTAATTTTAGCCTTCAGGGAAATAAGTATTCTGGCCTTTTCTATTCCAAAATTCAGGATTGTACAAAGTTAAATATGCAATGTACATTCTTATAAGCTCAAATTCAGGTTTGTAAAATTGGTATCATACGTTCTTATGTACATACAAAACTCAAAATTCTCAGAAAAAATGCTAAAACTACCTCTGCTAAATGCTATCCCAAAACTGCATTTTTTTATTGTAAAGGCTTGAATTTTTTTTAGATCCCATAATTAGCTTTGAATTTTGGGATGGGTGCTGTAGTTTTCTGAGTTTTTGTGTATTTTAGCACATGTATGTTACTGATTTTCATTTGTACCACCCTGCATTTTTGAAAACAGGGGCCAGAACAATTGTTTTGTTTTTCTTACAAAAAACTATAAAGGAAAAATATTTACCTGGTTGGGGATTTGTCCTTAGGCACCACGGTTTACGAAACTAGAATCTTTCCCATAAAACACTACACTTCTTTATGTGGAAGTGTGAGAGTTCAAAATTACATGTAAAATAATATTTTGGAAAAAGGTTACATGAAATGATGCAAAGATTTAATTCAAGAATAAATTGCATTAAAAAATCTTTAGCTTCTGTATTCAAGATTATGGCATTATGGCTGTTATCAAGGCATGTTCGAAAAACTTTTGAAAGTTTGCAGTTTTTGAAATTCCAGAACTTTCATTGAAAGTGAGACCTACGCTGTATTATTATTAAACAAACTTTGCTCTTTTGAGGAAAAGAATCATGTGCACTTCTTTTAAATTGTCAAAATTTCACGCAAAATTTCATGGAAACTAATCATAGTTTTAAAAAACATGTATATGACATATTTAAAGAGCCAGTTTTGAAAAACATTTATTTAAGAAAACATCTCAATATTGAATAATGTAGTTGAAGGAGGGAATGCAATATATTTTTGAACTTTCAGACCACAATATCGTCCACATTGGTTGTGGAAAATCCATTGTGGTAAAATTCTCTGACCTGGTGCTGGTGAAGTTCAGAAATAGGTAGGCATAGATACAGATGGGCAGATGTTTTTAAAAATATCTCTTTTTTGATATCAAGGGTTCCCAAACTGTGGATTTGGGCTGTACTACGGATAGGTGAAAGAATTTTTTTTTTAATATCAGTAGAACAAAAAAAATTTTTTTTGAAGTCAAAATATTGGCACTTTTTCCTGAAACATTACATAACGTTCTGTTTATTGTTGTTTATGGGAAAGTAAAAATATGGTAAAAACAATGTGGAAACTATAGAGGTATTACTGTATAGTAATTGGTCAGGTATATGGAAGGATAACTCTTGAAATTTCATCTAAAAGAGACCTTCTTGATATGACCTGAATAATCTGATGTGACGTCAATAAATGAGCAGCTGTAAAGGGGGATGAATATGTCCTGGGCCTTGTGGTATTTTTAAAACTAAGCAAATGATCAACAAATAACTCACTTATAATTATTAAAATCACATAGTATTTATAATATTAAAAAAGTCTATGACACTTCTATTTAAAAAACTCTGGGTGGACATAATGAAACAAGATATTAATATATTGGTCTACTACTTACTAAAAAATATCAAAGACCTGCACAGCAGAAATTTAAGTCCAAGTTTTAAAATTGGAAGAAACTTTCCAAACAATTTCCTTTAAATAAAGCTTTAGGCTTTCTGTGAGTGTGTAGCATAACTTCAACTTTATTTAAATTATATTTATATGAAGCTTTAAAGAAGGAGAAAAAGTGGTAATTTGATTTTAAACATCAACAATTTGGCAATGAAAACTTTCAAGTTGTATGGTCAGCAGAACGGGTGAAGAACGAAGGCCTTAAAAGCTGTGGAATTGGAATCCAGTTTTACATACATTTAAAAGACATTTAAAAGTATGTGGAAGGAAGAAGTGGAGAACGCACTGAAGGGATGCGAGAAACACATGGTATAAAATGCATGCAGAACTAACATTAATGAAATGTAACATCCACAAAATACAAGATATTATATGTATTATTAAAACACTTTTTATTGATGATGATTTTAATGATAATTAATGATTAAGTAATTTGAATGTGAGTTGTGAATTTCTTATTTATATTTTTCAGTGGTTACCAAATGGACTCCAAGAAAACAAATTTTAACAAAGCTGATTATTTAATTCTTTTGGTTATTTCTTTAATATTTACAAAGTTAAAGAATGATTTTGTTCCCATGAATAAACATTTGTATATATGAGAATATTAAAACTGTAAAAATAAAAATCATCACAACATTCAAATATCAGTAAGAACAATTGTGAATAGGTTGTTCCTTTGGGATGGTAGCATTAATTAGCGTTCGTTGTATGTAGGCTGCAAGATTGGTCAGTCATTTTAGGTAACAGTCACTGGATTAGACGAAATGACATAAAGTAGACAAAACCCAAAAATAATTCCACAATTTTGTTGGAAAAGTACTAGAAAGGAAGTTTTCTTATTTTTCTTGAGGCCTTCCTCTATCATGCTGTTCAGTTCTGGCATCTGAAATAAAATTAATTTCCTTAGAACTTTCCAATGAATTAGACCTAATTGTGATTGAAAATGTGGATGTACCTACCAAGTCTGTGAGAGAGATATACAGGAAAAGACCTCCTGAGAAAGCAAAAATGTATGTACTGGCTTCTAATTCTCCTAAAAGAATCCCTAAAATCAGCCCAGCAACTGCTGTGAGAGCTGAGAGGAAGTTGTACATGAGAGCTTTCTTTACAGGCATTCCTGAATTTATCAGAATTGCAAAATCACCTGAAAATATAATATCAAATTGTAAAAAATATATGTGTACAAATTAGATAATTTTTATTCTTCTCATTTATTAATTGTAATAAAAAGGGACAATTTAAGGAGTGAGGGCCACAAAGTGAAATAGTAACACTCATTTCTGTAATTTGTTTTTACGCCAGAGAAAAAAATGATGTTTGTGGAAATCCAGGCATTTCTCAGTTTGTGTATAGTCTTCTTGCTGCTTTCTATATACTTATTGCAGTTCTACAAACACATGTGTAGAGTATGTGGATCATAATTTTGTTTCTAAGGGAAATTTTTAGTAGTATTTATTTAGGATGTTGAAATTTGGGTTATAATTATGCTGCCCCTGAGCTCCTTAATTTAAACCATGCTGACTTGCCATATTACAATTACAATTTTGAAATCTTACCCAATTCATGTGGGAATTCTTCACAAGCAATTGCTATGCTTATACTTAATCCAGTTGCTAGACTATTTGTAAATCCAGCTCCAATTGACATTCCATCTACAAAATTATGAAGACCATCTCCCAGAATGACCATCCAAGCTACAGGAGCCATGCCTCCCATTTGGATTTGCTGAGCATGAGCGTGAGACATTCTCCGGAGACTTGGTTTCCGTTCCTACCAAATAATTACACAATTATTAATTATATGATTCTTTACAATGATGTTAAGATTAATTCAATTATGAGTTTATCTATGATGTCCATGAAAAATAATAAAATTATTGTGTGATGAAATTGGAAGTGAAAAATGAATGGCATTTAATCATTGAAATCCATTACAAATAGCAGAAAAATCTATGAATTACCAAATTCATATTGGTATTGTCAGTGAAGATTTTGGGTAAAATATTTTAACTAAAGGAAGCAGGAAAATATGATAGACATGGATATGGTTATTATGCAGTAGAATCTGAAGGACTCTAATTGTTATTAATTAGGCAGTAAAGGAGTATTTTATGTACTTTTTCAGGTATAGCTTTACTCAGTGATGTATTTGATGAAAAGTATGGTTTCAATGAAGGTTTTCTATTTGTACTATCAGTCACTATTGTAGGAAGCAGTCCCTCTTGTTCCAGTGTTTTTTGTTTTATATTTTCTTCATTCACTGTACTCAGTTTCTGTGCTGACATTTCTACATCACTGTCAGTTTTCTGTAATAGAAGTATTATTGTTAAAAATATGAACAAAATGTACCTACTTTGTAGCATATCATTTGCCATACTTTTAGTTTTCAACATTTTCTTACATTTCCTGAATGAAAAAATATTTTACAGCATATTTCAAACATGTATAGAGACCAAATACTGCCAAGCATTATCACAGATGTTTGAATGTATGAATCAACGTCTGTTTCTTTCATACCAAATCCCTGCAAAAACAATCAAATAGTTAAATTGAGGTTTTACATGTAGTTTTGAAAATTTCAAAACCAAAAGGAGACTCACTTGAGGAATTAACTGCATTGCAGAAGTTGCAGTTAAAGTACCTACTGCTAAACCAATGAGCATTCGCATTGCATGATCATAATATTTGGAGCTCATTAATGGCCAGAATAATCCACCGAAGAGTCCAGATAAGCTTATGATACCAACCGACAGCATTCCAAATCCCCACACTGAAACAAAGTTGAAATGCCTAAATTAAAAGCATCCAGAAAAAGTGAAAGAAACATGCTGGATAAAACAAATTAATTTACTATTATAACAATTCTCTTAAGAGGTTTATCCCTTATCATACCCCACGTGAAAGAATAGACTCACATTCGCGAGAACATGGTGAACTATAACACGGACTCACGGGTGGAATGGCGTCGAATTTGTAACAAACATTGAAGGTGGAGTTGATGCTTCGTTACGAATGTCCAAGTTCATGACGAGGCTCTGGTCCTCGGCCTTTCGCGATTATAAGCATAAAACATGTAGTCTCCCCGCGATTAACATAAAGCAGGTCTACCCAAAGAATCTTATGTGATTTTTTTCTTTTTTAAATTAAAACATTATCATTTGAACTACGAAACAAAATGCTCTCATTTTTGCCACACGTTCTTCGCTTCCGTTCACCGATCTCACGACGCTGGGAGTCAATTCGTGAATAGGACTACGATAAGGGACAAGACCGCTCCTGAGTTTTACTACTTCGTTTTCTTGTATCAGATCGTTGCTTGATTATAAAAAGCGTTCTAAGAGTCTCTCCGCAGTGACCGCTAAGCCACTTCTCTCCCTTTTGTCCGGAAATGGTGCCGTTGCAAGCCGAATCAGAAAACCAATGCCTTCGCTCTAGTTCATACCAGCCCATCGACTTGGGGTCAGACCATCGAGGCCGTAAAATCGCATAGGGCATCGTGAGAGCCACTTCCTTCCTCACCCCCTCTCCCTCTTCTACTTTGTTGGCGCACTCAAATTGCGATGTCGGTTATGAATCGAAGGGAGTTCGCTGCGTGTTCCCGAGAACAAGCTGAATGAGATTGTACAAGTATGTTATCCAGTAATTAATAATGCGAAAACAAGACAGGCGTATGCTTTGCCAACAACGTGAGACAAGCCCGCCACGTTGGACGAACGATGGCGTCAAGCCTCTGAGACAGGTCTTGAGAAGCTGTCTGTCTTAAAAGAACAGGCCTTGAATTATTGCGTTGTCCCTGTGGCAACCCGTGTGTCTGCAGTTGCACTGGGCGACGAGAATATAAAAGAAGGACTTTGACACAGTGCAAAACAGCGATGTCATTTCCGTATAAAAGGCAGTACTTTATTTGGCGAGGAAAAAACCGCGAAGAGACTCTGAACGCACTCTATTTTTTCAAATGTTTTAAAAACTTGTAGGCTAAATGTTACCTTCAGAATGCGAGGGCTTTTCTGAATTATTGTCATCTTGATCAGTAATTGGATCATTGGTGGGTATCAGCAAAAAACACTCATTGTTATTGTCATGATGATATTCAGTCGAATTCCAAGTTGAATCTGTGGGACACTAATGAACAATTCAAGTTAAGACCGGATATCCAAATACAAGAACTTAATGTTAGAAATACATTAGCTTTCTTAGAATAGTGTTATCATTATATTTTCTTGTAAATTTTGAATTCATATTTTGGTTTTGATTGAAATATACGTATTTAATTGTAATCAATCTTTTGACGATATACCCAATCAGTCGCATTATCCAATGTCAGTCACACAAGTAAAAAATCCACATTTAAATCGTGAAATATGCGACGTTCTTCAGCCTAAGCCTAATCCCCCTCCCCTCTACGCAATATTGCGCAACAATACGTTTATCGAATTTATCCTATTAATGACTTCAATTATGTTGTGAAATCTTGCCGTAGAATGTCTTTGAGTGAAACGCTGAAAAGGAAAGTAAAAATAATTCAATAACTTCGAGTGTTTCTTGAAAACAGTTTGAAAGTAAAGGTTTCAATGTCTCTAAATTAGAATAAGATAAAATTCAAGATGACACTAGGAGACTTTTAAAATGGTTCATAATTTTAAAGTACTTATTGTATTTTTTCGTTGCAAAATTTAAATATTACGTCACCATTCTATTAATGTAGAATTTGTTATGAAAATGAATTAACATAAAAGAATGCATTTTGACTACAAATATGAATTGACATAGCTATCGAAAACCTCTCCTGAATTATTTTTTGACTGATTATGTTTCAATTAATACATCCTGAAACTATATAGGGTAGTAGATAAAGTATAAAGTAATCGAAAAAAATAATTTAATCCCAAAGGGTAAGCTATACCATTCCAAAAGAGTTAACAAGAAGAAACTACTATTTAACAAAACGAAAAATCCATTAATAAATATTCTCCTTGGGTCAAATAATTTTTGTTTCTGTTTTATACCAATTTATAATAGACGTTTTTATAAATAACAATTCAGTCCTCGTGTAGGGATTGCGTTTAAGGGAACACCGTGCGAATCCCCTTGTCAGAATCTTCTTTTGGAGGGTAATCGAAAATAAAATAACATTAAAGACTTAGGAGCAAAGAAATCAAAAAAGGAACGAAATCCACAATATTACTCTTACTTAGAGACCTGAATTTTATAAAAAACATAGCATATTAAGAACAAGCCATTCCTTTATTATTAGAGAATGTGGAAAATAAGGAAATAGCCCAACAGAAGGAAGAATGTCACTTCAATATTTGTCTCTCTCGAAGCCAAATGTAGAAGAAGGTTTGGTGCAAGGAGATGATAGTCTGGGTATCGGATCAGAGATGTTGAAAACGTAGGATTACTGAAACTGTGGTACTTGTAGCGAATATGTGAATAACATTATGCGTGGGTTTGCAGAAGAAATTAATCATTTAACTGAAAACTCATTTAACTGAGCTTTCTTGCACGTCAAAGTCATTAGCGACCATTATTATTTGCAGCTTTGGTAACATTTAACAATGAAAAGTATAATTAAAACGTAAACGCGTCCAAAATGGTGAAAATTATAAGTAACATTTAAGTAGTAGATATATCATACTTTAGATTCTATGCATAAACAATGAATAATGCATTTTCACAATAATTTAAATAACGCGTCGAAACCAGTAATTTAAAAATATTTTGTCATTAATTTACAGCCTTCAATTGAATTAAAATTTTCATACAGATTATTTTTTAGTGCCAACATTTTTTCTTAATGTAATTATTTACTAAGTAAATTTTAAAGTATGCTACTATTTCGATAAACTAGAAATTGCAGTAAAAATTTAGATAAAATTTAAAAAAATGTGCCATTTCGATATATTCCATCATGCGAATACATAAAAATATTAGCTTAATGTGAGGAGTACAATATTCATGAAGTTTGAGAATTTCTGTTCGGGAGGAATTTGAGAAGATTGTGACAGAAGTGTAATGTCTATCACAAACCTTCACGCGGGAAATTGTAAAAATCGACCATATTGGAAGTTAGCATTCACGAAACGAATAGTATCTAATGAAATACCGAGATAGACAACATATATTCAATTTGAAACTGATAGAAATATTACATAACACTTTGTGAAACTCGGTTTTGACCTTAACAAATGTTCATTTCATTGAGATGAGTAGAGACCGGAAAAATATGTAGCATGAAAGTTAAAATATGTACATAAATATGTAATGAAAACAGTAAGAGTATGTACTAAATATGTAAAATTGGATATAATATGTAATATTAAAATACACAAATTATAACAAAACAGGCTAGCCATAGAAGCCCTCGTACAAACTGGCGATATACACGGCCAGCAAACAACGTGCGTGCAGCATTCTCATTGAATTGTTACACGTCGGCGATCGCCAAAGCTTCTCGGAAATTAAGGATAAAGATCACGAAAGTAGTCGTGATCTTTAGTGATACTTAAGATGAAAATGATCTCAGTCGGTAACGCGCACTTCCCGCCACTATGGTAACTGAAGCAGGCGCGCCGGACTGTCAGAGCATCCAACCGCGTCTTAACGAAGCGCGTGTCGATTCGACAGCACTTAGTAATTACGTATGAAAAAATTCTGATTTTGTGAAAATACTTTTTTCATACAAAGGTGTAATCAAATTGAAGAAAGATCATAGATTAAAAAATATTAAGTAAAAATACCAAAATACGTAAAATATGTAATAGAGTACTACATATGTAAAAATATGTAACGAAAAAATTGGATATTGTGTTAAGATGGCGACGATTCGCCAAGATTTCAGTTTTGAGAACGGTAAGTAGAAAGACAAAAATATGTAATTACATAAAAAAATCCGGTCTCTGGAGATGAGAAAACCTATTATTTTTATTTCAGACTCAATTGAATATTGCTTTTCCTTTTTTTTTAAATTGAAGGAACATATGCACATTCTGCTTTACCGTCACATGTTTGAACGCTCCTGCATTCCACTACCAGTAATAGCACCTACCAAGTTAACAGTCATTACCGTTAGTCAGTTACCGACATGTTTTACTCACATTTTGTATTTTTAAAATAACCAAAATATTATATAAAAGTTGCATAAAAATAAAATCTCTATGTAAAATGAGATCTAATAGATCTTTTTTACTCAAGTGAATTAGGAACTACGTCTCTTGAGCTATGGCGGACAAGTAACGTATCTGCAGGTCTGGATGGCCGAGATCGTTAAGCCCCCCCCCTCCCGTAGCGATCAAGGATCGCGTGGGCATGGATGTATTTGTGTTCGTCTTTCACCCCCTATCAACACCATGTCATGTCATCTTAACAGTTACCATACCGTTAAATGAAATAGTGGTCGCTAATACCTAGCTGTTGATGCGACTTTACCTAAAAAAAATAAGGTGTCTCCCTCATTTTTAAAGTTCTGTTTAAATTTCTTCTTATAAAGACTGTGATTTCCTTCCAAAAGTGGTATCAAATATTATCGCAGTGTTATTTTGAATCTTCGCTAATAGTAGCTAATTTTTTGGTGAACTAACTACCCAGCACTATTTCTATTGAAGGATACTTATGATATGCCATCGTCACCACTCACGCTCAAGTTATTGAATTATTTCTCCTTTTCTTTCACTAAAATTATTGTTCGTCGCCTACTTCCTCATTGTATATTATTAAATAAAACGCTAATGTCAAGTCTTTAAAAGGTATAGTTTTTCATGCAAAAGTTTGAAATTAAAATTATTAAATTAAACCATGTTTGTACTTTTTAGAAAAGAAAAATCACAATTTAATATGATGTTAGTTCTCTTTATTTTGAACAATTATTGATTTTTCTAGAATAGAAATCTTAAATAAAATTATCATTATTATGTTAACAGAAACATTAATATTTAAAACGATACCATACCTTATATGATACGAGGCAGTTGTACGCTGTGTCATTGTTGCAAACCCCAAAGGTGCCTACATTTTGTAAATTTGCACTCAGCACATCAAGTGACCACCGAACTTCATCTCCGCTTACTGCATTATCGCTTCCATTTTTGAGTATGAAGAGAGAGAGATCTAATACTGATTCATGGTTATTCACGTGCCTCGTAGCAGATACGCCAATCTGGGCTCCATGCAGAATAATCCATGAACTCAGTAGGACTGTGAAACACATCTTGGTATCAGAGTCCCAATGGCAGTAGTACTTCAAATTAGGAGATGTTTTCGGAAGTATAAGCAAATGTCAGGAGAATGCTGTAGTCCCTGACGAAAATTTGCTGAAAAATAAACGTAATGATTAGTTTGAAGGCATACGTATATTTTCTCACAATTTCATATTAGGAGGAAGTTTTAAGAATAATGATTCAACGTGTTCAAGGACAGTGTAGTAACTCAGGAGAAACCACAATGTCGATGAATATCGTAGTTGATAATTTCAAACAAAATGATCAAAATGAAGACAAATTTGAATTATCATTTCTAAGATTATTATATTCAACACATAAAATAAAATTATTGTATGTTGCTCGGATTTGGGCTGTTTATTCATGTCTTGCATGTACATAGTAATTAACAACGCCGAAAATAATGACTAAATGTTTATAGGTACGAGTCAGAATAGGAAATAAAACCATTGGTTCTTGATTTGAAACGACTTATTTCGTTTGTGATGACGTAGATACTTCAGACAGGCGTCCATAAATGCGTTATATTCACGCTGTGGGTTCGAGTCCTACGTAAGACATGGACATATTGGTTGATGTAGAATGATAAGGAAACCATCATGTTTCAACTGACAACCTCTTCCTTCAATTTCCTCATAAATGATTTGCAGGGCCCTCGCGCATAGGTTTGCCGCCCTGGTGCAAGTACGTTTTGCCGCTTTCAAAAGGAATACATTAGTTACATTTTTTAATAGAAACGTTTAGTTATTTAAAATAGTTTTTACTGAAGTGCTATTAGCTGTATTAAATAATAAATTATATATTATTAATTATTAATATTTATTTATAATTATATATACTGTATAAAATAAGGCACATTCCGAACTTTCAAACTTGCAAAGTTTTTTATGATTCTCATTAAATAAGTGTTGTTGCAGATTTCACTTCCAATTCATATCATTCCCAAATATGTTAATATTTCTTGTGGCATTTTTAATCGTAGGAAGTTTTTAGTCTAATAATTTTAAATTTTGAAAATGAACTATCTCCGGTGGCTACCCTCTAGAGGTGGTAATAAGGGGAATGACCCCTTGACCTGTTAGTTTATTTTGATATAGGAATTCTAATACTTCAGTTGATGATTTAGATTTGAGAAATTTCGTGATTATATCTAGTTCATCTGCAAGTTCTTTTGCTTTTAAATGATCGATCCATACAATTTTTAAATGTATCTGATTTAGTAATTTCTGCTTCTTTGTTGAAGTTATACACAAACTTAAACGCATCACGTTGTTCTTTAAAGAATTGAATTAATTTATAAATGAAACGTAGTATCAATAATAGTCGTCTATACGGAAATGCGGTTCATAAGGTAAGCGGAAGTTGTCTTTTGGATCATTTGTCATCATCATGTTCATACCCGAACATAGTTTTCCTTTTTTCGCCTGCGTGTAGGTGGGGGAAATATGCACCTGTATCGCTCGAATTAGCAAGCTCAATTGCAGTGCGTAACATTTCATCAAAATTATTCTGATGTCTAATTGTTCGTTTTAAGAAGACAGGACCGTATTAGAACCTCTAAGGCTCCTGGCGGAATCGAAAAAAGAGACCCCCCGCACACACACACCCTTACTCAGAAACGGTACGAGATATATGTGTAAGGAATATGTAATGAGATAGTGTGTAAAGACGTTTCTGTGTCAAAATTATATTTTCAGCCATATTTAATGGCGACTCAAGGTAAGCCCGACCAGATTTAGAATCACCCTGCATTTTTACATCTACTGTCGTAATTAGGAATCAAAAGTGAAATGATTTTCGAATATTAGCAATTGCCAGCGTCGCTAGCCGAATTCCTTTACTAGGCTTTGTAAAATCACGGAGGTTAAGCGAATTCCAGACTTTGCGGATTTCTGATTGGGTGACGTCTGGAAACCCAGGGATCGAACCGCTCCAAGCCCCTGACTGAAGGAATAAAAGGCACTGGCTGATGCCACGTGACGAGTCTTGAAACAATTATATTAGAGGATTACTCTATTCCAGGCGCTCAACTCCCAACAAGTGATCAGAGACGCGTTGCGTCGATGAACTCGCAATAAATTTTAAAAAATTCTAAAATTCAGAAAAGTTTAACAAAAATGAGAGTTGCGCAATTTTTAAGCGTTATTTACTCTATCTCACAGAAAATAAATAAAAATCTTGGAGTTTATTTTTTTAGAATTGTTTTTTTAAAAATTACAGTAACTTCAATCAGAAATTACACGAAAACTACTGTTTTTTTAAAAACAAGAATATGATCTTAAAGATCTGGTTTTTAGAACTAGTTTCATTTAAGACAAATCTCTACTATCAATATTGCACTTTTCCAGTGTTAGTTTTTTGAAATTATCGAAAATATAGAAAGTTTGATTTTGCAATATGCACCGGTTGCGAAAATATGACCAACTCCATTTTTTACCTCCCTTTGCTACGTACGAGTAAAAAAAATGGAGTAATTTTGAAGAAAATAATTGTTTAAAAATTGCTCATATTTCACGCAAAATTACGTGAAAGTTACTCACATTTTCTGAAAATTGTCTTTGGTATTTTTCAAGATCTGCCTTTCATCTCTATCTTCAATATCTTCAATTGTAGAAAGTCGCCGAAAAAATATCAAACTTTGTCAATTCTAAAAAATCAGGAACTTTAACGAACATGAGAGCCTCGCCGTTTTTATACATATATAAATATATATATATATATATATATATA
>BOPP01000004.1:6107980-6186827 GCA_017312745.1 Gryllus bimaculatus | reverse complement strand
TAATAATATAAAATATATAAATTACTACTATATATATATCAATACATATAATACTAAATATATTATAATAATATATATTATATCATATAATAATACTATATACACATATATAGTATATGAGATGGCGCATGACGGGCGACGCTACGCGCGACCCCATACACACCACTGTCTCTGTGAACACTACGGAAGCAAGACAGGGACCAGACGCGAAGGACGAGGTACTTAAATGCCACACGCACTGGTACTCCGTTTGCCTAACTCGATGAGAACTAGCGAGCTATCGTTTCTTTGTGGGTTGAGAGGGGAAGCCCACACCCGCCATCACGAGAATTCCCCAGGCGCCGCGCAATAAATACGCGACCCGCGAAGCGAAGCCCTTTTCTGGTTCCCACGCGTCGAATAAGCAACTGCTCTTTTGATCTCCGTTCGCCGAGTCAACACTTTCGTTAAACTTAAGTATAGATAATTTGTTTGCGGCAACTACTTACTAGGTAAGGAGTATCGCGTCGGAACGACGTTCTACGTTTACGTCGTCCGCGAGATTAGTGCAGCGTTAAGTAAGTGTATCTTCAATTAACAACAGGCGAAGTATTGCTGTGAGGAACATAACGTCTGGGCTTGCAAGTAGAAGTAGCAACGAAGCGAGGAACTTGCACGGCGTATTCGAGGCGGGCAGGACAGTTTTCGCACGAGGGGATAAGTCAGAGGCGCCGTAGACGAGAAAGAAGAAGGACCGAGGACTTGGACCGCACGAGGAAGAAGATCCGGATCGACAACAGAAGAAAGGAAGAGAGGACGCAAGAAGGCAACGCAGAACGGCAGAGCGCGAATCAGCCCGTCCGTCTTACAACGCAGAGGTTGGGACCGAGCGGCGTCACCGCAGCGACCAGCGCACGACCACAAGGCCAAAAATTGCGAAAGTCACGAGGTAAACAGTTTAAAGCCAATCGCAGAAAAATAGGTCATAGTTTCACGTCGGCAGGAAAAAAACTAGTAATACGGAAAGTGTTAAGAATTTGAGGACACGGTGGCACAAATTACAGTATTATAGTAAGGAGACGTTTTGATGCGCTATTGCCCTGCCTAAAAACATTCCTATCTTAGGGACATTCTAATTATGTTCGCTAATCTGAAGAACAAGTTAAATTGTGAATTAGAGTAGTACACTTGTACAACATTGTTTCTCTTCCATGTAATATCTTGAAACGATGAAAATTGGTAAATTGAATTTTTGATTTCAATGTGAAATGTTATTAAGGATAGTACAACATTTAGATATAATTAATTTCCAAGGGAACTACCAGTGTAGGTTTAGGGTAATTACGTCGAGTATCCAATATTGAAGTAAATTATGTGTTTCATCGATCACATGAGTGTGTTTGTAAAGGTTTCCCTATCTGTGTTTTGATTATTCTTTGTAAACAGTGTGACTCTATAATTTCTTGGGTTTATGTCATTACATTACGGACTCTAAAGTTTATGGTCAATTAAAGCGGCGGTCGTTTGTGTGCACTGGTGTGATTTCTATGTGTCAAGGGTTTCAACGAACCTTTCTCCACACCAATGAATGATCCTGCTCCCGCGCCTAGATTTGTGTAAAAGCTCGGCTTTCACGAGCAAATCTTGATAACGTCCGCAGTTACCGCGTTCATAGCCTGCTACCAGGTGAGGTGGTAAGTTGTGTGGAGTGAGGTGGTATCGTTAGATATACTATATATAGTAATACTTTATATCAGCTATTATAATATATATCATTACAACGTCTTGTGTTTGTTTTCCATTTGTCATAGTTTTTATGTAAAAGTACTTATATATATATTACACGTTTTGTTTTGTTTCATTCAAAGTTTTATGTAAGTATTCAAATTTTTTGCCGCCCTGGTTCAATGCACCTCTCGAACCAGGGACACGTCAGCGCTGGCTCAGTACCTACGCGGCACGATTTACACGGATCTTCTTGACAACGATTTCGAAGTTATCGCGCTGCTTGCCCAACTCCAGTTATCTTGCAAAAGAAGGATGTCGGGATGGCGTAGAGCCGAAACGCTATAGCGGTCTTATAAACTGTTAACACATTTTGTCTCGGAAGTACTCTATCTACATATTTTCCGCTCTTATTGATATTCTGTAAAACCCAATGCATTTTAAGTTATATTACAAAATTCCCGCTCAAAAGATAGATATTAATGAACGATTCCTTTGCGCAACTGATCGCTTTCAAAATGGCGAGTTGGCCGCTCTGAGTACCAGCTCCCTACTCGAAATTTCGTCTGCGTCGGATAGTGGACAACATCGTTGAGAGCTGCTGCCCCGCCACGAGCGCGTAAGAGTGACGTTTCACTGACGTCTCGAGCCATCTCCAGCATTCCGAGTGTCCGGCGCAGTGCTCAATTTCTCGTTCGTATAAAGACCAAAAATAAAATCTGAACATTGGGGTAAGCGAATGAATTATCGGCTCCCTTCGGTGTCCCGTAGAATGCGGTCATGGTATGTTTCAAGAAAATCGAGTCATGGAACCTGTTTCTCGAGATAAATACAAGTCGTCCAATAAGTATATTGACTATGCTTTCCTTCAGTGTTATTAGACCAATGTAATTCTCACGTCGTTAATCCCATAATTGAAGTTCATATTTTTATTACGGGAAGTGGCGGTGTTCTTTCCCCCTGAATAGTAATATCTGACGCCAACCTACACGTCAGCTTGTGGGGTATTCCTTATCCAGGTATCTTCCACCAGCAGGGAACCGCCCCAGGCGGGACGACCTCTAAGCTCCAGACTGGTCTTCCGACATGTGTGGTAGTGCAGTGAATGCGAGGGTAAATGTCTGTAAGGAAGAAGTAAAGCTAGCGAGAGGTCCGTGGTTTTTTTGTTAGGGTACTGACCCGGCATTCGCGTGGAGTTGAGCAGAGAAACCGTTCACAGAAAACTACCGATCAGAGCAGCCGGCCAGTAGAATTCTCCCCTAGATAGCGGCTGAATTCGATCCAGGTATCTAGTGCCTATCGTCCTAACACTTCTCAGATTTTTTAAAACTTCGCGAAACACTTGCTATTTTTATCAAAAAAAGAAACAAAGAAGAAAATATCAAACCCTCCAACCTTTCAAAATTGAGTGTTTCAAAATTGTCTACCTCCCAAAATACACAGCGTCAGCTCATGTAGCTAATTGAGCTTTACTTTCGTTTTTACGGGCCATTCCTTCTTCCATCCAAATAAAGCTTCGGATATTTTGAAAAATAAATTAAATGTTAAGAAGTGATATTCAATGCTAAATGCTACATTCAAATGTAGAGAAACGATACTCGACTGGTGGCTTGAAGCAGCTTATCTATTGGGCCAAATTAAAACACTAATAAAAACATGTTTCCCCTTTCAAACCGATGGCCTTGCAGCCCACCCAGTGGGGCCTTAAGTTCGTACCTTCTGCGTTCTCATATTACTGCCGTAGTCTTCCACGTTAAACAGATTACAAGATATAAAATTACATCAAATTGACCACATTCAATTACATTTTGCAGTTATTATCATAGACAATGGTGTAGAGTTACTTTCTCATTATATAAAAAAATTAAAGTTCTATCAATTATGATAGAACCAGAAAGATCAGTGAATTTCACAGTACATTTGGGTTCAGACATAATGCCATGCATTTATCTTGCTTGAAATATAATATCAGACTGAGACGTACATTTGAATTACGCTGTGCAATTAGAATAACAGGCAGTACTAGAGTTTTATGTTTTTAGACTAGGTATCTAGATATTAATATACTACTATTAAGTTTTCAGAATTTTCTTGCTATACCAGTCAAATGTGCAATTACACTTTTACATTGTGAGGTACACTATTTCAATCACAGAATTACATTGCACTGATTGTGGGAGTATTTATGCATCGAATAAAGAGAGTAGTCGTGCTTCAACAACATGCAGCAACCTTCTCACATTATTTGTAAAGGTTACGTTATATTATATCTGTGACTGAACCCATACGAACAATTTTTACAATTGAACTCGGCTGCATGTTATCACGGCCAATGAGGACTCAGTTAACCTAGAGACTCATTGACCTTCATTTACCAAATACGTACCTCTAGGAGAGAATCCTACCTGGAAAAAATATTTTGTTTGCGGGAGATGGGATTTCAACTTGAGAACACAGACACCACATCACAAGCAACAAACACTCTAATTTATTCTACTACCGTGCTGATTAAGAATACTTCGCCGAAGTGAATTGATGTAGTACCCATATAAATCAGTAGATTTTTGCTAAACAAATATTCAATTGTCAAATATTTGTACCAGTGGAACTACTCTTTTCAATGTTTATATTAGGATTAATGCTATAAAACAAATTTAATTTTGTAAACAATGCCAATGACACATAAGGATTTCTTCAAAAAAATGTTAGAAATATAGGAATATCTTCTTCATGCTAGTAAAGATTACAACACTCAGGGAACTTTGTATAAAAGTGTCCCGAGGTAATTGACGCAGTTTCTTGACTACGTCATGGATAAGGTGAAACTGAGCATAAGGGGGCAAGTAGTAAATTTTCGGTGTTTTGAATTATGATTTGCAAATAAATGCTCATTGAGTTCTTATTCACAATTCTCATTGAATTTTCATTATTTACATTTCTTAGAGAACTGAATTTATTTGTATACCGACTTTATTTATTAGAGCCCACATTCGGAAAATTTCATGAAAACAAATCAACAAAATTGATATCAAAATCTGGGTATTGAAAGTTGTGCGTATCAATATTATTAGCACCTCGTATCTATCTGCTTCGAAGAACATTTTCTCTTCAAAGGTTTAAAATTCTAACTGATCGAGTCACCGAGTCATTCATCACAAGAATTACGGTATTGCACACTTTGAGTGAGTATTGTTTCCGGACGTGCCAACTATTGAGGTCATTAGTTTCATAAGTGTAGTGAATATTAATGGAGGTGTTAATGAGATGTTCCTTGCCCGCTGGAACGCGAGATTCGTCGCCGTCCTAAACATCAGCTTGCAGGATTTTTGCTTTCAGGAATCTCTCACATCGGGGTATCGCCCCTGTCCGGCAAACTCTAAGCTTCCGACTGTCATCCCGACCCGACATGTGTGGTCGTGGAATGCTTGTAAGTGTAAGTCTGTGAACGAGGATGAGAAAAAAATAATTGCACGCGATCCGTGGCCCATTCGTTAGGGCACTGCTTCCTCATTCGCCTGCTATTAGCTGGGTTAATGATTCCGGGTGCATCAACGGCTAAGGTCGTTATTCCCTTAACTGTAGTACATATATTTTCCTCGCGAGGTGGCGGTGATCCTCCCCCGCTGAATGACGAGATTTACCCGTCGGATAGCGGGGACTTCCCAACCAGGTACCTCCCACCAGTGGAACACCGCCGCAGCCGGGACAACTCTAAGTTCCCGATCAGCCTCCCGGGATGTGTAGTAATGAAATGCATATAAGTGTGTGTAAGTAGGGAGCGAGGATAGGACAAGATAGGAAAAGAAAAAAATCGCGTGAGGTGCCGTTTTTTAGGGTACTGCTCCGGCATTCACGGAAAACTACCGAGAAGAGCAGCCGGCCACTAGAATTTTCCTCCATACAACGTCTAAATTCGACCTAGCTATCTAACTAGTGGCAAAATAATCTGCCACCGTGGGGACTCGAAAATATGACCTCCCTGTTTTGCCTAAGAGCAGCACAGTGACATCAGTAGATCTCTGAGTATATTAACAATGAAAAACTGTAGAAACCATGAAAAACTGCTGATGAGAACAGCCGATCGCTGGAATTCACCACCAGGCAGTGCTTTAATTAGAACAAACTGTGTATCTAGTAGGGAAAAATCTATCACTGTCGGTAATTGAAACCTAGAACCTTTCGTTCATGCTGCAGATTGCAACGGCGTTGTCACTGAGTCATCGCCGCTGCTGCATGCTCTTTGAGCTGAGGAAGTGAGAAATGCAACGATGGATGACCACATGCGCAGGAAGGCAAAATGAAGGTATCTGAGCATCTGTCGAAGACGCGCCGCACGTCACGTTTCAACCCGCACCGACATGCCGGAAAAATATTTCTGTTAGTGAACGTGGAAGTGAGCAGACGTCGAAAGAATCAGTTGTATTATGTTCAGGCTGAATAGCACTTTACCACCTCAAACGTCAAGTACGACCAGCTCAAAAGAGGTAAGCAGATATCGAGTAAAATTCTGCAATTTACAATTGAATAATCAAAAACAAGAAGAATTGGAATAATGAAATTATTCGCCACAATGCTGTCTCATTGTTGTGCAATGCTGTCTCTCGAGACAGCGGCAATGCTGTCTCTGAGACAAACTCAGCCGGTAAAATTACTCGTATCACCACCAACTACAACGGTCAATGGAATGCCAACGCGCAACCAATGGACCGCCGGCGCGTTTGTCAGACAGGGGTGAGCATGTATGAACGGTGGCATGAGTATTGAACCTGCATATTGATACTCTATTTAATATATCTTATTGTACGTTTGCATTTAGTAAATTTGATCGCCCACACTTCGGTGAATGAAGTATTATGAAACTTTTAGCAATTGTTCGCATTTAACATTATGTGAGATCTTTTGGTTTATATAGGTATTTGCACCATTTTCTCTGGTTGAATAACATGAATGACTCACGAGCTACCGACAAACCTGCCTTGATTTACCATTATTCATCATTATTTTCACATGAACGTTATATCATTCGAAATGAAGCATGGTTATGACACGTATAATAAATAATTGCTAGGTAATGAGCAAACAATGACATACTGCTAGCGATTAGAGGGAAAGAGAAAGCGGAAGCGGGTATAGAAAACTGAAAGACAATTTCGCTTCACTTAAAATTTAATATTTAATGGATAATTTAAGCTGTACCGCGTTAAAGAAAACCTTTCACTGCATAGGCGCTAAAATTTTGACCAACAAATGTACCCCTTCCATAACCATCGGCTTCCATGAGGTAACTTCCCTCCGTCGTGTTACCAAAGTGAGGTTTGGTAACGGTGGCAGTTAACGCCCTTGAAGCACAATTGCGCAAACGCAAAGGACGCCAATTGCGTGGCATCAATTAGCCGTGGCATAGTCTTAATCATTCTCTCACCTCCTCAAAAAACCGTGAACTCAATGACGTGTGGTCGGGAGAGAAAAACACTTTTCCAAACCCACGAATTACAAGCTTTTCTCTATATGGTTCATTTACAGTTCAATATAAATAGTGCGCTTTCATAAAACTCATAAAATTATAGGCGAAACTTCGGGTCGAAATTTAGGTTATTCATTCAATCTAATAAATATATAAACAGAAAGAATAGTTTTAAATTATTAATTTTTTATTTTTTAATCATTGATTATTATTATATGGTTTATAATTACAAGTAATTTATAATTTAAAATATTTTTCTATTTAAATATTTATTACATTAGATTAAATGATATAATAATAATATATTATTATTATTATTATTATAAATATTCTGGAAGAACTCAACCCTACACACATAAACCGCAGAAAATTCGCAGAGGGCCAATAGTCGCTCTCCGTTGGCATTTCAGTGTTCCACATGTAGAAAATAAGTTATCTCCCGCAATTAGCACATTATCCCCCGGGCCATAACCACTTGCTGAATTGTCGACGCCGATTACTCGAAACCCTGACTCCGAGAAGCTGCCTTCGTAACGGGTTGCGTCTAATGATTCTTCAGAAATGCTGGAACATTATTGGTTGAATGGAAGGACAACCTCATTCATATTATCTGTTATACTCGTACAATTGTGTACAAATATTTCACTTATTTATAATTGTTTGATATTAATACAATATTTTTAAAATAATTAACATTTCATATTAATACATTTTCCGATACATACGATTGTGAAAATTATGTCTCGCTATCCTTAGAGATTTCCTATAGTCTCAGCACTGTATCTTCTATTTCTCGTGGTCGTAAAATACTTCACCATCCATCTCGTGTTGACATGTCAATTTCATCCTGCTTAAGTCCGAAGTGTGCTTCGAAGGAGTTCCTACTTCAGACTTTATTCACCCATTTCGGATACAATGAATATTATGCGGCTAATTTAGGAATAAGCCAGATGCGGGTTTTAGCTGTGACATATTTCTGGGCCGACATGCATAATGCAGAAGGCTGCTACAGCTCTGCGCAACAAGTTAGCACTGGAGTCCCACATGGCATATGTATGTATTTTGAACTTGTGATTGTAGCGTGGAAGAATGATATATCACCAAGTTTCTCATATAATAATGTGAATTGACCTAATAGAGTTAAGTTTAGTTATTATATGGTCGTCAATATTTCCTCTGGGATGAGGCAGTGAAAAATTACTCCATGTCTTTTATTGATTGATGATTCCGGGCGCGTCAACTGCTAAGGTCATTAGTCTCGTAAGTGTAGTGCATGTTTTCTTCGAGAGGTGTCGGTGATCTTCCTCCGCTGAATGGTGACATCCGGCGCCTACCCACCTCTCGGCTAGCGAGGTTTTCCCCAACAGGTATCTCCCACTATCGGGACACCGCTTCAGTCGGGACAAGCTCTGTAGTTCGATTTATTTAGTCGTGCACTTGAAGTAAGTCAACTGTTGTGGTTTCATCCAATCGGGATCTTATATGTCGGTACAGTGACGTCACTTTGGGGACGTTCAAGCACTTGATTGGATGAAACCGTGAACAGCTGATTTACCTCAAATGCACGGTTAAATAATAGTCCTAGAATAAGTTCCCGGTCGGTCTCCCGGAATGTGTGTTAGTGAAGTGGATATAAGTGTGTGTGTGTGTGTGTGTGTACGTTGTGGGTGAGGATAGATCAAGGAAGACGAAGGAAAGATCACACGCGGTCCGTGGCCCGTTTGTAGGGGTACTGCTCCGGCATTCGTCTGATGTTGATCGGATAAACCACAGAAAACTACCGATCAGAGCTCCCGGTCGCTAGAATTCTTCTCAAAACAGCCACTGAATTCGTCCTAGGTATGTAGCTAGTGACGAAAATCCTGCCACCGTCAAGCCTCGAACCTAGAACATCCCGGTCAGAGGCAAGGCACTGACGTCAGTTGATGCTCTGAAATACCTACTCGGCCCGTCTCTTTCCTACGCGAAGAAAATTAAAAGCAAATCATGTATCATCTATTATTTTGTTTGAAGATATTTGCATAAAATAATATGAATCCTATTTTGAAGAAATCAAGTTGAATATTGAGATAAGAGGTCGCTTCATCACATATTTCTCTTCGTTGTTACACCCAATATAATAAACTCAATTTACAATATACACCCTGCCTTAGTGATGTGAGGCACTGGCTTAAAAAACGAGTTTTCTGGATCTGAAATCCTGCTGGAGATGTATTCAAGAGAGGAAACCCCTTAGTGTGACATATCATGCTATTGAAATGTCAAAGAATCTTGGCTAAATGCCCGGCAAAATTAAATCCGTTGACATTGTCCACCCTAATCAGCTCCTATTTTCGCTCAGACAGGGAACGCTATAACTACAGTATAAATATTGAGACTGTTGTTGTGACTTTGATGGAGAGATTGGGAATAAAAAAAATAATTGGTAGTGTTGGAAGTCCATGCAGTGCTAAATTCGAAAACCTATACAATTCCTTGTCGAGTTGAGGTATATCAAGTTACTAGAGTCTGGAACAACATTAACGTGATAAATAACAACTATAAATTTGTTAAAATTACTTCAGCTTAGGAACCTTGAAAAGAGTGAAAATAAAATATACTGCTATTTGATTTTGCACCCAATTTTAAGAGAATTTATTAATAATTTGTTATTACCTGCGAAATTGAATGGATATATAATAATAATAATAATAATAATAATAATAATAATAATAATAATAATAATAATAACAAGAAGAAGAAGGAAAGATCATGTTGACTGATGAACTACTGGCTAATGGCAGGGCAGATGTTTCTTTAGACTAAAAGCATTGTATTGGCTCCACTATTTGAAGAAACATTGAAAACGATTCTAAGAGACTAAATGACATGTCAATATTGATACCAGGCATAGAAAAGTATCCACTACGATGCATCAGAATGCACACATTCCTCGGGTACTAATTATCGTGAGAGTAATATGTTTAATTAATTGTAATAGAAAAAAATCAAATTCTATTAACCGATTTAATAATTAAAAGTAAGAATTTATTAATTGGAATAAACAATCCCACTGTAAGACGACATGTGTTCCCTTTTCGCATAATTTAAAGGAGAACGAAAACAAGTATGTGCTGTGAAATTGCAGTGGTATGTGCAGTAGTCTGAATTATCTTTTCCATCCAATGTTTGTAGATGTTTAAACTTTAAATGTTTTTTTAAGTATTCTAAAAAAAATTTTAAATATATTTTCTGATTTTAGCTGCTGTCCACTGAGATTAACTTCTTTAAATCGTTCGTAAGCTTGGTAAAAGCCATTTCAATTTAAAAATGAAAATTAAAAATTTAAGCAAAACAACAAAATATATATCAAAAAGTTTCAAATAAAACTGTATTTATCGAGACTGCTGCACAAAACGATTTAAATCAAACGGGTGTTCTTTCCTTTACAGAATATTTGCTATCTTGTAATCAACTTGGCATTTTTCAAATACCAACTTGCGGGTTCTTATTATGGAGGAAGAGAATCTATTAATATGCATAAGGAGATTCTTGTATTAACGTTACAGATTTTATAGATTCCATCCTTTTAACGGGATTAATGTGTATTCAGTTGAAAATAATGTTTTAAAATATCTATTGTATCTTCCAATGCTGAAAATTATCTTACTTTGCTTATAGAGGTCTCCAACATTGCGAGCCATAGATTATAACACGTTCTTTGAAAAAACTAGAAATAACTAATCAAAGTCAGCAGTCGCGGAGATTTTAACTTTGACTTTCTGGTTGATACTTGCGAGAAAGAGCAGTTTGTCAATTTAATTAAATTCTTCAGTATAGATATTAAAATATATGTATCTGCACGGACCACACTTAAATCAAAAAGACATTCGATCAAATTATAATTAACAAGACCACTAGTTATGAAATTGAAACGAAAGATTTAAAATACAGTGTTCCCAATGCGCAAATTCTTTCAATTTTAGGAAATGGGAATACTGGCAATAAGTTAAAAACGTAAGTGTATACTGTTTACTAAAATTAAATTATCCATGAACTACTTTCTGCAGGAATTATTGGACGCGGTTTACAATACCGTTGATACAAATATATAAATATACTTAATTTTATTATACGTTTTTATTTCACTTTAATACACGCTCTTTTCTCTTACGAAACGAATAGTAAACCTTTCACGGAAAAGGAAAACTTTAGTAACACATTGGATTAGAGTATTTGCTAAAAATTGAAATTCCTTTTCAATGTATACATCTATTCTTTTGTCAATGTGGGATATAAAAGAATTCAAAGAAGTTACAAATTTCACAAGACGTTCAGAAGTTCAAAAGAACCATATGATAATTTTTAACAAAGAAGATGACAGAAAACAATGAACTTTGTTTTTTAAATTGAAATTTTAAGTGCACATAATGGTATTTTAATTCAGTTCGATGTAGAATTATTGTATGGATCCCATTAAAATAAGAGGTTAAGAAACTAAACTATGAATGGAACCTTTTCATTTTTCTATACGAATCACAAATTTTTTAAATAGTAAATGTTAAAATTAAAAATGTAAAAATGAAAGCCTCGAATAATACTAGATAGTTGTGGATGCTTCTTTAAAAAGTGTGTATGCGTCTTCATAAATATGAAAGATATTACTATCAAAATTATTCAATATTAATAATATATTTTTGTATAGGCAGAAGTTTTATATATTTAATTATTATTATATTTAATTATTATTTATTAATTATTTTGAATATAATGTTTAGGATACAATGATGATACGTTAATATTGTTTTTTTCATTCGTAACTAAATATTCTGAATTTCTGTGTGTTTATCGTATTAGTCAAGACGCAAAACCGATCTATTAGGATTATATGCGACGTTCATGGAAACAATATTTTGATTGTTAATCTGATGCTCAGCGTTTTCATGTTTCTTTTCTAACACATGTGAAGTAAATTCTTAAAAATACTAGAATAATATTTAAGGAATTATATAAAGGTAAATTATTAATTTTTAATCGCTTATGTTTTAAGTTCGCTTTAACATGCCTTTCATTCTCACAAATTCATCGAACAAGAGGATGAATAATAAATAGATAAGTATTTCCATAACAAGTCAAAATTTCTTTAAATTGATTTATTGTTTTTACATTGCCATTTAGAATAATGGTTTTAAAGATCCCATTGTCCATCCATGTGAAGTCATGATTAATAAATAATTCAGAAAATTGCTTCAATCCGGTCGGCTGTTTCCTATTCCAGATCAGATAAGAGTTTAACCAATAGATCCGATTGAAGTGAAAGTTTTATCTACGGCTTGAAGCTATGTCCCCAGAATTGTGTACATAGTCTACAAACAAAAACAACGTACGACTCTGTGAAAACAGAGATGTTTTTGGTGCGGAAAAGAGATGAATGCTAGTGACTTCATCATTCGCCAGTCAGACTGCTAGCCTTTACGCCTACCTCATGTCGAGACGTCGGCGGCCAAAATGAACGAGCGCGACTGCTGCGACACAAAGACAATGAATTGGAGAGCGGGAGCTCTTATCACCTCTTCTTGAGCGGCCCTCGTACGTGTTTATTTGTGTTCCTCGCGAAGACATGTCGAGAAAGTCTTGGTTCGATTCTTATCGTACAGTCGGCAGTGCCTGCAATGGGTTATAAATTATGTGAGTGTATCCGCTGTGCCAGCCCGGTCTTACGCTACGTTTGAGAATAATGTGCATGATCAGGAGTTTTGGCGCCACCTCACCTTTGCACGTGTGTTTTTAGTATGAGCTGTATAGAACAAGGCACACGATCGCGTAACAGAAACGAAGACATGTTGGCCTTATGTGACATCCTCAAAATACAGTTTGTTTGGCGAAAACGAGTTTTATGTTGGAGGGAATATCTTCCAAAAATACCTTATGACATGCCCATGTAACTCAGCTAGGAAAGTTTTGGAGAACAGTCAGTTGTTGAATCAAGGGTGAAATTGTTCTAACTTTATAAGGTCAGTTTGATTTTATTTTTTGCCTACAGGGAAAAGCGCATTGATTAGTAGGTCAGTTAGTTATGGCCAGAAATTTGTGGTGTCATATTTTATTATTTTTGTTTCTGAATTCAAACCGCTGTCTGTCCGACATGAAATCGCGTAGGTAAACTATGGCACTGTAAAATAGAAATACCAGGTGTAAGAATATTCTGAAAATCATATAGGAAAGGAATGAAACACGTTTTTGAGAGAATTAGAAATGCATAGAAACTGCAACAGAATATAACGCAATAAAAAGAGCTCGTAAGATTTGCTACATTGCCGACATTATTCAGGAAGATTCGTAACTTTATAAATACTTAACAAAATTTGACCACTAATATGTTCTTATAATTGGAAAAGGAAACAAATGTCGGTCAATTTGAACAATCAAATGAGCATATTTCCAAATGAAAAAGAAACGCTGATTCAGGATGTCCGGGGAGGAAACGTCGAAATTTCTAAAATAAGCTTCCTAAACATTTTAATCATATTTTGTCTTATAAACTACTGGGATATTCCGAATGGTTGAGCCGCAATAAGCATTCAAAAGTGGATTTGAAAAAGTGCTTTCTAGGCAACAATTTGCATTGAAGAAGCATAGAAAGACTCCAGGAACATGATTTTTTTATTATTTAGAAAATAAAATAGTATATTTGTTCAGAAGAAAAAATTAACTCAGAAATAAAAAAGCAGTCGAATTGTGTAAATTGGGTTCTTTTTTATTTCTGTGTTAATTTTTCTTTCTGAACAAATATATTAATTTGTTTTGTAAATAATAAAAAAAATACATGTGTCTGTAGTGTTTCTATGCTTCTGCAATGCAAATTTTTGTCTCGAAAGATTTTTTCAAACCAATTTTTGAGTGCTTATTACGGCCTAACCATTCGGAATATCCCAGTGGTTTATTAGACAAAATATAATTAAAATTGTTTTAAGTGTTTATTTGTAAAGTTTTGACGTTTTGGTGAACGAATTTTAAAATTTTTGCAATTTTTGAAAAATCAGGGATTTCAACAAAAATGTAACCTCTGGCATTGTTTTATGCGTTTGTGCGCTGAGAACAAAGCTCTATTAAAAATATTTGTGTCGTTTTTATTTTACAAAAGAAAATTTTACAAATGTTGTTGAGTCTTGACGTTAAGAATTTGTTTTAAACTTGCAAAGCCGAGTTCGAGTTCATCAACCGGGGAATATCAATTTTGGAGGAAGTCGTGTGAATAGTTTGGGCGCTAATGCTGACCACAGACGGACACGCATACAGATGTTTTGCCGTTAATCAATTTTTAAAAAAGTCAAAATAATAATATTTCTAAAGTAGAATGCTGATGATTTAAATTTTTTCTAAAATTTAGATAAGGGAAATCTGTTCTAAATTTAGGGCTTTATAGGCGGTTTTGTCCAAGTTTTTGAAAAAGCGTATAGCATTCGCGTAACTTCTGCTTGAAATCAATGCAATTTATTTCAAACAATCTCAATAAGACTGCAAATATTTTCTATATTTTTTTTCGTCGAATAGAGTAAGATACAGTAAGAAATTTGCGCACGTCTCACTTTTGTTAAACTTTTTGAATTTTCGAAAACTGCAACAGTTAGAAATATTGAGCAAAAATATGGGCTGTTGTAGCATTTCAAGTTTTCTGCCTGAAATGAGGCACTGGCTAAATAGTATCTATCATGCTTATATATAAATATGATTTAATGACGCTTATACAACCATAATTTCTTTTATTAAATATATTGGTTCATCAACGGATCAAACTTAAACACCCATTGAAATATTTTTAGATTTTGATGGCATTGAGTATTAACGCATTTTTGAAAATTACCTTCATATGGAATTCGTGGTATTCCCTAAACTGGATTCCCTCGTCCACTAGAAACGAAAGAACTGGTCTGTTCACATAGAATAATAAATAGTACGATTTCAGGTTTTCAAATTGGTTCCGTAATAATAAATATGTAGCAAAAGATGCGAAAACCGGTTCGATGAAGTTTTGCATTTCAAACAGACAATCCGCATTGAAAATGCACAATATGCAACTTGCTAATGTTGTAAGGTAACATTTCTGATGCACTCAATGCAGTCAAACCTGAAATGGAATATCCATGTAAACGAATTGAACGCCAAATTATGTCCATTATGTAACGTTTTCAGAATTTTTAAAAATTCAATCATCCTTCATGTTACTCGTGCCGTGTTTTTTGCGAAGGTACATTGTCTCATGGAATATAGCATATTATTCTGGCGAAGCACATCGTAGGACGTTTAGAATGAAAAAAATACACGAATAATAGGCAAATGCCATCCGCCTGATTCCTGCAAGCCTTTCTTCGTGGAGCTTGGAACCCTATCATTGCATTACCTATTTACTTACCATAATTGGTTTGTCAAAAATGACTTTCTTAATGGTGGTATATTATATTTTCATGCAGTACAGAATTTTATAACTACAACACACGCCATCGGAATAATATTCCTCAGGTATCGTAGGAGTAATATTCATCAGGTAGTGACTGCTCCCTACATGCGATTCATAATGTACTGCCAGATGAAATTAAACAATTAAAATCGATTAACACATTACGTGTTTCTGTACGATTGGAGAGTATACTAAGCATAAAAAACGAATATAAATTCATTTTAATAATAATATATAGTGGATTAGTTAACATTGTCAGTGTAAAATTTTAAGACTAAATATGCCTATAGCAATTGTTGCACTTCAGCTTCATAATCTCCATTACCGTTAATTTTTCTTTGATTCACTGATAAAAAGTTGAGATGGTCACTTATTTTACTTCTGCACATAAATGTACGAGGGCCAGTCAATAAGTGAGTGCACCTTCTTTCTGTATATTCCCCGATCGATTCAAACTAACTCCTTGCGAGTTAGAAAGGGATATTTTGATTATTTGGGGTACTTTACATAGAGTCTCAACATTTCCAAAATTGTCTCAAAAATGACTTCAAAATTACGCTAAAAAAAGCTTCTCGCTTAAAACAATCAAAGATATCTAATTTTTATTGAAATACTCGATTTTTCAAAAATTTCATAAGTTCGTAGATTTTTCGGCGTTTTCCTTTAACTACGATATTAAAGATAGACATTTTTTGAATAAAATATGCGGTTAAAATCTGACCTAGATCGCATTCAGCTACTATCTAAAAGAGAATTCTAGCGACTAGCTACTCTGATGGGCGGTTTTAAGAATTCTCTGACTACTATGCAAATGCCGGATTAGACCTTAACAAACGAACCACGAAACGTGTAGAATCTTTCCTTCCTCATTCTTGTCCCATCCTCACCCCTTTCACACGTACACTTACACTTATGATACATACGCATCCAATATCATAGTACATACACTTCTTAAAATTATTGATATAATGTTTCCTGGCTCGTCAAGTAAATAGTCATTAGTCTCCTTAATTTAGTGAAGGCTATTTATGCCTGGAAGCGGTAATGTTCCCCCACAGGATGGATGGTGATATCCGGCGCCAATCTTTAATTGAATTTTTTGGTACATTCCTCCACCAGTTATCTTCCCCTAACGAGTCACCGCCCTGGCTGCTCGTGCGTCAAATATGGTAGAATAGTGCACGTTAGTGTAAGTGTGAGTAAGTAATGGGAGAAACTAGGGCAAATGGAAGTCCGACGCCTTCTGGGAGCCTCCCGGCCGTCGAGGGCAATGGGGCAGAAACACGACTATGGCTGTATGGCAGCTGCAGCTGATTTAGCGCCAGCCGATGCTCGGGCTGAAAAAGGCGCAAGCCTAGTAAGCCAACCTAATTGTCGATAAGGCACTGACCAGTTCATGATAAGGAAGTGGAAGGAAAGATCGCGCGCGATCGTGTTAGAGTACCGCTCCGGAATTCGCCTGGTATTGATCGGAGAAACGAAAAATTACTGACCAGAGCGCGCCTATGAAATCTCCCTCGAAAGCAGCTGCATTCGATCCAGCTATATAGCCAGTGTCGAAAATTCACCACCGTCGGGACTCGAATCCTAGGACCTCTCGGCCAGATTATCTGCAGATAGCAACAGTGCAACTATGATCCAAAATCAGCCGGTACAAAGGAAAATAATTACTTCTTTGTATAGCTATGGCGGGTATAAATAAGTACCTTAACAATATTTGACATGGCCACAATTGGAAATAACATAATTTTATCGTGTCCGCCCAAAATTGTATTTGTGTACGAAATCCAAAGTTACACGCTAAAACGTGTTCAACATTGTGGCGAACTGTTAGCGACACCGTAGAATGCGACGTGAATTCCGAACTTTGTCCAATTAATGAACAATATAAAACATGAATCTGCTTGCTTCCCGTTGTCCTAGAGCGTAATTTTATCGGTTTCAATAATTGCGCCGCATGGAAGGTAACGCGTAGAGACTACTATACTTGCGTTCACCTTAAAGCACAACACTATTGTCCCCGCGAGTTTCACCCTGCTGCCTTTCATACCTTTTTTTTCTCTCACTGGTTCCCTGAATAGGGCCTATGCGGGTACCTCACAATTGAGGAATGTGTTCACACGACAAGAAAGGGAGTGAGAGCCGATCTCAACCGTCTTAGGGAGGGAGGGAGGGAAGGCGCCACGCTGGCGCCGGTTGTGTCGCAAGAGGAGACCCAAGTGACCGTTGGGGAGGCGACATGCGTCACAACGAGGCCCATATATAGTCTCGAGTACGCAGCGTCCTTTTTCAAAGCAGCGGGCTTTGCTTGTGGGAAACCTCCGCCGCGACGCTGTCGCGAGGCTGCCAGGATGCACGGGATAGCTCATTTTTGCGGGTTATTACGCCAGGCTCATACAGAACAATTGGCCTGTGCAGCGTTGGCAGATACTAACGGGGATAAAATGCTTCAATATGGCTCACAGATTTATACAGGAGGACTCGGCGGCAGGTACATGAAATATCCGTGACTGCGTCAAAACGTGACCTGCGAAACATACGCGCATACGGGGTTGCCTAATAATCAGGGGCACATTCTATACGACTAAATATATACAATTTCGTTTATCTTCATTATATGAAATTTATCAGTACATGGTCATTGACAAAATATGATTCTACCTAGTATCTCTTCATTTTCTACCCCTACATGTATCCCAGGTATGTTTCTAGCAAATATTTTGAAGCAGCCTGTATTTTGTGAACAAACTACACATCTACGAAAACCTTATTGTCTGTGATTTCTGCAACCAGCGACTTCACACCGACTTATGAGTCCTGTGAGGCATTCAATATCCTTCGAAGTCAATAAAACCAGAATAATAAAAACATTATTATTCCATTAAATGGAATATTGCTGTGGGATATGTCCAACAAATTCCAGCTCATCTGACGAATCTATGAACCCATTTGTGTATGCAACTCTCACGGCAAACAAGTTCTACGCCTACGTATCATCAGGGTCAGACTTTAACCAAGAACACAAGCTTTTGAGACTGGATAGAATTGGGAAGAAAACTCGAAGATGTGATGGAACTAGGTTCAGAAGGGCTATATGGGATATGTGTCACGCCGGTCTAAATGAAGAAGTACAGACCTCTCTTTTTGACCATTTTCACAAAAATTAATATATTTAGTATATAAACAGTCCGAAATCACCCTATATAGACTTTTATTTTAGAAATATGTTACGGCCCAAGTCCGAAATATGACTAATTCACATATTAGCCACTTAATATGCGTATTAGCCAGACTGCGTGGATCAGCTGTATGAATAATAGTGAATGCATCATTTCGGACATCATCCGGCGAATGGTGGAATTAGCCACAGAACGCTGTGCTTGAGTGTGTGGCATTATCTTGCTTGTTCGCGAGAAGTATTAGAGCATAAAATATCATTGGATATTATGCACAGCACATGCTCACGGGTGTTTGATGTCAATCGTGAAGTAGCTCGTCATTATCACTCGGAAATGCATAGCGAAGCGTCAGTTGAAGTACATAACAAAGTTAATTTAGGATAAGTGTCATGCAAATAGGAATATATGTTTGGAAACAGTGCTTAATTCGGAATTATCCATCCATTTTAGTCAATGTGAACATTACCCAGTTAATTCGCGAATTAGCCAGATTTGTGGACACTAGTTGCAACAAACATGATTTATTTGCACTAACCAATGGGTAATTTATATTTAATGTTACGTTATTTTGTATTATTATATGAACAGAATTCTAGTTATTTGTAAACAAAATATATATACAAATAAAACATACGTACCTTTTTTATCAATATTATAAAATTCGACTCTTAAAGGTCATTTAACATCATCCAAAGAGTTAATAGTTATATGGCAATAAAGCATGAAATCTGTATTCTTGCATTCTTGTATTTTTGAAGTGTCTACAAAACACGTCCATATCGCCTGATACAATCCAACAATGCCGGGATTACAACAAGCTTTTGCTGCCAAAGAACTAAGCAGTAGTTGGACTTTCGAAAAGGCCAATGCAAAAGCGCTGATGGGCATGCGAGAGACCGTGTGGCGCTCTCACAGTAGGAGATAGACTGCAATGAAACAGGAACATCTTGTTAGACGTTTCAACTATTGTTTCCCGATTAGGGTACGATGTTCGTTTGTGTATTAGTACGTTTCATGCATATTCAATTTCAAGATCTCAAGATGATCAGAATGTAACCAAAAACAATTGTACGGGAATGAAAACAATAGAGAAAATGCTGCAGGTTTTCGTCATTCCAAGATTTTTACCCATAAAAGGTCGATAAAATATAAAAAAAGTTGCATATTAAGTGGAACAGTAACTTTGTGTCATCAATCAATCTACGGGGCTTGTGGGTTCATGATGGTTGTTGACAGATACTTATTGACTAGCCCTCGTACATTTATATCCAGAAGCAAAAGTATGCGTATGATCAAAGAAAGATGAGTTTAAAACAAAAGACTACAAAAGGTTTTTTGGGTCGAACATTAGTTTGTGTTGGGTTTACGGGCGTTATATTAAAATTACTTTGTTTCATATTTGGAATGATGTTTAATTTTGTTTAAATTTTTGTCAAAGATAAATTAATGTGCACTGAGATAAACATTTAACGTCTACTACTAATTATGAAAAACTTTGGAGAAATTGTGATCAAATATTAAATTATACAAAGAAAATGTGCAGTCAAGCTGAAATATGTTAGGGGTCGTAACTGAAGCCAGTTAATGGCTAACTCACACGTATTTAGAGAACAAGAAAAACAATTTCATATAAGAAGAAGTACTTCTTTAAGGAATCAATTCCATTGTGATATTGCAGGATAAACAGCTTACAAAGATTTAACATTAGTCACAGTATACACTCCAAGGAAGCAACTTTCCAAACCTAGATACCTATACACTACAGTCTCTGTATTTTAATTGAGCACCTATCGAATTTACTCATATTTCAATGGCCAATTAACAAACTTTTGATTATTAGGATTTGAATGAAGATGATAGTAGGTAGTTACAGTATCAATTTGCGCCAGATTTTTGCACTGCAATTTTTCAATAAATTAACCAAATGTAATTCGTTTCCATTTTATTTTACTGTTCATCCATTCGATATTTGGCTCTATACAGAATCGCGATGGCCGTATATTCCTTTCTTTATCCCCATTGTCTAATATCTGAATCCGTGAGGTAACTGCCATAGGCATTCGGCCTAAAGAACTTGAGAGCATGTAGAATTAAAACAAATATAATTTTTTCATAAAATGTTTAAAAATAAGTTTAAGATAAGAAGGTATTTTTTCTTTCCTTACGTGTTTAGACTAGAAAAATTCATCTAAACACTTTTTTTCAAACCTCGCCTGTCATGGTACTTCTTCAAGAAACCACTATTAGTTATGTTCCTTCCAATATATATATATATATATATATATATATATATATATATATATATACATATATCTACAAACCTTCTTAACTACAACGCTCTCTCACTTCCATTGGCTTTCAAAATTTAAATACATGCTCTTTTCTCTCTCTTGTTAACAGTGGGGAAATACTATGTTGTGATTGTACTTGTTAATGTACACCTGTATCTATGAGTAGGGTAGAACGGGGTAATACCAGCTAAGAGACAATGAGAGACTTTCAGAATTTAGATGTTTGTCGCATGTTGGAAAGCAACATTTCTTGTGAGGATTGGCAACAGTGTTTCCAGCTACCTACGAGAAACGCCGTGCAGCAGACGACGTTTGTCAGTTCTCCATTGTGCGTAGGAAAGAGCGGAGTGATTGTCCTTGACCAGCGCGTTCTAATTTTGCAGACTACTTCGCTAAACAAGAAAATTTTCAGAATAAAGCCTAACTGATGAAGTCCTTTATTAAACTGGAGATTACACTGTTGCCTTTCGACTGAAACATGCGCAATAAGTGCAGAGTTTATAGTTATTATCCAGGTTGGCCAAGTGGACAGAAGACACTTCGAAAATAAATACTGCAGGGATATGAGACACTAAGCGATTTTCAAACCTAATGTGAAGAAGTTGAGGAATTAAACATCATGTTAACATTATTCTTTTTTGTATGTAACTATTACACGGAGTTATATAAAATAAATATGTGAGACAAACCTTTTCCTTTTCTACAAATTAGTCTAATGTGTACAAAACCCAACAAATTAATGGTGTTTCCACTATTATATGAGTTTACTGTTTCAATTTTTCTAACATTTGTCCACTTGGAACGAATCTTATTAGCATGCACAGTTACGAAGACCGTCCCTACCATACGGTGCTTTTACATAAAATGTGTAGACTAAATTTTAGATTTTTGTCATGTATCTAAAGGTTATACATTATTCATTCTGGACAAACATAGTTAAATTATTCTCTCCACTTATCCCCACATCTGAAACAGCCGAAAAGTCCCGACACGATGCACGTGCGCGGAGTAGTCACTGACGTCATCGGTACGGGCGTAATGTCGGAATGATGTCGGAATAATGTCCTTAAGACATCTGCTTCGGTCTTTCTGCAAAAGGCGTGAGCTCCTTATCGCTCTGTCTCCACCGTGACGACCTACGGAGCGCACCCTTTCGGGTGTTGAAGTCAATGTTTAAAGATCGCGTCCGTAACGGCTCCATGCTCTCTAGGCTTAAATTGGACCACACACGTATTTCTATGCATTTGGATTACACAAGTTGGCTCTAATGCTGGTGGATGGTCGAATGGTATTGATAGTTAATTTACTGTAAATGAATGTAATTTTAGTAAGCAGGATTAGTGGTACAGTGTCTTACTATTTTTGTGCTCTGTATCGTCAGCCATTGAGTGCAGAGTGAGTAAGTAAGTGCAAACATTTGTGCTAGATGTTTTAACAGCTTTGAATATATATGAATTTGTATTCAGCACATATAAATCTGCATAGGTTCCTAAAATTGCCTATAAATTTAAGATCACAATATTTTAAATTGGGCAATATTTTGACGAAATTTATAAAAATATAGTCAAATATTGAATACAGTATATTTTGAAAGAGTGAGTTTTCCCAAACTTTTTCTTACATATTCTTGATCAGTTAACAGAAATCTATTTTACACGTAACGAGGTAGGTAACGAATTTGGGTTTAGAAAGTTGATCAGAATCATCCTTAAACATTTTTAATTATATTTCATGCCGTTGCCATTATTTATAAAGTGGCATCTACTCGTAAAAAAGAAAAATTGTATACTAACATCTCTTTCAAAAGTAATAAAAAAATCAAGTGTACTTCATGAATGTGAAAACGGGTCACAACATGAAATCTCCAGTCATCTTCAGTAAGTGTGCGTCACCAGTTGCCTTGTCTGAGCTGGTCTAGTATGATAATAAATATGGCGCTTGATGGTGCTTGTGAACACCGCGTGATCTTATACCCTCTTTAAATGTAAGAAAACAAAATACTGGTAAAAGCAGAACACTACCTTGTATCTGAAAGATTGTTAGGATAACAAGATGATATTTTTTATGGACTCGCAATATTTTGACCGTAAGCCATGATTCAGTGTGCTATGTGTACTGAGCCAAGAAACCTTTGCCTAATTTTCTATTGCTATACCTATAACGCCAAGATAAACACAACATAGAATAGCAATCTTCATATTTTCGAACCCGCAGCCTCTCGAACAAAAATGTGGGTCGGTTTACACTATAAGCACCTCTGGTATCTACGCCCCCTAATCGTATATTAATAATCTTAATTAAATTGTGTAGAAGATACGTTTGTTTTAAGACGAATGTGAATATTGACGGACAGACATGATTACGGATATGATCACGGGCGGCGTTAATACTAATCACATTTTTAACATAAACGTTTAGACAATTTAAATATATCAATATAAATTACATAATATAAATTAAATATGAAATTATTTATAAATAATGATTTAACAACTGGACTTACCCAACTCCTATCCCGTACGTTTATGCAATTACAAGTTCATATCAGGAATTCCTTTATACTTTGAAGCACCTTCCGTCTGCTCCCTTCGTAAATTCAGTTTCATTTAAACAAAAACAATCAATGTTTATGATCTGAAAATCTTAGTGTTTTTTAAACAGCAGATGACACGTACATACGTTCTGAGGCTGAAAAACCAATGATCGCATCGGCTGCGTGGAGAGATGAAGCCGGACTGCCTCACGCACCCCGCTCTAGCGCCTAGTACGATCTCTTATGGCGAACGATTAAAATGCCTGTGATAATGACTGAGACATTCGCTTTGCTATGTCACGACCTTAGTGATGACACTCCGATGATTCCTTCTTACACAATGCTTTCACTACAACCAAATGTAACAAAATCTTGTGATATGACAGACGTGCACTTAAAGTTTCTATTCACTCATATTAAAGAACTCGTGAGACACCGGTATATTTGCGTAGGATGAGGCGGCATTGTAATACGCCGGTACCTTATCCTATTTGTAATGTACAGACTGCCAAAATCTGATATTATTCGCCCTTTGCGATAAATATTTAAGGTAAATAATTAACTTTAAACTTTGGACTACGTGCTTGTGCTCGTGTAACACGGGCTACGGCAAGTGAGTGATCGGCTTTACCTCGCAGTGCTTAGAGCTCGGCAAGTCTCTGGAAAACTCAGTTGCTAATACTATCCGAGAAGCCCCGGAAGCGAGCACAAGGCAAATAGCGGGCGAGGTCAAGACATCGGAGTCCCTCGTACAATGGAGCACTATTCACGCGAAGACATTACGACTTTTCTATTTCCAGCGGCTGTACCATTCCGCAGTAGACACTTATAACGTCGTTTTTAATTCTCTTGACACATCTTGCGCAAATGCAAAGAAAACCGGGAAATTCGTTCTTTGGTCAGATGAAGCTCGTTTTCCAAGATCTTGCTCAAGTAATGTGCATAATTTGCACAATTTGTGAGGACAGAGGAAAATTCGTATTTTGCACGCAGTGTAGCACATCAAGAGAGATTTTCTGTATGTATGTCTATTGGTATATTAGATGGATCCTTGGTCTTCATTTCTTACTCGAGCGATTAAGAGGCATTCAGTGTCTGAATTTTATAGCTCAGGTACTCCCAACTCTTTTGGAGCAGGGGTTTAATGAAAGACCGTGTTTATGGTACCGAAGTCGAGGATCGTGATGACTTTTTCGGCGCATTGTAAGGTACAACCCGGCAAAGTTGTGCGCGTCACAGAGGTCGTATGGTGCAAATGCCTATCTGCATTGACGCAAGAGGAAGCCATTTTGAACACGTGCTAGCCCCCGTTACACGAGGTGAAAATGCGAAATTTTGGCTGCATAGCAAATATGATAAACTATCCTGAATGACACTTAAATAATATATTTTCTCTCTCCTTTCATATGATTTAGATAAGTAGGCAATAATAGCAACAGCAAACAATATTTAATGCAATACTTGTTTTAAATATGCATGCTATATTATTCCCAAAACATCAATGACAAAATTTATTAAACCCTATTCAAAGTTTCCTTTTCAAAATTTTGAATATGATTTACACTATTACCTTTTGCACTCATGAATAAGAGATGAAGAGAGAAAGAGAGAAAGAGAGAAAGAGAGAAAGAGAAAGAAAGAGAGAAAGAGAGAAAGAGAGAAAGAGAGAAAGAGAGAAAGAGAGAAAGAGAGAAAGAAAGAGAGAAAGAAAGAAAGAGAGAAAGAAAGAAAGAGAGAAAGAAAGAAAAAGAGAAAGAAAGAGAGAAAGGAAGAAAGAGAAAGAAAGAGAGAAAGAAAGAAAGAAAGGGAGGGAGATAGAGATAAGCAGAGATACAGAGAGACAGACAAAAAGAGAAATGTGTGTGTCACATAACTTCCTCTTGCATTTTTGAACGATTTAAGTAATAGCAATTAAATTTTCACGGACGTGCATGAAAAATGGGACTTACATTTCACGAGATATTGAGGTAACTTTGTTTTGCTTTTTTCAAATGAAACTATGCAGTGTTTAGCATATCATGTCGAACGTAAAAATGCAAATCTAATTATATGCATATTGTCATATGTGAGATAAGCATTTTTGTTTAGCAAATGTGATTTTTTGGCGGATTGTATTTAACGGATATTTTGTAAGTAACAAAAGTCCGCCTCACAAGCTTACGCAGCGTTCCCCTGGTAACGCGAGCTCTGGAAAGGGAAACTGATCGAAGTATTTGAAGGTTTCCATCGTATTTCAAATCTTCACAAAAGTGTTGCAATTTTTATCCTGAAGTCTGCTTTCCATCCTTCCTCATTTTACAATTTTTTGTCTTTCTTTGATTGAAATAATTGAAGGATTGAAAATAGGAATTTGATGTGATAAGTATGTAATGAAATAAAATTAATGCCTCAACTCCATTTAATGGGGTTTCATACCACCTCGTTAATGGGATATTGAAACAAAACAAAATAACAATAAAAATAGGAACACAATAAGAAAAACTGTAATATTAATTTATATTTTTAAATAACCATATTTTTATTGCAATTAATGCATTGAAAAAGTAATAGTTATATTATATTAAATTCTGATTAACTTAGTTCTGTCACTCCGTGGAAAATTACGAACATCTTTGGGAATTTATGGGAAAATGGAGAATTTTGGGTGTTTATAAACATTCTGGATTTTTTTTGAACGATTATTAAAGTATAATGTACATAGGTAATATTTTACTCCATGATAATAATTAATATTATTATCTAAAATAAATATTTAATTAAGATTGTACAAAGAATATTGCACATTTTGAGCAAACAATTTTAATGTTAATGAGCATATAACAATAACTTAGGGATAGAAGAATCCAGTAAGATAATAATAATTAACCATATAAGTTTAGCTATATATAAATTTACATCACACAGCATTATTCGATATTTTCAGAATTCGATTCACTCTGAAAAGTTTTATCCCGGCGACAAAATAAACTGTGTGAATAATACATCGGTACAAAAGTACATTAAAAACTACCGTGATCAAAATTATATTGTTTGAAAAAAAACTACAAAGTTGCAACTAATGCACTATTTAGTGAATTCAATAAAAGAAGGTAGATGTGAGGCCATTTTTAATTTCTCGCCTTACTTCGCAAAAACAGCAAGTATTGTAATCGTGCGCCGGAAATTTTCGACAGAATAATTCTTTTAGTCTCGCACCCAGGATAAATCTTGTTCCTATTTAGTCAAATACTCCCTGTAACACGTTGTGAAGTAAGAATTCATGTTTTGTCGATTCTTGATACCGAAAAATCGATCGCAAAATGTTTATCTGCCTATTGTAAATGCTAGTACTTAAACAGTTCAGACGGTCTTCTCCAAAATAGGTATTCGCCAATCAATTTAAAGGAATTCATCTCTGTGAGTTTTAAACGGATATTTTTATTTTTGAGGTACTTTACATGACGCCTTAACATTTAAAAATTATCTCAAAAATAGCTCCATTTTTTTATTAAACTTTGTTTTTGGTATGCGTAAAGAACGCTTAAAAAATGACATACACGTGAAACATGAGAACCAGAGTTTGAATTCCAGCAAGAGCAAAGAATATTGCTGTTTAGAAACACTTTTGCAGGTTCATGCATTATTACAGTACAAAACTGTTACAAATAATGGGAGAAAGTACGTGATGTTGTTGCACTACTAGTTTTATTTTGAAAATTAATTTCATCTGCTCTTATTGCATTGCCTCTGCTTTCGCTTCTTGCTCATTTCCTCTTCAATAAATCTCAGTTAGCTTGTAGTTTACAGTTGTTTTATAATGGTTTTTATTTTCCATTCGTTTATTTATTTAGTCAAAAAACAGTAAAAATTATACGGGGAAGAAGATCATCAGCGCACGTTTTCTTGAGTTCCAGAGTCACTTCCTATGATTTTAACTATAAATAGTTGAAAGATGAATGAAAGTTAAAGATAAATAAAAATAAAATTTAAGAAAGCGCGAGATTAGCAACATTTGATACATTAGACATTTTCGTTCTCGCGTTATAGAATACTTATTTGCAACGTCAAACGAACTGCAGATTTGATTTTTCTGCATTGGTAACAAAACTGCAACTCGTTCTTACCTCTTCTCGTATCACTACAAGCAAGAGGAGAGTTCAACAAAATGTGCGCATAGTGAAGCTACATTTACGACCAGAAGAAAAACAAAGGGGAATTTCAGCATTTGCTCAATGTATCAGGGAAATTAGACAAAAACCGGATCGAGATGGGGGCTATACGCCCGGAAGCTGAAGTACGTTATCTGCTAAATGCAGGCTAAGTCGTTTAAAAATAATATTCAATACAAATGTAATGTAATTCATTATATGTCACTGTTTTGTTAAAATAAACCTAATTTTTCTTTTGGATGATCAGTAAAGTCTCTGATTGTATAGAAACAGTTATGCAGTAGAAAAGATTTTACTTTTAACTCAAATTTGTGTCCGACTTTAGTTGTTTAATGTCATCTGGCAATGTGTTGTAAACTAACATGTATTGTGTACATGTTGTACATGTATTGTATGTGGATTTCTGGTAGAGAGCTGTTGATACTGATACTTGAGTCTTCGACGTCTGTTGTAATTATAAATATCAGAATTGCATGAAAATATGTTTCCACCGTAAAATAGTTTTGACAAATATTACAGATTCGTAACTAAATAGACAAGGCAATGGTAAGATTCCAAGCTCAATGAAGAGAGGCTTGCAAGGATCATGCAAATGACATTTTTTCATTATTCGAATAATTTTCTTTTGCAACCTAAATATCTGGGTACTACATGATGAACTTCCCCAGACTATTAAGCCATTTGCGAGAGGGTATGCACATTTGCAAAATACACGCATTGATCGGCATTAAGGCCGACTGAATTTGAAAGAATTCTGAATGCGAAGCATAATGAACTAAATTTAGTGTTTAATTATGTTATATATACATTCCATTTAAGGTTTCACTGAATTGAGAGACCTAGAAATTTTGTTACCTTAACATCATCTAATTGCATATTGTTCATTTTCAATGGAGCATTCGATTGCTGATTAGATATGCAAAAATTAATTTGACAATGAATAGGAGAGCAATGCAAAAATGCATTGAAACTCTTTTCCTTCGTTAACTATTAATTTGATATTACAAAACCAATTTGAAACTTCTGAAATTGTATTATTTATTGTTTGTTTTTTGCAAAGAACATTCTTGTCATCGGCAAACAAAAGCGTTCTTCCGTTTTTAATAGACGAGGGCATATCGTTTACGTATAACAGAAAGAGAATAGGATCTAAGATTGACACTAGTGGGACCCCATTTCAATTGGTAAGAATCGGAAAGATAAGTAAATAATGTCTTTTCGTGCCAGTACGGTATTTTTACTCTTTGAGACCGATGATTAAGGTACGAGGATATTCAATCTAGGTAGAAGGTAATATTGATAGTAAGATGTTATGGTCAATAACGTCCAAATCTTTCGAAAAATCTAAAAAGTATATCAGTAAGTGCTTCATTTTGGTCCATTGATGAAGCAATGTCTTTATGAAAAGAAAAAAAATGACAGTTTCCGTCGATTTTGGTTTTCTAAAACCGTGTGATGAGTCTGAAAACGCTTCGTTTTTCATGAGAAAATTTTCCATTCGTGTATAGAAAAGCCTCTCTAATATGTTTCAGAAAACTGACTCTTGTAGTTTTAGTTCAAACTAGTAACGTACTGCTACGAATATGCTGCTGAAGAAAACGTCACAAAAGATTTTTCAAAAAGTAGCACGCACACTGCTCAAAATAATAAATAAAATTATTTCTTATAACACTGCAAAAAGTAATTATTTTAACAAAAACAAATCTTCATAATAACAGAGTATATTATTCCACACAAATGTTCTTGACATACCTAGAATTTCAAAAAATTGCAGATGCATTACGTAACGTGTAAGTAGCAAATATTTATGCTGGTTGGCTTCTTCTTTGTTGCCTTGGTGACGCATCATCTCAGCTTTCTCGTGAGCAGTGACGCATTAAATATGGTAATTCAATCGGTGCTCACTGTAGGCGGAATAACACAAAATATTTGCATTTTTCAATCAAAATAGAAATTGTTTCAATGTTATAGGATTTTTCCTGGATATCTCACAAAGTCGTAAGCACCTCTCACATAACTGGATAGTTTTCTTTCAATTTCTGTGCGTATTGGAAATTAGTAAAAAGGTTTAGATAATGTAGCTAGCTTAAGCGATGCAAGAAAATGTAATTTTTGAATTTTTAGGAGTGCACTTCTTCACAAATTTGAAAAGTGATTAATGTTTAATATAAAAAAACAAAATTCATAATATTTGTGTGCTATTACCAGATAATCCAAACGTTGGCGACAACTGAAATTTTATTTTCATAAAAATCGCAAGAGCCCCAATATTTTTATAATGCATGGTGTTATAGTTGAGCATTATGGTGTTCTAGTTATCACTGAGATAAAAATTCGAAGTAGAAAAAATTTCGGGGACATTTTTATTATAAGTAATCAACATTGCAATGTCGTAGCGCTATGAGCAGCGCAGTGTTTATTTACAAGTTTCGGAAACCGTTAACTTCGATGATTAGACTATTGAGTGTCGGCTATCAGAGCTATGGAAACTCGTCAAATCGTATATCTGTCTATTTTTCTGGAAGCTGGGATGTGACCTATGCCCTTGATTTCCGGAAATGGGATCGGCAAACCATCGAGAGTGGGGTAGGCAACTGGCAGATGGAGCAGTATCCGAAATACTAGCCATCCCTATATTTTTGCGATCTGTTAGTTCCTGAGCTTCATCTTAAAGGTTTGGTAATGGTGCGCAGACGAGGCTCTGGCTCAGGGCGAGAGGTACATCCACTCTAGACTTCTTTCAGATCCGCCGTTGGAGGAGGTATGAGAAGAAGACAGGATTCGTGACGCATGCGCCGCTCTTGCAAGGCGGCGCTGCAATTTCTGGCACTGGGCGCGCAGTGAGACATGTGCAACCTGTACCAGTGGAGAGCAGTGAGGCCTCCTCATGCAAACAGGGAAGATTTGGCGCTGCATCGCTTATCGCGACCTCAATGAAACTAATACTGGGGGGGGCGCAGCTTAGATAAGACGACATGTCCGACCTCAGAACACACGCCGGCGCATAAAATGGACCAAGGCGTTAAATATTTCCAATGTGCATGCGTACTTTCTGGCTATCGGACTTGAAGCGGACGTGGAGGGATACAGGTCGCGATTTCACGCATAATGGTTAAAGCTGCATCTGGACATAGCGTTATCCTAGAAGAGAGTGTGCAACCAACAGCCACAATTATTGTAAGAAACATTATCTCATCTGCAGAGATAAATACCATCAGGGATAATGTAAGAGAATCCTTAGGTGTTGAGAACAGGAAGTAAAATGATGAAGGAAGAAGTAATGAAGCCCTACAAGCTAATGGTGTATGAAGACGAACTCTGATAAATCCTTCTTCAAAGCGCCAGTGCTATACTCTTGGGCTGGGCATTACGAAGCCAAGACGACATGCTATTATGGTTTCCCCTTATCCTCCCAACCTCAGATCCCGCGAGTGGGATATGGCCCAGAAAGGCGGCGATAGATATTGTCAATAACTAAGGTACATGTAGAACAATCGACATAACCTGAGAAAGTGGTTATATTTGTGCCTTGCGCAGGTCTTGCTATTGTACATGGACTAGGTAAACTTGTAAAGGATCAGTTGAAAACAGCCAAAAAAAACAGTCCCCTACGCTCACCGATCCCCATGGAAGAAACGTATTGAATACAAGATTTCAAGTTGAATTCAAGCTTTCAGCGGAACATAGGGACTCTGGCCACCTTCCTTACAGTTCCAGAGAACGCAAGTACACAGTTCTACAATACAGTGAAGTCTAATGGACGAAATATAAGAATTGACGAAACTGATGAAAGGAGAAAATGACAAAAGATGAAAAACAAAATGCCACGTATTCGTGCGACCAGAAGACATTTTTCAAGCAACTCGACGATCAAAGAAAGTTGCTAGAAACAGTTCTCAAAAGCTCCGAAATGAAATAATATTGAGGTACTATATGGAGCATTCCCAAGACCTATGATTAGTAGAGAGCAGAGGAAGGGAAGTGTTGAGATATACTATATAAAATGTTCCCGCCTAATAATCCTCAGAGAGATATCTTCAATTCAGTAAGGTAGATGCATAATTAAAAATGAACCATTTACTGTCGGGATAAAAACATTTTGGTGAAAGTACTTCCCGTGTACTCATTCTGGCCACGTGATTTCAAGACACATTCAACGATTCAACTATCATTCCGACGTCTTTTATTGAAGAAGTAACATTGATGATAAGACTGGCAATCCTAATACTTCCAGAAACTATCGGCCTATTGCATATTTCCCCACAGTATACAAGATTTGTTCATCTGTACTAGCCAGTATGCTAAATTCGGCCCCATACAGAGTCCAACAATCTTATGGCAACAGAGCAAAATGATTGCAGAGAGTGTGCTCAAGGTTATTGATATTAGTCAGTGTTGTAGTGAATGAAGCCACGAAAAGGTATCGCCACATTTTTGTATGATGGATTGACAACACTAAGACCTTTCATTCGATATCTGATTTATGGCTTTTGTATGTCCTTCGGCCCTACGAAGAAAAATCACAGTATGCCAACCTAATCCAACACTGCCTGGCATTTTAGCGTACAAATATACAAGTCTCGTTCACTGGACGAAGATATACCACCAAGGAAGCGTTCAAAATAATAATTTTTCAGGGAGATAATCTTCATCCATTATGGTTTTCACTACCTCTATGCCCTCTCAGCAGAATGTTAAGAGATTCGGGTGTGGGATATGAAGTTACCAAAAATCCCCAATTCCTCATTAATCATCATTTCTACATAGACTATATCAAGCTATACGTCAAAGATAAGAACCAGCTTCCTTTGCTGCTTGAATTTGTAAAGTTCTTCGGTGACTATTTGTATGGAGTTTGGCATTGATAAATGCGCTGCAGTGCACTCAAAGAGGGGCAAATCCTGGATCGTGGCAAACACACTCTTATGCTTGGCATAAATACCCAAGAACCAAGAAAGAGGATACTAATAAATATTTCGGCCTCAACTCTTGAACACAACTGAAGTAAAGATGAGGCGTTATATTCGGATTTAAATCTTGCAAAGATGCCCAAAAGCTGTAAACTCCTTCAAATGGAAAGAACCTCATATCATTGATCAACACTTGAACATTACCTGTGGCTGTAATTATTTTTGGTTTTCTTTACTGAACAACTACACTGTAGGAGCTTAATCGAAAAGTTAGGACCACTCCTACCAAGTACAGCATGCTCCATCTCAACATTTTAATGACAAGATTATACTTTCCTAAGAATGAAGAGGGTTGAGGTCTTCTAGATTTTCAGACTTTGGGCGCGAAAAAAATCAACAACCTTCACAAAACATCCTTCAAAAAACGATGGTTGTGCATGAAGTAATTTGTGTCACTGACATGAATTTTATCTCGTTGAACATGAAACAAGCGTACTTTGAAGGTGTAGGTATCAGTAAAGAAGATAGGCTGAGTGAGTGGTCCCAGAAGCGTTTGAACGGTAGGTTTCCCTCTGAGCTGAAAGGCAACGATGTGAACATACATCTTCAGTCTCTTGGCTAACAAAATCTGGCCTCATTTGCGGACACAGAAGGCTTCGTCATTTAGATTCAGCGCGAAGAAACCTCCACTTGTAATTACCGTGAACAATTGTAAAGATGCTGTTGTGATAAGTGCAAAGATACACATGGGATTGGGGATACGAGTAGAGGGCAGCTGCCTCTTTTGCAATCAACCCGGCGAAACCCTCGAACATACGGTGGGAATGTGCTCTGCTTTGGTACGTTCAGAATACCTGAATCGGCTCAATGGCATGCTCAACGGCTCTGCAGTAGTTCATGCGGCAGCTATCTCAGAGGGAAGTATCACGGATTCGAGATCCGCCTCGAGCATAGGTGTGTTTGTGTATATCTGAATGTGTGTGTCGTCCTTTCATACTTCATTATCATCATCATTCCATCTTCCATACCACACGACTAGCAACTCAAGGGGGTAAAAATTGGATTCAGCATAATGCTGATCCCCCAAAAAGGAGTCACACACTTGCCACAGAATAAATGTTATTCACGTGTATATCCACGAGGTCGTAGGCAGCCAATTCGCTATTAAAACAATAAATTACATGAAATGAACGAAAACTAATTATTGTAGCTAAGAAATCTTAAAGATCCGTTGTATTCTTTAAAGAAAGAATTTTCTCTGTCGAATCCAGCTCTAAAAAGCCACCGTTACGATTACAAGCCGAATGCGTTTTGAACTTTACAGAGGAAAATGAGTGTAAGACAAATACTAAATAATCGATATCTGTAAGGAAGTGTTTATTTTCTGTTTTCATTAGGGGTCTTCATGAGAATAAATGGGAAAGTTTGCTCCTGAGAGATTTTTTAGTACGTCCGCAACTTACTCTGTCCGTCAACGAGTAAAGTATCTTCAAGATTAAACACGTCACTTTCGCAGCACAAAGCTATGTGCGAAAAACTGTCATTTCGGTGACTGCTTTAATAGTGCAGCCTCCCGCGCTCTCTCGAAATTGATGTGCCCAATTTCAATAATTGGCGCAGGCGAGGGCGGGAAGTTGGCGAGAAGTGCAGGACGAGATTGTTAGTGGTGGTCGACAGTTTCCTTGAGTATGTTCCATGTCGTTGTCTTGCGCGTGGTGAATTCATATATTAACCGGAAGTTGATAGTAATTTTAGAGCACAAGAAGAAAATGGGAGTTTTCGAGCAGAAAGATGAAAAATATGTAACGCATTTTTCGTCGAAAATTACTGGTCACATGGAATTCATTATTTTATCTTACAAACCCGCAATAAGCAGCACTAGATGCAGAAACACGAAAAAATAAGATTCAATTGAAATATATAGTTAATGAGAATGATTATACTAAAAATTTTCAATGAATTTTTCAACCCTTCGTTTTTTATGTGTTAGTTTTTACTTTTAATTAAACTCATAAGAAAGTTTTCTCTTGACAAACACATTCTTAAAACGTTAGTTTCATTTACAGTTCGTGTTTCATCAAAAAGTCAATATTTAAACGAAATAACAATGTCAATGGGCACGAAAGAACTCCCAAGAAAATTTAGACCAAGACCTTGAGGCATGAATCATTATTACATTCTGAATAAACTCTAGTTAAAAATTGTAAAAAGTAGTTAATATTACTTAACAAAATGATATTACAAATGTATTCTAAGTATGTGTATCAAACGTTGAAGTAGTACCCTCGGAGACATACAGGCATCCTAGTAAAACACTTCGTCGCACCTCAAGATATAACCGCAATCTAACGCTGAACATTGTATGTAAATCAGATTATTTAAAGATGAAATACTCACTCGGAGCTGTCGGGTGGAGCATTTGAAGGCGCTGCAGGCGGAATGCCAGCTAGGGGCGTGTGCCGCCCACGACGGCTGAGCTACACCTCACGCCGCGCGGAGCGGCGCTCGATGGCGCTGGCATCGAAATGACCCGCGGGAAAACAGAACGGCGATTTGTGCAGCGCGGTTCGGGCACCGCAGGGCAAGGCAATGAGGGAACGAGGGAATTAGCGCGGCCGGGCGGTGGGCGGCGCGGGCGCGTGGGCGGGCGGGGGGAGCGAGGGCGAGGAGGTCCAGCGTAGAGCGGCTGGGCGGAGGCGCCGCCAAGCAGCATCCTCTACTCAGCCTGCCCCTCGGGGGGACAAAGGCAGTTTAAGGGCCCAGACAACCAGCCACGCAAAATATACAATGCGGTGGATCCGCACGTATGCTCAGATCTTTCAAAATCCTGCCACCAGATTTTACAAAATTCAATCTATCGAAAAGTTTACCATTATCAATACCAATTAAACATGTTTGCTTATTTTTTAAACTTATTTTTGTCGAAAAAAAAGTAAAAACTGTATGTGACGTATGAGGCAGAAATGTAATCTATGTAGGCTTTTTTTGAGATGCAGAATTCCCACTCCGCCCTTTTAATGATTTTTTTAACATTTAAATGATGAATAAAACATTTGCAACATTTTAAAAAATAGACATTTTCTCTAATAACTAGTGGTACTAAAACAGCCCAAGCTTTCTCGCATTATTTCTAAATTTGCAATTTACTAAAAATTAGGGAATTCAGCGAAAAATAGATCTGCGCATTTCTTTTAAACGTTCCCTGTTCTGTCCGTGGGAAAAAATTAAGAAAAAAATTTGGAACGGTTTTCTGAAAAATGTTTTTAGTTTTCTCAATTTCAAGCACATATTACGCGAAAACTACTATTTGTTTTAATATTTTATATGGACTTTTTTTAAAGAGCTGTTTTAGAACAGATTTCATTTTGGGCAAAAAACTCTATCTTCAGCTTCGTAGTTTTGAAATGTTAACTATTTGCAATTTTTGAAAATGCAAAGAGCTTGTTGGAAATGAGACTAGCACTGATGTTTTTACTGTACTTTGATACATACGAAGGGGGAAAAAAATTTTTTTTTTGAAAAAAATTGTTTAAACATTTAAAAATTGCCTCTATTTTACGCAAAATTGTGGGAAAACTACTTATATTTTTGAAAATGGCACAGGTCCTGATTTCAAAATCTTTGAAGAACAAATTTTATTAAGAAAAATGTATCTTCAATATTGCAGTTGTAAGAAGACGCCGAAAAATTTCAAACTTTTGAAATTTTTTAAAACTCTGAGATGTCAATGAATATGAGAACTTCGCCATTATTTAAGCGTCATTTATGGTATCTGAGGACAGAATTTAATAAACAAAATTGCAACCATTGTTGGCAAATGTTTTATTTTCAATTGCAGCTTAATGTTAAGTTCCGCCAAAAATCAAAGTATCCGTTTCAAACTTAGTGGTCCTTGAATTCCTTTAAGTCTAACAGGGAGTATCAATTTTGGAAAACATCGTTTGAACAATTTAGGTGCTAGCGTTAAACACAGTCAGTCAAAGATGTTTTTACCATCAATCGATTTTTCACTACCTACCAAGGACCCACGAAACAAGTGTTCTGACTTCAGAACACATCTGGGGAAGTAATTTACTATATATACAGGTGTCCATGGAGAAAACGTCAAAACTTCGAAAATATACTCTGACAATTTGAAGCATATTTTGTTTAATCAACTCCTTGGATGTTCCAAATGGTTGAGCCGCAATAAGTACTCAGAAGTTGGTTTGAAAAAATACTTTCTATGCACAAATTTGTATTGCAGAAACATACATGAAACATTTGGAGTGAAATATAAGAAAATTGCGTTTATGTGTCACTGTGAATGCGAATTTTAGGCTCTTTTTCACAGAAAACGTTTTAGTTTTCGAAAAACTTTATGTCAAGTCATTTGAACCACTTTAACTCACAAATGCAATAAAGTTTACAAATTACTGGAAATGTACATATTAACGGCGTAAGAGATATTAAATAATACATTTGTGTACATTTTGAAAAAACAAAAGAATATTCAAAAATGAACTGTATGTCATTTTAAACAGTGCAGTTAGCATTACCCGTTGAAAAAGTTTGAAGAAAAAATCGGGTGCCATTTTTGAGAAAATGGCGTTTGAGCGTTTATGAGGCGAAGGAATTTTTCCTGAAGTTGTATTTCATGAGCGCACTATAGTCGATATGGAGAGTTTACTATAACCGAATCATCTAGTATATGTTTGTAATATATGTGGATCGGGATCAGTGACTTTGCTTCACCATAAATAAAAATTCACTTTATCCGAGTTCACTATATTCAGAGTCGACTGGATTTAGTTATTTTCCCGTAGTATTGACTTTTATCGTTTGACTTTTTGAAGTGAAGTCGTAAGTGTTAGTAGAACAGAACTTTTCCAATAACACGAGAAAGTATGTGTTAATGTAGCACCAATTGTTTTAAATGTCAGTCGTCAGCTCGTTTCAGGATCTTCAGTGACTGAAATTATGTAAGAGAACAGGGAACAGACGATTGAATAGTTGTACGTGCTCTAAAGGGGCGATACAGTCCATGTATGGAAAATGGGCTAGAAAGTTTCGATGTTTGCGAAGAAGAGAAACAGGAAGAAAAATAAGAAGAAACATTGTACAACCAGATAGCATGAACTTTTACTGCTAGTTCGTGATCCAATGGCAATTCAGGAATGTCAGAAATAGTAATTTCATAGTTCCACTTTTGCGATGCCAAAATGGTGGTAATTACATTAATTTATGTTGTATCAAGCAAAAGACATTTGGTATGACTATTCAACAAGCAGTTACATTGCTTACCATTACTCAATGGAACTTGATACAGTTTGTTTCGCTACTATAAATAAAGTTAATTTAATAATTGAAGGTGAAATATGTTTAAAAGAATATGTTATAAGCTCTAGATCAGAAAAACAAAACAAGAATATCATAAAGTAATTTGATACTAATTTCCGATGTAAGCAGGAAATGAAAGGCAAGTATGCAGCCCCTGGCCATGCGAGAGGTGTCTATGGTTACTTTAGCTTCCCAGGAAATCAGGAAAAAAACAAAACAATGAAACAGTGTCAATTTTGACTGAAGAAAGAAAATATTATTCCTCCTTTTCTCATACTGCGCGTTCCGGTTGAATTGTCTTACTCAGTGCATCCCTGCTTACCATCCATCTGACGTAATGCGACAGAAAACCTCCAAAGAAAAGGCCGCTCGCTTTTAAATGTTTGCTATTCATGTGTTGAGGTATGACACTTTTTTTAATATTCTTGGTATGTAAGAATAGTGTTGTATATACAGGAGAGTCACATAACTGTAGCGCCGTCTGTAATTTTTAAACAGTTGAAATTATTGCAATGTGGTTTTCGCGGAAGTGCATGAGCGAATGGAGTTAATGGATATGTGTATTCGTTTCCACTTTATCGCTTGAATTTTACGAGTTATTGAGGTAACTCTTTTTTTCAAATGAAAAATTCATATTATTTAGTCTATAATGACGAACGTGAAAAGGCGAATCCGGTGATTTATATTTTTTCATATGTTAGATAAAAAACTTTGAGAAATGTTGATATTTTTGCGACTCGTATTTAACGGATATTTTGAATGTAACCGTCCACCACCCAAGGTCACGCAGCGCCCTTTCTGTTAACGTGCGCTCGGGGCGTTGAAATATCCGTTAAACACGAGTCGCAACAATCAAAATTACTCAAAAAGTGCTTATCTAACATATGCCAATATGAATATCATTACATTCGTCTTGATAGACTAAAATATATGTATACTTCCATTAAAAAAGTTACCTCAGTATCTCGTAAAATACAAGTGTAAAATGGAAAAACGAATATATGTATAAACTATTCCCATTCCCTTATGCACGTCTGTGAAAACGGCAAGAACTTCAACCGTTCAAAAATTGAGGAGGTGCTAAAGTGACGTGACTCATTCTGCATATGCCGTACATGTTATCGCAGTATTAGTAAAGACAGTTTTTATTAACATATTTCATTTATTGCAGTATTATACGAATTATCTTTGCTCGTTTTGAATAGGGTGCATTCTGCTTTACGGCAAACGTTTTGTTTCGCAAACTTTTAAAAAATCCCGTCCGTAAAATGTAATGTAAATGTAAATGTAAATGGACGTAAAATGTTTTTACGTCCATACCCCGGCTGAAGTTCCAATGGAGAAGAAACAATATTGCTTGGGACATTGCGATCTAACTAGCGGGAAATATCATCTACACTGCGAGATTATAAAGATGCAGAATCTTGTTCTAGTATTTTTGTTCACCATAGAAATCTTACAATTGACGTGTAGAAAGCAAGAGTGAGCTATACCACAATTTTTCCAAAATTGAGATTTTTACATGATTATGTAGTACATTCTTTATTTACAACTGTTTTTACTATTATTAATAAATTTCACCTTCTTTCCATATTTTTTCGAGCATTAATATTCAATAAATTAAAACTTGGGTATCTGCTGTACATAGTGAGCTATGCCGAGCGTCCTCTCCAATACCGCGCCAAGCTGAGGTTGCGTGACCAATGGTTTAATACACGGACGGCGCTGAAAGTGATTGCGTTCCAAGTAGTTGTGAGAAATCAAGACACGGAAGAGAAATGTGAGTGATTGGAAGAGAGTAAAATCCAAATTAAATAGAAACTTAGTATTGTCATACGTAAGAAGTATAATACAAGTAAACTTATCCGGCAAAGCAGAAGGGCAAGCTTACGACTTTATTTAACAGTTGCTTAAGAAAAAAGGAAAGTTCAACTAGCAACTACACATCTTTTCAGATATTTAAAAAAAATATAATATGAAGAGACTGTATCCAGCTGGAAGGAAGATAGTAGAAGACTGCATTCTCCGCGATTTTACCGGCCCGCGATCGCTCGCCCCTTTCTCTCGAGACCACGCTCGATCGTCCGTGGCAGCAGGTTGCGCGCTCTCGGTCTGTTGCCGATAACTATGCTATGTTTCAGGAAAAGGAGGGAGTATTGGTATTTAAAATAAACGACCAATAATTTCTATCTCTAAATGAAAGTAGTAGTACGACCCACAATTTGGCAGCTTGGCCGATGCCACCGATGGCGCCCTTACGACCTGTGATGCAACCACTAGGTTGAATGATGTAGGCTTCCGCGGCCAGTCGTGATCTGGGCTGTCCGGGTGACGCCGCGTCGATGGCTGAGGTGCCGACGATTCGACCGACATATTGCGGTCCTCTTCAGGGCTGCACTGCCGACGTTTCGACCGACCTATCGCGGCACCTTCGGCAGCCATCGACGCGGCGTCACCCGGACAGACCAGATCACAACCACTAAGTTGTCGGCAGTCACCAGTCTTCTTCCTATACGTTGTACGAGTAACATCGCATTTTTGTACCTCGTTATGTTTAATACAAGTTTGGGTTTTCTACTAAGTGGTGATCTACGTATTATACTTAGTGAAAAGCACGACTACCAGCAGAAAAGTTGAAAAATATAGAAAAAATCTCGTAGTCTTCTCGACGCTTGCTATTTCAATTTACGCGCTACGATTCGAATTGCTGATCCTCATTGGTGGTCCCCACTCTTAGAATGGGTCTCCTTCCCCCTTTTCCTAGCTTGCTGCATTTGCATTCGAATGGCTGGCACACGGCTCCCGAGGTCAGTGAAAGTGCAAAATGCTGTGAAGGCCGGAAGTCCATTGAAAGATTAGATATTAATTTATCTCATGAATTGTTATATCTGAAGTAATTATGTGTAGAATAATTTTATTTTTTGTTTATATTCTTCGCATTATCTTCTTGTGTTTGGTTTTGTAGGAAATTTTTGTATAGTACGTAATTTTTTTACGGCTTTTACCTTCCTCTACTTCACCCGCCCCGCTGTCTGCGGGAACCTTCTAGCTGCGAATTTTATTCAGTAGTTTTCCATGTTTTTTCCGATCGAAATCAGACGAATGTCGGAGCCGAATCATTACAAACGGGCCAAGGACCGCGCGCGATTTTTTCCTTCCTCTTTCTCGTTCTATCCTCTCAACTTACATCACACTACACACAACTACACATCACACTTACATGGTCTACACTATCACACATGTCTAGAGACCAGTTTGGAGCTTAGAGTTTGCCTGAGGCGGTGCCCCGCTGGGGGAGGAGGAAATCCCCCGCAAGCCGACGTGTAGGTCGGCGACGCAAATCACCATCCAGCGAGGAAGGAATCATCACCACATCCCTAGACAAAACATTCACTATACTAATTGGATTAATGCCTTAGCAGTTGACACGCAGTTGCCGAAGCACCAATCGATCAATTTTACAGCTTTTGCTTATATAATTTTGGATTTTTCAACTGGTTGAAACTGGAAAAAACTAGTTGATTTTTCTGTACAGTCATTCCATATTCTCAATCCCTTTCTTTTCTTATGCTTCTGTTTCTTTCCTGTGGCTACATATGCCGCCTTCTTTATGCATTCCTTATGTTCTGCCATCCACAGTTGAAGTGCTCAACAGTTGAAGCACTCAACCGATATTATTACAATTTATTTTGATATAATCCTTTTAATCCTTCTTGTTCTAACAAGTATATTTTGAAGAGTTACTGACATGTGACTCTCCTTGATATAATTTTCTTCTATTTTGTTCGTACAATCACTATCATTGCAATCACTAGGTAGTAATCTGAACATATGACACTTCCTCTGTATACTTGAACATTCCCTATTTGATTATAAATTTTATCAATTACATAATCTATCAGAGATCTGTGACCTCTCTCACTCCAGGTTATGTGTTGTCTTTTTCCCTGAAAATGGTTTTTGGATTTTTCAACTGGTTGAAAATCAAATTCTTATGTAAGTGATGTTCCCCCAATATTCCAATAACTCCCGGGATTGAAATGCTTCCAACTCTTTCATGCTGCTATTCTGACTTCTTCTTACGTTTACTTTTATGCTGTTATTCTGACATGTTATTCTTATTAGGTGTATTTGCTTGTTTTTGAAGCTCATTACGTCATATTTGTGACCTCTTTTCTTTACACCTATAAGTATTAAGTGACACATGTCTATTTTACGTTTACACATAATGATTCTCTCATTTATAAAAAAATATTTCACTACCCTACGTTTCAGACTCCTTTTAACCACTCTACCCCGCTGCTTACCTATTTGTCATGAGTTACTCCACAGTATGTCATTGTATAGTAGTAAAGGAGTAGGGTAATCAATTGCTTCCTCTTGATCAATGAGACCCTTTTATAATTTATAGAATATCATTTTTTTCAATGTTTCATATGTAATCTTAATTGAAAATGCCTTACACTACAAATAAAATAAGAAAGTGATTGACAGTTCTTGGTCTCATGGTAACATCAGTGCCTTTTGCTTAAGCCACAACAAATCAGAAGCATTTGCATTTGTTCTGTTTGTCACCTCAAAATATGAAATATAAATTACATCTTCTTTCTCTTATTTACATTCTACCATGAATAAATATATATTAATATTATCTTCATTACCTTCAATATCAAGTAAAAAAGATTTTACTTCAGATTTGTCTGAAGATTATGATGTAAAAGACATTTTGGCGCACATAAAACATGACAAACAACAGATTTAAGTCTAGATTTGAAAGTCTTTTATAAATAATTAATTTTTAGTGCTTATGTTAAATTATTATTAGCATATAATATGTTTAATTAGCAATTAAATTATTGATTGTATTTTATTAAAATTAAATTTTAAGTATATTCTTAAATAATAACTAATTAAAATGTCTAAAAAATATTTAAATGAATTTGGTGTATAAATGGTGCTTTTCTCATTTGCTGTCACCCTTATCTTGAAATCTAGCTACACCACTGGCAGAGAATATCAGGCTAAGCTGTGTCAAAGTTTCTATCGTAGAGGAAAAGGGTTTCCCTCTATGGTTCTGTCTTTCTTCTTGATCTCCATCCCTTCAATGCCTCTTGCTCACCTCTTTCTTTTCCTTCTTTTTCTTTTTCTCCCTGGTTTTGCAACATGATTAACGCAATATGATATTAATGTGCAATCACAACCAGGACCTTTCTCTTGATGTAAGTCCAACCAATTTCGTATTTTCTTAAAGGATTTTTCATTTGGGCTGCATTTAAATGTATTTTTATTGACTTGCAGTTATTTATAACATATTCAATGTCGATATTTAATTACATTTGTTACTATACAAACTACACAAAAACTATATTATTTGTGAATTCTGGTATGTGTCAATGGCTTTTGTGGGATGCCACAGTTAATGTCATATGACAATTGTAGATTTTTATCATAACAAGGCATGTAGTGCATACACATCAAGCCTATTACAACAATGGGTAGGCAACAATGTTGCCTATTATAGCAATTGACAGCCAACAGTGGTTTTCTGTGCTCAAATTTGTTAACCACATTACAAAGCATGGTCCCAGTATGAAATTTCTGTAAAATCATATGTATGATTTTATAATGTACCAGTTCATGCAGTAAAAAAGTTAATGTGTTACAAAATTATAGGTAACATTTGAAATCAACATACCATAGTTAGCTATATCACCTTTACTATCTCATTCAGCAAAATCATTGTATATTATACTGGAAAATCTATAAAGATTATAATTGAAAATGATGTCCATGTATATAGTAAGCAATGATCATCTAATGGAGAAATAAGAGCAATAATGATAATGAGGTGAATAATGACGGAGAAATAGTGGATTGAGAGGTGAGGAAAATTGGAGAACCATGAGAAAACCAGCCGAGAACTCACTATGCTCATGACAAATTCCACATGGGTTGGCTAGGATTCAAACTCTGCTTCGAGCATTTGAAAGTGTAGCTATCACAACTCCTCCCTACAGTGTTCCGATCACCTACACCTTTCTTAAGCAAATTATTGCAAAATGCTACAACCATTTGACATCTTGTTTCAAGAACATTAAAAAAACTTCAAATAAAAAAAAGTTGTTCATAGCAACCCAATACCTGCAATTCATTATTGAAATAATATTTAGTCATTTAACTAAGCAATATTAATGCAAAGTACTATTACAATTTATGAAAATAGATTTCTGTAGATTTTCCCAAAGCATATAACAGGTGTAAGGCTTAATTTAATGTGAGATATAGGACAGAGGTTTTAAGGTTATATTTAGAAATAAGATATTATTTTCAAATAATACACAAAATATGATCTAAATACACTTTAATGTAGTTTTTCTGCAGTGCATACAAATATTTCAGATTAAACATTTGTATATTATTATAACCACCTCTGTGACTTGTAGCCTTTGAGAAATATCAAATCTCAGCTTTCTTTACTGAATCTGAAATACTGCCAATAACTATTCTCATAGTTGATTAAAAAAATTTTTTACTTTGAAATATCAGCACATACTATTTACAAATATCTATACAATAATTTTAAAAAGCACATTATTATATAAGGTCCCTTATTTTAAAGCTAGACTTATCACAGTATCTTCATTGATAGATGCATGATTGCCACAAGAGCAATAAGCATTCGTATTATTCTCCCAAAGGGATATAACACACTTTTAACAAATTATCTCTTTTGTGTGGCACAACTCAACAAATTGTACATCAAATATATTACCACTGAAAATTATTATTATATCATACTTCCATTCTTATTTTCTCTTGAAATAGTATATTTTTTCATTTTTGGAACAAATTATGATTCATACATTTGCTAAAAAATATATTGTTATGTTTATAATACACTAATGTAAATGGAAAGTGTTACACAATGGCAGCCTCAAATTACTGTAACAGCATTTGATATATTTGATACCAAATAGATGATTTGATTATGATTTCATTGTCATGCATGCATATTTGCAATAACACCCATGCTGTTCACACAAGCTGAAGTTGATGTGAGCAAGTGATGCTCTCACTAATGATATTAATATTGATTATTTTGTGATGTTTCAGACAGAGTGAAAATCACAAAATGCTTGGATGATGCACCCATCATAATTAGTCACTGTTTTGATTTTAAGAAAGGTTGCATAATTGGCATGAGGGACAAGAGAGCATTATGCGCTGTTAGCTCAGAGCTATGACTGCATAACAAGTGGTGAGGAGAGGGATTCAAGTGGAGAGAATAATGTTGCAAGAAGACTGTAAATTTCAAGAGAATCCACGAAAAGAGAAGAACATTATATTGTCCAAATGAATATGATGACAAAGATTGAAATCTGGCAGAGTATTACCATAAAAACATTGAAACCAGTACCCTTCCCACTTCCCATTGAAGTACACTTCCCATGTGATGTCTAATTTAATGCCATACCACAATGCACAGAAACTTTCTTGGTGTATATTCAGACCAAACTAGTTCTCTTATCACAAGTGATTAATCTTACTTCTATTGTTGGCTATGAGATTGACAAAAAACATGTTTGTGGGCAAAGTCATCTCTGACGTTTCAGAGGTATATATCTCCAACTCCATGGATTTTTATTAGGAACTATTGCTGATGACATCAAGACTAATTTAGTTGTTGAGTGTGGCAGTGGCACAAGGAGTGCTTCCAGTATATGGAAAAAGGAGCAGATCCTCTTTTCATACCACAATAAGAAAATCATGTATCATCATGGTAATGTACACCCTGCATTCCTGTTCAAAAGAATGAGACATACATATTCTAGACTGGACAGCTCATTTCTCTGTTTTGTCTCTCATAGAGAATGTTTTGGATGCAAAGGGGAGAAATATGTTGCATACCAATCATCACGTGATCATCATCAAGGCCTTATAAAATATGTACTTTAGTCATTGATTCAATACCATTCTGATATGAGTATGTATTAATGCTCAAGGTAGTCAAACTTCGTACAAAAATTGACCATTGTTTTGGATGATTCATTTCCAAAACAGACAAATATTCAGTCATTAAATACATGATGCTAAATGAACTTCTGCATTTAATTTGATATACATCTAAGAAGTATTTCACATTGTAACTCTTTCCATTTCTGCTAGTGTTTATCAAATAAAGAGATTTAACATATACAATTGATTGAGCAGCGAGTGAAAGGAGAAGATAGTTGTAAATATTTAGATATGAATCACCCAAATATTTGAAACATACCTTCAACTAAAACTAATATAAAGATTTTGAATGTATGACAGGCCAAGCAAAAACAAAAAGGTTTTGAGAAAAAGTAATTTTTTTGTAATAGATGTTATAGTCCAGAATCTTATTTTAAAAATTTTATTACATAAAGTAACCATAATTTTACAAATTCATTGGTTAGTTTTTAATCAGCGCTTATATAAGATCATGGAACAAGTCATTAAAAACCAGTTAAAATAAAATATGGCTTTATGTTACAGAACTACATACACAATATAATGGGTTGGATTTATGTGCAGGAAGTAAAATAAATGGAAAATATGGAATGGAAATGAATATTAATAGAATTATATTATTTTTGGCTATGTACAAGTGGAAGTTAAGAATACTAATTATGCATGCATAAGCAGTAGTTAAAAATACTTTTATTTAATTAATAATAAATTTTGTATAAAAAATTATTTGCCTAAAAAATTACTTTGTATAAAAAATTACTAACTTTCTTTGCTTGTTCTTTCATTCTGCTAAATTGCTTGAAATAATATTGCTTTGGAATGTTTCCGTAAAAAGATATTTTCATCCTTCAGGTAATCCATTATATCCCATATTAAATCTTTTCAGTTGAATGTCTGCTCATTAAAATCAGAGATGGAGAAAAGAGGCAATAATGTTCATTTGGCGTGCTTTCAGAAAATATCACAATCAAAATATCACACTTTGCAGAATCATCGAAGGTTCGAATTGATATTCCAGTTTTGTCCTTATTTATTTTGATCCACTCAACCTTTGAAATATGAAGTTTAGGCCTTACAAGAGTTTCTTTAAAAGAGATTTTAATCATGGAACACAAATTAATCCATTATATTTGACAAAAATTATTGGTAAATTCTTGAGGAAACAATAACTTTCTATACATCAAATGGTACCATACCTGACAGTTACATTCACATTTCTATTTTTCAATTCAAGGAAATCACTGCCTAAAAAAGTGTTCAGAAAAAAGATACTTTTCATCAATAAATCTAACAGGTAAAACCAAAGGAAAAGTCTCATCTGATTTTTATTTTGGGCAATGCAATTATTACTCCAAATAATTAATTTTGGCTTTGAAATAATTTTTCATTTTATTGCCTTTAATAATGTTGAAGTGAACTCATTACCACTTTTTCTAGTTATTCCTTTGTGCTGTATTGTCTTCTACATTTATGCAAAAATTGAAGCAAGATAATTGTTGAGAATAATAGTTGGCTATCATGAAGTGCAGGAAGTGTTAACACTTGTAAGTCTATATTGAAAGTTCATGAGTCACTATTAGGCATTTTTTTATTTGGGGTCTTCATTAATGGTGGCAAAAGCCCATTTTATCTTCAATGACAGATATATCATGTAGCAACATCTTTGAAAACAATTTGGAACTACTTCCAGATACAAATTGATGTGGCTAATTGTATATTGAAATGATCGTTGTTTCATACAGCACATCAAGAAGAAGAAAAAAAAATTGAAATTTTTGTTGCTTGGCCTCTTGTATTACTCTTCATTGATTAACTTAAAAATACATTGATAGGATTGATAACAACCACAAAATTCTGCATCTCTGTGGTTTTCACGAGTTCAATTAAAATGAGATCTGCACTGTTTTTATGCTTTGCTCTATCAGTGGGAAAAAATTAAATAAAAAATTTGGAGCTGTTGTTGATAGAAAAAAACACGTTATATTATAAATTGCATTGACTTAAAACAAAAATTACATAAAAACTACTTGTTTTTTCAAAACAATTGTACTTGCCCATTTTTAAAGATCAATTTTTTAAAAACTTTTTTAAAATAAAAGAATCTCTAACATCAATATGGTACATTGCATTGTAAGTCAGTACCTGCCTTGTTCCAAAGTTGGTTAAAACATAAAATGCTTGACTGGAAAGCCTTTGTTTGTGTGTGCGGGCAAATGCATGTGTGTATTAGAGTGTATAAGGAATGAAAATGGTAAAATCCATTTTCCTTTTTTTATTACAATAGCTAAGCTTGTGAGAAATGCATTAGCTCTTCTAGATAGTCCGCTGACCATTCCTGATCAATATAAAAATAAAAAATAGAAAGCCATAGAAAATTGAAAACATAATGTGGTTTTAAGAATGAACTATATGCATTTTTTCTTTGAGAAACAACTAATTTATTTCATACATAAATAGTTTAGAATTAAAAACCCATTTTTTTTTTAAATTTAATTTAATTTAATTTAATTTTATTATTATTATTATTATTTTTTTAACTTTTTCTGAATAAATGATCTCATTACTTGCAAGAAATTGTGATTAATGATTTAAATATTCAGTATCCCGATATTGTGCATTTCTCGCAATATTGTGCAGGGGACTGGATGAAATACTATATAATAAAATGTAAAGAAAATGTCTTTAAAAGAAAAGAAATAAATGTGGATGAACACATATTATAAGTGTTTTTTATACTATAAAAATGTAGCAAAACCATTAATTTTAGCTGCATATGCCCAATCAGCTTCAGTGCACACCAATCTATATTTACTTTACACCCTCTTCCTCCAGCATAAGCACAGAAATATAGTAACTAGCCATTGTTTTAAAATATTCAAATCATCACAAGTCCTGAGTACTTTGGCCATGAGTGTACAAAACTTGAATGATCTCAGCTAAATCAACATCTAGTTTTCAGATGTTTCAAAATTTCCTTAAATGGTTTGTTTGGAATTAATGTCTTTTGAGAATATAAAATTCACAAAATTGTGCAAAGGGAAAAAATTCAAGTTGACCAGAAATGCGCATCCTTAAATAAGTAGTAGGCATTGATGGAATAAAGTGTTTCCAATACACCATTTTTATTATAGGTTTGCTTCAGAAGTCTGTGAAGTATCAATATACAACATTTTAATTTACTCTTGTTGCTGAGGGTATAAAGAATGCATAAGGATACATTCTCTTAGCAAATTTCGGAAGTCATTCTGAAAAGGGTTGTTTCCAATGAAGACTTGTATCACATACTTTCTTATACTTTTTAATAGAAATTAAAGAGAAATTTTAAACACCAAATGAATTTTGTTTAACTTGGTTATTATCTGATTTCCTTGTTATTTGAAAAGATTAAAAAAGCAAACTTAAAAGTGTTTTCTATAACAAAAAATTTAGGGAAATAAAATGTACCAAGCACATTTTACTTGTGCAGAGGTAATTTGTGAATGATGTTCCTAGTTTGTCAATCACTTTCCAAGTATGAGACTAAGAAATTATCTGATTTTAATTCCAAAAATATTTGATATTGAGAAATTATATTTTATATAAAACATCTTAAATATTTATGTTATATCAGTGTCGTACTGAAGTGAGTGTGGATCATGTTACTTAATTTCAAATATTAGAGCATAAATAATCACATTTGACATTTTAAGTGAAAACCAGATTGTATGTTTTATAAAAGAGTTGCTCTATGTCTGACATGTTTCAAGAACAGACAACAAATTGCAATGGTAATTCACTTATACATTATGGCATGTGCAGCTCGTTTTATGTAAATAGTGGTCTTACAATGTATTTCTTATGAAACCTTCCATTATTTACACCCGAATACCTCACCTGATCTTGCCTTTTCCATCACTATGGGTTGAAAATCATGCAATTTATATTGTACATGGGAATTGTTGCAAAAACCTTAGAAATAAATGCAAGATCTCATTCCTATGCTTAATCTCATTCCTTTCTGTGTGACAAGAAGAACTAATTCACATTGGAGCAAAAGTATAACTTTTTATTTGGGTTTGTGAGCCTTTGAACTTCATATTGCCAGATCACAAATCGAGTCCATGTCTTATGTGTATTGAAATATATTTTTTTAACAAAGGCATATTCCCATTTTGTGGTAGTTTGATTCTTCCACGCTGACTTTCAATAAAATACATATAGTAAAGTATATCTTCCAATACCATTTTCTCTAATGAATGAAATCAATTCTTTTATTATGGTAAGAAAACAATTTGCTTTTTATTAATCACAGGCATTAGTAGTTCAGAATTTGTCCCAAAAATTTTAATTTTCCCAGAATAAGAAAATAAGAATTTGGTAGACACATGTTGATATTTTTATTTTTTATTTAATATTTCACTTTTTCAGAAGTTTTCAAAATAATATAAGTTTTATTGTTTGCATCAAAATTTGATATCTAGTTTAATATGACATATTGAGCTCCTACGAAAAAAGTCCACATTGCTACTGTGACAGACTCATACTGTAGTTGTAACCCACCAGCTGTCATATTGCAGCAATTAATTGGAGCAGCCTTAACAGTTGGATAATATGTATTCCAAAATACAAATGATTTATAATCTACCCCTTGTGGGTTGAGAGGATCAGTCATATTAGGATTACGATCAAGAAGCATTATACCAGGTGAATTTTCATCAAACTTTTCCCATTTCACAGTACCTGCTCCCTGCGCAGGGTTTGAAGATCTTGCAAAGTTAGTCCATAGTTGCATTACTGTATCTGTGTGTTTTCTATCAACATTGTTCCAAGCTGATATTTTTGACCATGACTGATAATAGGGCATACCCCAAACAAAGGGTAAATCATAAAAATGAGGTACTGTTAGAGAGTCTGAACTTAAATCTGCATCATTAGGAATTTTTGTTTTAAGTTTATAGTCAAATCGATACACAAATACTGAAGCACCTGTACCAGCAACTTCCATTGCTTGCCTGTATGTGCCAGATCCATATTTTTGTTCTGTTACTAAGTTTACCAATTTTTCATAATACATCTTCTCAGTAGACAGAGGAGTAGGTTTATAGTAAAACTCAATAGCTTTCTTTAAGTGATCAAAACTGGGAGTGCAGCTGTCTGTTTCATTGTCTACATTACTTACATCATGATTTACAATTGCTTCTATTACATTATTTAATGAAGACTCTGGGACACCTTTCTCAACATCATAATTATCTATTACTGAAAGAATATCCTCCATTTGAGTGTAACCAATCATTAGATCAACCTAAAAGAAGACATTTTACAATTAATTATTATAATTATAAATTATTATACACAAAAATCAGTGATTTCAACTCTGATAAAAATTGTACAAATAAATTTTTAATTATAAACACATAAAAAGTGATAAGAAAAGAGCCTACTGTTACTAGTCTCATGATTTCAAATTCAAAATTATAATTTTGTGTAATTATCCAACATAGTTTACACCATTTTTAAGCCATTTGCTCTATCTGCAGAAGAAGAAAGAAAGAAAGAAAAAAAGAAAGAAAGAAAGAAAGAAAGAGAGAAAGAAAGAAAGAGAGAAAAAGAGAAAGAAAAAAGAGAGAAAGAGAGAAAGAGAGAAAGAGAGAAAGAGAGAAAGAGAGAAAGAGAGAAAGAGAGAAAGAAAGAAAGAAAGAAAAAAGGGGAGAAAAAAGGAAAAAAAAACAATGGCAGGTAGAAATTATACAAAAACTACTACTTTTTATTTAAAAAAATTGTGCATGACCTTTTCTAAAGGTCAAATCCCTTTTTTCAACATTGTAGTTGTAGGAACACTCCAAAAACATTTTGAACCTTTGCGATTTTCGAAAAATCAGAGATTTCAACGTTAATGAGAACTGCACTATTTTTCAAGCATTCTTTATGCTTCTGAAAGGACAAAGTTAAATCAGATTATTAAATCACAAAAATTATTATTATTATTATTATTATTATTATTATTATTATTATTATTATTATTAATTAATGGTGGCAGCAACAAGCTGTTGTACACATATGTTACAAACGGTGTAATAAAATTATATAATAAATCACTTTCGTAGAGTAACAATGTTATAATTAAATCACAATTATAATGATAGTACATGCATATCATCGGGTGTGAGTGTACCATCATTTAATTGATCACAAAAGTTTGAGTATCCAGACTGTCCTTGAGGGCGTTCAGGGTTTTCTTTTGTGTACAGTGTGTAGGAAGGGAATTCCACGGATTTACTACTCAGTTCACAATAAAATGAGAACGTTGCCCTGTCCTTGTCCTTTCTTTCACTAGTTTCATCATATGTCCTCTTAGTATAGATACTGTGGCTTTAATAAAGAAGTTGTTAAATTCAGGAATGTTATAATATTCATTCAATATTTTAAATCTAAAATATCACTCATATTTCTTCTCTGTTCTAATGTCAGAAGTGATAATTCCCTGCATCTTCCTTCATAATCCATTTGACATAGTTCTTTAGGGATCTTGGTAATCTGCCTTGCACTTTTTCAATATGTTTTTACCTTTTTGATAATAATGGGACCAAACCACATTAGCATACTTAGCTTAGATCTAATATACATCGTACACATCAGTTTTACCGTAGATGGACGTAATGTAGAGAATGCCTTTCTGATCAGGTATAATAGCTTATTGCTCTTTTGGTAACAGCAGTAACATGCCTATCTCATTTCAAATTTCGAGTAATAAGAACACCGGGATCATCTTGTTTTATCGTCGAATTGAGGATGTGACTTTCAATGCTATAATTAAGATTTGGGTTATTATTTCCTAGATGGAGGACCGTACATTTATTGGACTTTAAAGACAGCAACCAAGATTCCGACCATCTCACCACTTTGTTGAGGTCATTTTGTAACATCTGATAGATTTTTTGTGGATTTGAGAAAAGTTTGGTGTCGTCCTCATACCAGTTCCAAATTGAAGACAGATCATCACCTAGGTCACAAGTGTGTAGAATGAAAAGTGTCGGGCCTACAGCTGAACCATGGGGGACACCACTTGTAACGGGTCGACGTATCGACAGTGTGTTTTCAATCGCCACCTGAAATGTTCTGCCCGATAAATATTCCTGAATCCACCTCAATAGTTTACCTCGTATACCCAAAGATGAGAGTTTGTGAATGAGACATTTATGTGGTACTTTATCGAAAGCTTTTGCGTAATATAGATAAATGACGTCAACTGATTGTTTCTAATCCAATTCTTTGGTCCATACATCTAGCGACCGAAGTAAATGTGTAGATGTAGATCTTCCTGGAATGAAACCGTGTTGTTGTTTAGGGATAATATCATTTTCTGTCTTATTTCTTGAAACTGGTGTGATGACAGCTTTTGCCATGCAGAGGGCAACTTCCCTTATTCTAATGATTCTTTAAATTTTCTGTTCAGTAAAGGGACTAGTTGTAGTTTACAATTTTTCACATACACGGTTGTAATGCCATCAAGGTCAATGGATGAGCTTGCATTCAGTCCGCACATTATCTGGGTAGTTTCGATGTTTCAAAATTCACTATTTTCAATAATTCCGGTGCATTTCCTTTCAATAATCGGCAATGGGCCCTCCGGTTAAACAGTATATACTTTTCCGAAATTATTTGAAAAGCATTCCGCGATTTCACTTGGATCAGTTATCACAGAATCTCCAATCAGAACAATCATAGAAGGACCAGTTTTACAGTTGGTTAGTCTTTGTATATAGGAGAAGAATTTTTGCCACCATCCTGAACAATTTGTTCTTCGTGTTTTTGTTTACGCTGTCTCACATTAGGTGAGATTGTTTGAGATGTTTCTATAGATGGTGTAACTTTCATCTGTTCCAATTCTTCTATAATTTGCCCATGCTCGACGTTTGAGTCTGCTTTGTTTTATGATCTGATGATTAATCCAAGGTTTATTTAAATTTATTGTCTTCTTGATATGCGGTGAGTGAGTATTTAAAAGACCCTTAAATGTTTCACAGAAATTCTCATAGTTTCAACATTATTGTTTTCAGCGTCTTCGTTAATATCTGCATTTCGTAATGTATGGTTCAGTAAGGTGTCTCATTATTGTTATGTAGTCTGCTTAAAAGAAATTAGGTTTAGAGATGGATTTATAAGAAACACTCTTATCCATGGGCGAATCTACTTGTAGCGATGTCATAATCACCAAGTGATCACTTTGACCAATATTTGGCCTTATAATCGGGGATTAAAGTCTTCATCAATAGTTAACACTAAATCAAGAATCGTAGGGGTTTGATTAACTCTGTATTCCCCCTACAGCATATAGTATGTTTCCATATTATAGTTTCAACCAGAGTGCTTCCACGTCAAGGTTTTGTATTTCGTACATGTTTGTCACTTTCACAGTCGTACTTCTAATTTTTTGTTTCACACACATTATTTCTCCCCTTCCTCGCCAGTCCAGCCTGTCTCTGCGATATATGTGAAAGCCAGGTACATGCATTAAAAGGTCAGGAATATTTGAGTTGAGCCATGATTCGGTAATTATTATTACATCTGGTTGCACAGTGTTGACTTCTATCAGAAATTGGTAAAACTTTGGAAGAAGAGCGGCGATGTTCGTGTACATAATTTTTGTATTTGTGTCAGAGTTGCTTGTTACTGCCTTTTCTCGTTTCCCTCCCCGTCTACAATCTGCGGAACCCCCTAATGTATTTAATGACAAGTTTTGGGTTTGATTCTTGTCTGCTTTTTAGTTCTGCATTAAGATCTTTCAAGGCAGATCTCTCCATTGGGGTTAGATAGTTTGTAGCTTTAATTCCATGTGAAAATTTCTTCCGATTTTTAAAAATATTTTTGGCAGTAACAGAGAGATCAAAATTATTTTGACAGGTCTTGGTCTAGAATCCTCATCCTCTAAGTTAGGTTTTTCCAATCTAATAGCATATTCAATTTTATGCTCAGCTTGTATATCCATTTTTTCAGAATTTCCTTAACAACAATTAGATCTTCAGATTTTCAAGTTTCAACATCACCCATTCTTGATTCCTGTACCCATAAAGAATTACATTCCTCTTGCGTAACTCACATTCCTCAATCTCTCTGATGAGCCCAGAGTGAGTTTTGGGGTTTGCTCCATGAGTCTTAATATTTTGGAGTTCTGTTGATATTTCGTTTACTCATTTTGCCGTGGTTTCTTGCGAGGATTCATTCTTGTCACATCTTTTTTCATGTTTTTTCTGCCCCTCCATGCAAGATTGAATGTCTGCTGTAAGCTTACCTACTGCATTTGCAATTTTGTTGACATCATTCCTGATGTCATATGTCATATCCTCCTTTTGGTGGATGAACTCCTTACTCGTGTGTTTGTCTTCAAGTTTAACGAGTTTATCACTCAACTCCTTAGTAGTTTGTTTCTAACTCTTCTCTAAGGATTTTCACCAGCTTTCGATTTGTAGCCTTATTCTTGTGTTTTTTTTAAATTGTAAATATTCCAAGCAAAAACGAGAAATGCGAAAACTACTAAAAGTTTCAAATTGAAAGAACGCTTATAAACATCAAATTTCATGCGAAAGAAATATATCTATCTTCAGTTATAGTAATAGGAAGACGCCGAAAAAATTCATACTTTTGATAAATTTTACCGGGCGATTTTTATTGCATTTATGAGAATGTGTGCTTCAAATGATGTCTTAATAAGTTTTTCAAAAACTCAAAAGTTTTTTGAGAAAAGGAACAGAAAATTCCGCATTTTCAAAAACGCTAAAACGCTATTTTCTCAACAAAAATAGGCAGTAAATTTTTCTTTCATTTTTTGAATGCATGGTGCTAAATGGTCTAACAACATGACATCAATGTCACTTTGATGTAATCTTTCGTTTTTGCAAAAATTAGACAAATGTAAGTTTCTTGATATAATGAAAATTTCCATATGTGACGAGGTTTTACACTTCTATAATATTCTTAAAGCCATGTTTTATTTCTACCTTTAGGGTGACAGAAAAATGGAAAAAAATTAGAGTTGCTATAGGTGACTTGGGAGGGGGTAGGGCAAACCGAAAATGTAACCCAGACCAAAGAAATTAGAAAACTAACTAGTACAAGAAAGTCTGTGTCATATTATAGCACCACTAGTTGTATTTGTCAAAACAATTACTGTAATTAATTTCTTACGAATTTTTTCAAAAACTCAAAAGTTTTTGGTGAAAATGAAATTCAATTTTCGCATTAACAGAAAGATTTAATCAACATTTTCTCAAAAAAACGCTCCATATTTTTTCAACGAAAATATTGATATAGGACGAGGATTTACTATTCTATAAAATTCTTATAGTTTTGCCGGTTCCACCATTGGGGACCAAAACATTGAGAAAGTGTGAAAAAAACGTACTTTGGGCGGCGATAGGGTGGGAAGAGGGCGGTGCAAACCCGAAAACCTAACTCAGACCAAAAAAATTCATGGCTTTGGTTTGACAAAGTTCTAACTACAACCATTGGCATTATTACGTTTTCCTTCAGAAATCTCTTACACCAAAGCAATCTAGCTTTCAAATAAAGTTTCAGTACCGTATGTTGAAAAATGAAGGAACTAACGGAGTGACATAGTTCTATCTGATGATAACTTTTGAAAGTGTAATTCTACGCCCTAAAGCGAATATTAGTTTTTTTCTACTCAAGAAAATTGAATGTATACAATCAAACTGCATAATCCACTGTTTCTAAGAAAGTGTATGGTGCCATTTGGCCTGGGGTGATGGCAGATTTTTGATATAGCGAGGAAAAAATACTACAGTACCTGTACAATCCTAAAAGACTAAAAAATCCTGAAACAAGTGTTATACTTCTGCTTCTGGGTCGTCCAGTTCCTCTGATCTATCTAATGCCCCTTGCGACATGCGGAGATGCCCTCTTGATCTACTTCTGGACATAAATGTAAATTCCCTATGCCCACGTTTTTGTTGAACTCTTTGATGATTGTGATAGGAGTAAAATCGAGGGGTGTGGGTTGCTATTTTGTTAGGAATATTGTAAAATTAAATCTGTTGTTCGTGTGCTGGTGCAAATAACTTTGGAGAGAAAATATGTAGCTTTTCAAACGTTGCTTTCTTAGTACTTTTATTCATCATTCAACTACGCATAGTAAAAAGTTGGGAAAGGGATCATGGAGTTCAGAAAACGTGCGCAGATTATGCTTTCCCCATAGATCACATGGTTTTACTGATTTTGTCGCAATATAAATGAAATTCATGGGGATAGGACAACCCGAAAACCTAGAAAGCTCACATCGAAAGAAATCCACGATGCGTCTTATTGTAGGCACATTTTAATTTCTCGACTTACAACTTACGTATGTAGTAAAGAGAAATATTGCAATGATGCGGCAGACATCGGCGGTTTTTTTTGTACAAAAACTCGTATTGTGGGGTCGAAAAACAGATAAATATTATTTCTATATGTGGTAAATTACTTCATCTATCACGTGGCATAGTCAGAATTCGAATGTTGTTGGTTCTTGAGACTGAAATATATATCAACGGCAAAACGAGTCTGTCGGTCCGTCTGTAGTCAAGGCTAACGCCTAAACCCTGCAGACAATTGTCTCCGAAATTGATCTGGGCGAACTTGAGGCCCTCATTTTGATTTTGAAGAGTATTTACAGAACGTCTCAAATCCTTTTTAAAAATTTTCCCAAAAATGACTCCATTTTTTAATTCACGTTTTTCCTTGGATAATGGAAATGACACTTAAGAAAATGACTCAGATCTCAATTTCGTTGATATGTCTTATTTTTCGAACAATACAAAAGTTCAATTTTTAAGGCATTTTCCTAGAAGTATGTATATATGTATATATGTATATATGTATATATGTATATATGTATATATGTATATATGTATATATGTATATATGTAGATATGTAGATATGTAGATATGTAGATATGTATATAATTGAAGAAAAATATTTTTCGTGAATGATATCAGTTGTTTGAAGTCAGATCTAAACATTTGGGGACCATACAAAATTTTTCAAAAATATGTGTGAACGTCGCGAAATTATGCGTGAAATATAGCAGTATTTAAGCAATTGTTTTCTAGAAAATGGTTCCAATTTTTTCCGTTTTTTTCTTAGAACATTGCTTAGAGCATTAGACGCTTAAAAATGAAGCACGTTCCAGTGAGCTCTGTATTTTCGAATATTACAAAAAATTGCATTTCAAAATTACAATATTAATGTTAGAGTTGTTTTATTGAATAAAAAATGTTCTGAAAAATTAGATATTTAAAAAAGGTCGTATAGAGTTTTTTTAAGAATGTTATTTTTGCTTAGAGTTAATGCATTTTGTAGAAAAATTTTTCTCAAAAATGGCTCCATTTTACATTGAATTTTTTCTTCGGATTGAGGAAATGATGCTTAAAATAGCGCTGTCACATTTTCGGCGTGTTCTCTGTATTTTCGAAAATTGGAAAGAAAATTTTAACATTGCCAAACAACAATATTGACGATAGAGATTTTCCCTCCATGAAATCTGGTCTTTGAACTATATCTTGAAAAAATGTAATTAAAAATCTCTAAATTTTTGAAAAATGCAAATTTGGGGGGCAAGGGTATGAGCGGACCGCATCTACCATCCTACAGGGTTACCAAAACTTCCAGGCCCCTGGATACGCTAAACATAGCCGAAATCATACTTCAGAAAAACCACGTCTGGTAATAGCGATTTGCGTTTGCAGAATTTCGTCCGTGAAATAATACATACTACACTTAAAGGACTAGGCAGTTCTCGCGCCCGGAAACATCAATGAATGAATCAGTCAATCAACATTTAGCGACGATTTTCGGGTTTGAGTGTCGCAAGAAACGAATGAAACACCGCATTTACTACGTGCAAGCCAAGAACACATTATTAAGCTTGGCCATCATCAGATACACCGTTTGTGTCTGGCCCCTTTTGGCTGAGCTGGACTGAAGGACGGCATCTCTATACGGCGAATTCGCCCCTCAATTAATTTCTGAGGAGGATTGGACCGAGAGGCTGCCTGCAACGCACGTTGTTGTCCGCGGCCTGCGACAAACATCCCGTCCCGTGCAGTTGCCAAAGGGTCGTGTCAACGGTACGGTAACGCACCGACTCAGATAACAAAGCAGTTGCCAATTAATAATGAACATTCAAATTAGGATGTCGGTCGACCATAATTAGCCGATAATATGTACTACATGTATAGCATAGCATATACATAGCAAAAAGCTATGAAAATACATGTATGTCATAAGATTCTTTTTTCTCGTTAATGAGCACACATCGTCACTCTGGCAATGAGACTGTATGAACACGTGTGTGTAATTAATAACTTTGAATTAACATCATACCTCAGCCCAGGACCTCCCAATTTTCCTGAGATCTCTTGAGCCGGCATTATTTCGGACGAGGCCAACGGCATACATCTCGCCCAACCTACCTATGTACTTAACCTCTATCACATTTTATGAATGTTATGAATGGCCCGTCGCATAAACGTACGGCCCATCACATAAAATTGGCGCACCAAAATGTATTTCTTTTAAAAATATTATGACGCCAGGTCATATAAAATTGACGACCAATGTGTTTCTTATTACATGTTTAAGGCATGAAGGAATATCCATCACAGTCCCGGGTAGAAAGAAAAACAGGAATCATTGGAAAAAACAAATTAGAGAAAGATTATAGTTAGAAAAACCAAGATGCCAAAGGGGTAACCAAAGTGGGAGTGCTAAAAGAGGTGTAATTACTAGAGTAAGGAGTGAAACTCAAGCTCAGGGTGTAGGAAAGGAAGTGTATGTCATGATAGAAAGGAGGGCGAAACTAAGTGAGGGACTTTGAAATACATGTTCTGATTGCATATGTGTAGGGAGCCACAGAAATTTTTGAAAGAAGGGGGCGATGAGTATGCTGATGAATGGGGATGACTGTAATACTAGAAAATGAAATAGGCGACGAAGAATGCAAAAGATATGGATGTTATTAAAGACGGGAACATTTTATTGAAAAGGAAGAATGGATAGTAGTGAAGTAAAGTAAAGACAATTTTTACCTCCTAAATTTCATTGTAGGAAATGCTATTAAAGAAGGGGTGGAAAAGTGATTTTCTTAAATCTGAAGCCTACGTTTAATAATGAATATTGAGGGGTATTATGAGAGATAACGAGGAAGAGTGGTATAAGTAGGTATTTATTGCCATTATTGAAATATAGGCCATTATTGAAATTTGTTTTAAAACAAAGTGTAGAGTTAAGGTAGAACAGAAGGTAGAAAGAGAGATGCTTTTTGAACAGAGAAATGAGCGAGGCAAAGTTGCTCATTGAGTTCAGTGTGTATAGGAGGATTGAATGGTCACTGGCAGGAACATTAATAGCCATTTATGCGGATGATTTGATAATGGCCGGAGGTGAAGCAGGTATGAAAAATGTATTCAAGTGGAAAGAGTTTTCGATTTTTTTATTTTCTTACTTATTTTTCGTCAAAAAAAGTAGAAACTCTGTGAGGCATGGAAGAAGTATAATCAGCGTACTTTTTCTTCAGTTTCAGATTCTCTTCCCGTATCTTTACTATACATAGTTAGATGATGAATAAATGTTCCAACAAAGAGAGGTTAGCAACTCTTGAAAATGTATAAAATTTCGCTCCCGAGTTACAGAAATCTTATTTGCATCGGTAAACGAACTACAGATTTGATTCATAGAATTGCTAACAAAATACTAACCCACACCCCCGGCAATAATCCTATCACAACTAGCAAAAGAAGAGCTCAATAAAAGGTACTCATAGTGAAGCTACATTTACGCCTAGAAGCAAAACAAGAGGTCTTCTCATCATTTGCTCAATAAATCACGGAAACTGGACGAAAAACCTGACCGAGACGGATTTCATTGACCCAGTAGTACATCGTATTTACTCTTTTTTAAAATTATACAGTACAAATGCTACCTAATTCACTAAGTATCATTATTAAAATAAGTATTATTTTCTTTTTATTGGTGAGTATATTCTCTAATAGTGTGTAAATAGTTATGCAAAAATAATTTATACACTCTATACTCAATACACTTAAACGTCTGTATCGATTTCAATTTTTTAATATCATCTGATGATGTATTGTAAAGTAAATTACATGTATTATACGAATTTCTTGCTGTGAACTGTTGAAACTGATACCTGATGAATATGATTCCTACGGGACGAATGTAACTGAAAGTTAGTGTAAGATTTCTACTTGGAGATAGCACTTTACTCCAATTTAAACTCTCGAACCGCCTCTCCTTCAAAACTATATGAGAATCCCATGTAAGGCATGAATGTTTTCACCCTGTATTCTTCGTATGGAGGCCTTCTGACAATCTCATTTATCGTACGCACAACACTCTTTTTATCATTTCCACCATGGAAATCTGAAAAAAATTATAAGCGAGGTACTTCGGACACCGTGGAGATGAAAAAAAGAGTCGGATTATTCACCCCAATCCCTCTCCTCTCGCGATTTATAAGAGTGGATATGGACCCTAAGGACACCTCAGCACTTATAGAAAATAAGCTTAGATGGTCGTACGGGCTTTTCCAGACTGCCTGGATGGGGCCAGGATGCAATTACGCAACCGAACAGTTAAATAAAAAAACCCTGTTGGAAGGCACTTCGGATATGCCGGAGAAGGGAATCGCCGGAGGTGGGGGATCGCAAAGGTCTATAAGAAATAACAGCGACCTAAAACTAATAGTAAAAATCATTAATAATAATAGTAATTAAATTAAGTTTTAATAGCTTACCTTTTGGAAACGACCGTCCAAGGGCATACTCAAATCCCCAATAATAAATACATTTTTGGGATCAAATTTCATGAAGTCATTGTAATCCTGGTTAATTACTGGTCCCCAGATTCCAGCAGAATATCTATGGATTTGTTCACTATCCGACAAACAGCTACCAGTGTCAATGTTAATGCATCGGTCTTTAACATTTGCATCTACTAGATGTTTGGAATCTTCATAGGCTTTCCAAGGCTTGACAACTCCCGGGACAAAGGCATTTCCACTCATAGCTATGGCTCTAGAAAACATACCAGTAGATGGGGAACCAGACATCATATGCAATCCAATACTAATTGCTCCAGCATCATGCCCAAATAGACAAATGTCCTTAGGTGAGCCTTTAAAGAGATGTATCTTTTCTTTAATCCAGTGTAATGCAGCTACTTGATCCATTAATCCAATATTTCCTGGAAATTTCCAAGTTCCGTCTGTCCAAAATCCATGCATGTTTAAACGATATGCCACAGTGACAACAATAACCTGAAGAAATAAAATGAAAATGAGACAACAAACTTTTTTTTTCAGCTATTTAGATTCATTCTTTACAAATTGTATCGTATTTCATCTGCCTATTTATACTAGAATAAAAAATTAAATAAATAACTTAAAATGTTTTTTAAAATGTATAAGTTTAAAGAATGTAAGCCTTGAAATAGGCAGTTGTACTTTTAGAAAATAATTTATAATAGATATTATGAAAAAAAATCACAAACCAACAGGAAAAAATAAGTAAATTATTGCATTGATTAATATTTATAAAAACTTCTTTGTGAATATGAAAAGTATAAATCTTCTTACTTGATTAGCACTTGAGAAGTCCATGAGAATAACACAAGAGAGATGGGTAGAAATAGTTATTTAGGTACTAGTTCTTATTAGCCAAAATATTAATATCGTGCAATTTTTTTTTTTGAAGACCTCCACAGCCATAAAAAGAAAACCGTTTCTCATCATATTTAAACTCTTTCTTGTAGAAGAGTTAGAGTGGATAGTATCACATCAGAAATTGCGGATTGATTTTGTAATAATAAAGTAATCATATGCAAAGGAAAATACATTAATATACGTTTTGGCCATTCCGTAAAACAGATTCAGGAATCAGATATTGCAGGTAAGAATCATTTATTATATTTGGAAAGAGTGATCTTTCAAGGACAAATTTCTCCCCATCATCAGCCTACAACAGAACATTTTTCTTCAGTACATACTGTATAATAATAACGAAAAACCCAACAGAAAAAGTACCCAAATGAAAAAGAGCCGAAACTCACTTTATTGCAACCTCACCATTTGTGTTGGGTACCACCTGATATGTTCTTGTTATTATTCAAAATGCACAGTAAAAAAAGAAAAATGTGTTGTTCTAGCCTGAAGTTGGAGATAAATTTGTCCTCGAAATGTCGCAGTTTTGCAAATATAGTAAATGATTTTTAACTGCAATATCTGATTATTGAATCTCTTTGTTAATAGCCAAAGACGTATATTAATTGAGAATGTCAGACAAAAGTATTTAAAAAATAAATTAATAATAAATATAAACATCTCGAAAATGAATCGTCAATATCACCTGAAAAAATCTTGTTTACAACACAAATTGTTAAGACATTGCAATTGAATTAGATTCACATTTTACCATAATACTTAGCTTATTGTCATGGTAAATATATTTATAATTCGGTGATTAAAATATTATTATTATTATTATTATTATTATTATTATTATTATTATTATTATTATTATTATTATTACTTCCTGTGAGTGAACTCTGTATATTAAGAAAATGTAAACATCATTTATAAAATTGTCAAATGTTCACTCTAAATTTATAAAATTATCAAAACTTTTACCTTTTTAATGCTTGAATGTAAGTGATAGATTAGAACAAATTTTAATTAACTAAAGTTGAGTGTCTTCAATTGAAATAATTAAAGAAAACTAGTTACAAAGGGAAAAGAAAAGGGAGGTCAAAGGAAGTTAAAATAAAAACATATTAATTAAATAACTACCTTATTTTTAGCTGCAAGAGTTGAACCATCCCACAAAGATATAGCACCACTAATAAATTCACCAGGATGTATCCAAACCATTACAGGCCAACCTGGATCTGGTGCATTTCCTGCAAGAAACAAAAATATTGAATCTTAAAGTAATTGCATTTAACCTTGAACCATATAAATCTAGAAAAATAATATATCATAAACTTTTATGTAGACAATACATTACTGCACAATGAATAAAGAACACACAGAAAATTAGAGAATTAAGAATGTCACATTTTCACGGGTCACAACGAGAGGGCAGTTAATTCCAATGATCTAACTTGCAGCACTGCGGGGAAACCAAGAATCGTGTTACCAGCCGTGGAATGAAGCAAGCTTCGCTGTAGTTGCTTACATTGAGAGCCAGTATCGGCCAGTTTTCCGTGACAAACGGACCTCCGTCTGTGTCTGCGACATTATTAATATTCCTCGGCTGCGTGGAGGTGCACCATTTGTCCAATTGACGGAGTTGGAGCAGGGCATATGGTGGGTCTCCACAATGGTGTTCATACCGCAGAATTGGGCAACACATGGGGCAAGAGATCTCCCCAGCGCATCGATGTGGTCGCCAGTGGTTAGCAGAAGGTGCACATGCACTTCGGCCTGGGTCCAGACAGCTACGACGAACGTATGCACGCCAATATCTTACGAAGTGCTGTTTCGAACCGCACTGCGACTTCACACAAGTTAGGGCCACTGTTTCTCTGGGATGTCAGCGAGAACCCTTGGCAACCGTCTCCATGAAGCAGGGCTACGATCATGCGTGTCGTTAGAGCGTCTTTCGCTCACGCTCCAACAACGTGCAATCCGCCTCCCGTAGAATCGCGGTAGGCACTTTTGGAAGGACGAATGGCGACTTGTCTTCAGTGATGAGATTCGCTTCTGCCTTGCTGCCAGTGACGGTCGTATGCGTGTGTGGCGTCGTTTAGGTAAGTGCCAACTTCTCGAGTGTATAAGACTGGCACACAGAGCCAACACATGGTATCATGGCGTGGGGAGTAATGAATAGCATATCCTATTCGTCGTATTACAGTGGTCGTTCTGTCTGGCGATCGTAGAGGGAATATTAAACAGTATTCGGTACATTCAAAACATCATTCAAACCGACTTGCACCAACAAGTCGATTTCTTTCTTCAGCAGGGCAATGTGCGTCCATACGCAGCCCTTCCCACCCAACGTGCTCTCCATGGTATACGCCAATTACCCTGACCAGCACAATCCATAAATCTGTCCCCATGAGCACTTTATTGACTGGCTGAAACGTGATAGTGCACTCTCTGTAAGACCACCAACAATCTGTCTCCAAAAAGGCACCTGGTAAACGTTGCATAGCAGGTCACTCTGCAAGACAATATTCGTCACCTCCACGATCGTCTCCTTGAGAGAATTGCAGTCTGTATTGCTGCGAACGCACGGTATACTGGGTACTAGCTCTGTCGATGGTACATATATGCGTATGGCTCTGTTGGTGTGATCGTTTGTTGTATACTTTCTCGAGAATGTGTCAATAAAATTTCCCTCTGATGGGTCCACAAATTCATGGTGTCCGTTTTTAGATTCCATTAGTGTACTAATATAGCTCATTAGGCACAACTGATTGTTTTATTTAACAAGATTTATCCATTTTATTGACATCAAAAACACACAATACGAGCTTTTATGAAAAAATCGCCCTTTTCACAGCAATGTTGCAATACTTTGTCTATATTAATTATGTAGTATGTGATAAAGTATCTACTAATGATACAACAGTACATGCTTTCTCGAATTATTTGTAAAGGCTACGTAATATTACAATTCCACATGAAGCAGCAAAAGTATTTCCAACTTGCAAGAAATTAACTCCGCTGGGATTCGAAGTCACGCCTTTAGAGTTTGTACGTCTTGTACGTTACCCTCACACCACGAGCCTCAATGCTAAACTCAACCTTCCGACGCTTTACAACTAGTGGTGCGGCTTTTCTTACGGCAATTTTACATTACCGCTGTACACTGCATTGGACAACAATGCGAGAAAGTATGTGCACTATGAACTTCTCAAATATCCATCACTGCATTGTTGTCCAATGCAGTGTACAGCGGTAATGTAAAATTGTTGTAAGAAAAGTTCGGACAAAATTGTGGTACTCAATTTTTTTCAATGTTTCTTTCATATTATATGTAAATCGAATTTTTAAGATAGAAAACCTAATTTCTAGCTAGTTTCATTAAGAAAAGAAAGTACATCAATTGATTGAGAACACAAATTGTGGAATAGAGTAAAAATTAAATTAGTATTGGGATTTTCAGTAGTAAATTATAATTACAATTAAATGAATTCTTTTCATATTCTTTTACTTCAATATTTCCTTAGGTTTTTATCGTGGCCCATAATTGGTGGGACAACTGTATTTCATTAATTTGAAGCAGAAATTTTGCGAAGTATACTATTTTCTTCAAATGTATATGACCTTTTTAATGAGCTGATTGTTCAGAACCGATTTTGTTTAAGACAAAAATTTCAACTTTCCATTTTGTACTTTCCAAATGTGAAGTTTTTGCAATTTTCGAAAATAAAGAGAGGTCAACGAACATGAGACTAGTGCCATTCTTTTAAGCGTCCCTTCTTCCATCCATTAAGGGTGTGTTATTATGCGTATCTTTCATTGCTTTCTATACAGTACGTCTTTTTGCACTTAGAATGCCTCTGTTCCACTATGTGACTATTCCATTCTTCGATCGTATTTAATGACCTGCCTCATTAGGGGGTCATCTTTATGACTGGCTACATACATTCCCATTCCGACTACTGTATTATTATTATTTTAATCAAAAACTGACAACCGATAACGCGAAACCATTCTCAATCATCTCAATTACATTCTACGACGTGCCACGTATGGAGAAAGTCATATTCCATGATCACACGGGATCCGACGTTCGACTTCCGCGCGCGTCGGCGAGGAGTTCGGAAGTCAGGGGGGAGAGCGCGCTGCGCCGGGGGTCGAAGGCAAATTCGTCTCGAAAGCAGGAAGCCAGACCGGTGTCGGAAGGAAGTCGCGGCCGAGAACGGGGTGCGAGGAGACTTGAATTCGAGATCTGATAACGAGCGGACGTGTCGACACTGGATACGACAAGCTGCATGAAATTGTGGACTAGCACGTCGTGGCGACGCCGAGGGAACTAAATCGAAGGTAATCTGGGTACGTAAACTCAACATTGCCTGTTGAAACAGTAATGTGCGTCCACAGGGCGGAAATATTTTATGGAACTAAATTTGCTAACTGCATTAGAGAGTTTAGATATATTTGGTTGCCCGTTTGTTGATGCCTGCGAGGTGAACTGATCTTCATCAGCTACCTATGCGCCAGCACTTAAATGTGATTCTACTAGTGCGAAAAGACCGGGCCGTTAATGAATTAATTGCCTAATTTTGTCGAAAATTATATTTTTGGTACCCTGTGTGAGAAATGAAGTACTATAGTTGCACGTGATGAGACGAGAGACATGTGAAGGCATTATAAAATGGCATGAAAAGGAGCCTTGTAAGTGAAGATAATAAGAAAAATGCACTCACGCTAGTGTGAGATTTTAGGCAATTTTGAAAACGTGGATGTCTGTTACAGAGTGTGGAACTGAAGTAAATTAACATGGGCGTACTTGGACTGAAATCATATTGGCAAAATCGATAGTCCAGAGTAGAATAGAAATTGGTATGAGTATGCTGAATGGTGCATTACGTTCCTTACTTAAGTGAGAGAAAAGTAACATCCTACCAAGGTCGCGGTAGGATCGAAGTGTAAGGCGACCCGTCCAGAGGGCAGCTTAAAGTGTTCATGTGAGCTGTACCGAAGAGACGCGACCAAACGACCCGAGGAGCTGCTGGAAGGACAGACATTTTGGCCGAAACGCGTGCACAAGCAAGGGTGAGGACTCGGCGAGGCCCCATGTCGTTTGGGTGAGCTCTCGCCCGCGCTGCCGGTGCCAGCGACTAAGTGAACTCTCAGCAGCTGAAGGATAGTGGAAGGCCAAGGTTACCTGGAGGGTGAAGCGAAGGGTTTTGATTGATTGATTGTTTGTGATTTCGGGCACGTCAACTAGAAGGGGGGGCGAGTCCCGTAAGTGTAGTGCATGTTTTTGTCCGGGCGGTGATCTTTCCTCCGTTGTATGGCAAGATTCAACACCGACCTGCCGTGGGCTAGCGGGTTTTTCCTCAACCACGTATCTCCCACCAATTAGGCACCACCCAACCGCGACAAGCTCTATAGCCCCGACCGGTCTCCCGGCATGTGTGATAGTGTAGTGCATGTTAGTGTAAGTGTATGTGTGTGTGTGTGTGTGTGTGTGTGTGTGTGTGTGTGTGTAAGGATAGGACAAGGAAGAGGCGGTGAGATCGCGCGCGGTCCGTGGTCCGTTTGTTAGGGTACTGGCATTCGCCTGGTGTTGATCGGAGGTACCACGGAAAACTACCGATCAGAGCAGCCGGCCGCTAGAATTCTCCTCCAGACAGCGACTGAATTCGACCTAGCTAACAAACTAGTGTCGAAAATGCTTCCACCGTCGGGACTCGAACTTAGTACCTACCGGTCGGACTGAGTGATCAGTTGATGCCCTGAGCCGTCTCTCCCGTGCGACGCGAAGGGTCGCTGGCGGGGTTGCCCAGGAGATTAATTACGAGTAATGTATTAGGAGAGTGTATTTAAATGTGTTCTTGTACTAAGGCATTTAATGTGCTGAGTAACGAACTTCAACAAAATGAATTCAGTGCAAAATTAGAATGAAAACTAGGCGTCTCTGACCTGCCATAGTTTGATGAAAGCACATTAAAATTGAATTCGTGTATTTTTCACGCGTTTTGGGGGGATTTATATATAGTACAAGAAGCAGATATATTTTCTGGGTTACAGAAGATAATTATTATGCATGGGAGAATAAGATGAAATATTATGAGATTTGAATTAAGAAGGTTTAGAAAAGATGTATTTTATGAAGTCAGACAAGCAGTATAAGCGTAAATTTAGCGTTACCAAAGAAATTGGTAACTTCAAAAGAAACCAAAAGCTCAGGTTCTTCTAAAAATATCGTAGGAATGTTGTGTTATTGTAGCGTAGGTATGTTGTACAGAGCATATGCCATTTTTTATTAATTAATGTGTTCATTTAACCTACGTTATTTTCTTTTGTGAACATACGTGAGATGCGAAAAAGATCCCTGTCTTCAAGTTTTTTCCCTACCCGTTGGGAATATAAATTTCTCCCTTTAGGCACGTACAGAACGGTGGTGGAATACCGAAGCCCACACATTCATGCAGCAACTGAACTGCGGTCGGGAAGGAAGGTAAATTCGCCACAATTCTAGCCCAGTCTAATAAGACAAATAGAGTTGAAAAAATCTCTACACTAAAAATCCTGAAGTGTACGGGTGAGCCGGGGCATATATCTCCATAAATATCAGTCCCACGGAAAATTCTGTTCTACACAAAATTAAAATAGATTAAAATTTCCTTCAAAGGCGTTCCTATAAGGTTTTGTTATAAAAATAATTATTTTAAAGTTATAGGCTTTAAAATTACTTGCCTTTGTTTTCAAGGCCCTAGTTATCTCCCCTATAAATTGATGTTTTTATTGTTACATAAAACAATACAAATATCCTGAGATACTCATGAGGAAAACAACATAACTCATAGCAAAACTATGGAAGCTGTAAGTAATTTTAGGAATTTTGCGGCTTCCCCAATTCACTAATCATTGGATTCCCTCGCCAAACACTGACGTTCATGTCGTTCGTCCGGCATTACTCTCATTTTTGGTGCATCTCAATGTTCACGGTAAACGTGATTATTCCAATGTATTGATTTATGTAATTTGTATGTTGGTGGTGTAACTAATTATTTGCCACATATTTCGTACTCGATCCTTATCAAATAAACTATGGATTATCAGTTTTCGTACCCGAGGTAATCTCGGACCCCAATGACCAGTGATACTCACAAACCTATATAAAAAATAAGATTGATAAAGATGTAGTGTGTTCCTCCTTTTGCGCCAAATATGCCAAAATTGTTGATAAAATTTGAACAAAAATATAATAATTTTTGTGTATTGAACTTAACATAATATCATTTTTATAAGAGAGACGTAAACAATAACTAGACCTTTCAAACCCATAACACAAAAAAGGGTTAATTTTACAACAAAACCTTCTAAGAACTTTTGTGTAGAAAATGGTATATATTTTAATTTTGTATAGTACACAATTTTACAATAAATCCTTATAAAAACTTTTTTGTAGAAAATGTCATCTACTTTAATTTTGTATAGAATATAATTTTCTGTGGTATTGATATTTACGGAGATGTATGCAAGGAAGGACAAAAAAACCCTTTAGACGACCGACCCGCTCCTGGCTCACCCACCACACTTGAGGAATTAAATGTTATGCAATGAGTACAAACAAACAATCAAGCCAAGTTTCAGAACTCTGGGATTTTTTTCCCTTTGATCGCCATTTTGTTGGTCTAATTTGATAGGGCTAACATGTAACACAATCATACACTGCCAAAAAGATTAAACATATGAGTTTTACAGATTTAAAATCAGAGAAATATAATAGTTTCTTACTGATTTACAAAATGTAACACGTGTGCGTTTTCGTTCTCGTATTCTACTTATGTAGTGTAGAGAAAGAATTTACGCAAGAGGCAATACAGGCAAAACGACGACAAAAAAAATTTACTGTGGGACCCTGATTTGGAAAAAGTAAATTAAAATTGTTCATATACATTGTAAATTATTTCTTCTAAAACGTGCAGTCAGAATCCACGTATTTGAATCCTTGATCCCGAAAAATTGATTTACGGTAAAAGTGTCTCGGTCAGTCCACCAGTTTGTCTGTGGTCAGCGTTAGCATCTAAACCATCTTAGATCATTTTCTCCAAAACTGATATTCTTTATTTCTTAAGATTTTTTTACATTTATTGCGTCTTTATCACGACGCAACGCGTCGCGTCGTTAAAAACGTGCACCAGTCAATTATGGAACCAGAAATCTTTTCAGATTTAAAACGGCGTCATCCATCAATTACCAAAGTTATGATACTACTAAAAGACAATAACCAATTCCTGTGGTGGCCGCCGAGTTTAACGGAGCCGAGCCAGTAGAATCAATTCTAGGAATAACGCAAATTTGTAACCACCGTGTGAAAACAGAAAGGCGTAGAAAACCTCAAGGTCCCTTGCAGCGTGAACGATGTTTAGATTACGGTCATACGAAACATAATAGCAATAATGTCATCAATTGTGCTTTTTGTGCATAAAATTACTGTTCTGTGATGTGCCCCCCAAAATGAAATTCCTTTTTGAGTGAACTGCAACAGAATCCACCGAGCGGACATACGAAACCAAAACTGAACTTATTTTTAAGAAAGACTTTTTAAGAATCCCTTGTAAGAAAAAAAACAGTGATCGTAACAAAACTTTCAGAAACGTAAACACTCAAACTCTCAATTCCCTACCCACCCCTCCTGGAAACCAATCTAGAGAAAAGTTCACAATATTACCTGAAACCCGTACTCTCTGAAACTTTACCTATATTACCTTTCTCAACAATATAGCTTTTTCCGTTAATGTCAATTATCACCATTTCAACCCTAGACTCGCCGGTCCGGATGGCCGAGATCGCTAAGGCAGTAGTGCCTTAGCGATCTCGGATCGAAGAATCGCGGGTTCGAGTCCCACCTCGGGCATGGTTTATTGTGTTCGTCCTTTTACACCCCTATCATCATCATCATAGTTACCATACCGTTACACGCAATAGTGGTCACTAATGACCTAGTAGTTGATGCGACCTTATATAACAAAGAAACCTAGACTGATTAACACAGAACTCCCCCAAGGCTCACCATTGTCCCGAGGCCACTTTGGGTGACTGTGACGGATGACAGGAAATAACCCATTGGTTATATGTGACCTGTGAACTCGAACTGGCATCCTGCGATTCTTAACTTAAAAACAATAAACCAATAAGCAAATGACTAGAACTGAATGACTAGAATGAATTCATAACATCCCTTGTTCTACCAACGTCTCGTGCCTGCTCAGAAACCTATCTAGTGTTACATTGTCGACATCTGGCTAGCGTACGGATGTTAGACCTAGGGACCATACGGTCGGTACTACCTCGAAGCCATCATTAGAGATGGGCATTAGAGGGATTGAAGGAGATGATGTGGTGCTTTTACTATCCAAAAGCTAAAAGTGGGTGCTCGAAAATAGAAGTTTTCAAGATATGGAGAGTGCAGAACCTAGATATGAGACTTAACCTAGATTCAAAGAAGCTTGCAAGTCAAATACCATACATTCTCAGCAGCGGAAAATTCACAGCAGAACAACCTCAGGGACATTCAGGGAAATGCGTAGTATGTTATTCGATCGAACTACCCACATGAACTGTTTTCGGAGCTATCTAGCATCCCTGAAAAGGATGGTCCTCTTGAAGATTCATCTCTTCCCAATGAAAATTCCGTCAGTGGTGAAAGTTCATTCGAGCTTCTCACGAAATAGAGATGATGAGAAATCTCCTTCGACGCGAGAGAGAACGAGTTCGTCTACTTCCATTCGAATCTCGTATGCCGGTGAGGAGAATAAACGAAAACTCTAAAGCTAAGAGAGTGATGGAGATCTTACCGAAATAAATCACATTGTAAATGCAGCTGGATCTCTGGTATCTCAGATAATTTTGGGGTCAGCCAAGAATGCCAACGGACGACAGTTAAACAGAAATTACACTTCCGTACCCTCTTGGACGAAAATATTTATAAAACAGCCGTTACTTGTAGTTTAAGATCACTTAGTCGAGACATCTTCTGAACAAACGCACACCTGTTAAGTTCAAAATGCTCCATATTGAACAAAAATACCTAATTCAAAATGGCACAAAAAGGCTAATGGTAGCTGAGAAGCTAAAAGAGGAATTGAAGGGTGGGATCGACGCATTTAATGTTACAAACGTAGAGTAGATTTCCGTGTACAGAATCAGTTGTTTGAAACAATATGAAAGGATTCTATCGCAGTCTGACTCAAAAACCAAATGGTAAGCTATTCTTTCTGCAAAAAATGACATTGAAACATTTTAGGTAGGAATCTGGAAAAGGGCAGATCCTACAACAAAGGTCCATCTTGACTCTAATCTAATGTTGATGCAGCCGATGTACTTGCGGAAACAGTAGAACACATTTACGAATTCTCGGAAGAGGACCTCTTCCTAGCAATAAAAGGAGGGCAACTGTAAATCCCTGGGAATGGATAAGATTCAGAATTATGCAATTAAGAAATTAAATTACATTCCACATCTAGCAAACGCTGTTAACAACATTCTGGAAAACGTATAGGAACTCCCGGAATGGCTCTCACGCGGAATCACATACCTGCTACCTAAAGGGGGAGAAAGTTTCTTGGCTGAGAACTACAGGCCAATCACTTGTCTGCCAGTAATACACAAATTGTAACTGCTGCCGAGGCTAACACAATGTATACGAGATCAAGCCGTCTGTTGTCAGTTGATCAGAAGGATGTCGTTAATCTTGCTACGAAATAGTCATCATGAAAGCTGTAAGGAAACGAAAACAATTTACGCATCGCTGGGGATGACTACAAGAAGGTTTTTGACAATATACCACACGACTGTATTTTGAAGACCTTAGCGATCTATCGATTGAATCATAGACTATTGAGTTTTGTAAAGTTAGCATGAAGTAGTGGAACACTGGGTTACTAATACACCGCGGATACTAGAAGCAAGAAATATTCAGATTAAGGCAGGAATTTTTCAAGGAGATTGCTATTCCCTGGGATGTTTTGGAGTAGTTATATTCCACTAGCTACACTTGTGCCACACTCACTTTGGTTACAAGCTCCACGGTGATGAATGACCATTATCACATTTCTTTTGGTGATCTTTCAGTATTTGACATTGATGATCTTCAAGTATTTGCTAAGAACTTAGAGATTCTCTCCCAAATGCTCTCTGTCCACAATGATTTTAGCAATGACAAACGCATGTAATGTGGTCTTAACAGATGTGCAAAAAACAATGTAGTGTATCAAAGCGACAATATCAGAAGGCATTGAAGTTGATATGCACACCGTGCTTCAATATATTGAGCCAGTTAAACTTACAATTGATGAATGTGATAACATCTCAAAGAACACAATGAAAGGAATAATTCGTAGGATGTAATACAGAAAAATAAGAATTGTCCTCTTGATATCTCTGAACTCCAGGGATAAAATTTCTACAATTGGTAGTTTGGCGTTGCCTGTAGCCGAGTACAGTTCCGCACTAGTGAACTAGACTGTAAAAAATTCGAATCATGGATCAAAAAAAACAACAGAAAAACAGTTTTTATTGCCGAGGATTCAGTGAAAGATTTTTTAGAATAGGCTTGTTGGGAATAGAATCGCTGACGATCGTTCCTTACAACACCACGCAGTAGATTCTGGAACTAAGCCAACTGTGTCAAATGTGGCAATGTCTGTTCCAGTGGATGATGGTGAACCTAGAGCAGATCAACAGTATAGGCGCGGCCCTACTCCCCTTATGTGACCGTGAGGCAGCAGTTTAACCTATTGGAGGCCGGAGTAGATTGAGGTCCTCACCTACAGGGTCCTCCGCCATATAACGTCAAACTAATAATCGCATGAGATGGACGAAAGAGATGAACATCTCCGTAAAGCGTGCGTACTACATTAGCACAGAAGTAGAAACTAAGTACGTTGAGTTTAGAGTAAGTATGCATGTGGAATGGAAAATAGTGAATCGGGACAGCACACTGAATGTGTAAACTCAGTTTTGGAAAAAACTGCCAGAACATAATATGCGATAGTATTGTCTAGAGAAAGAAAAACAAACGACTCCTAGGAGACCTACGTTTGAATCTCAGCGTGAAAAACATTTGCCATTTTCCAGCCTCTTTTGCATGTTCAAATAATATTGCGGGGCCGTCACAAATAATACAAGAAAATATGTGCTGTTGTATTACTTCTAACTTAATTTTCTTGCTAGATCCTTTGGAAACGCGTCCGATTTACCACAGTAGTAACATGTAGAATGTAAACAAGCACAAGTTTTTCAGCTCAATCCGTTTCTCTAACTGACTTAATAATATGAGCAGAATAATCATACAAATGATTGTCGGGTTTCCCTACCATATTCCCGTGCCTTATAGCCAAAAGTGACTGTCGCAGGGTTTGCAATCTCTAAATCTCCAGCGCTGCTAATACATGCATGGTGGTGGCGATTTCCATCTCACACGTCACGAATTCGTCTTAATATTTCTGCCGCGTAATGCATGGCAGAAAATGTAGAATTTCTTGAACTTATTAATGATAAAAATGAGCCAAACGTGTCAAAGCCAAACTTTTCAATGAAAAGTTCAACACTAATTCATGACGTTCGGCACAGGAGGTGTATCGTTCCAAGAATTCTTAAGAAAAGGTTTTCATCTTTCCTCTGCATGACAATGTCACGACCGGCCTAGGTGGTTCAGGAAATCGGCTGATATCACTGCAGTACTTCTGCCGGGAGGTCCTAGGGTTCGAGTTAGACTGTGGCTCAGGGCAAGTGCTATTGCCACTGTAGTGTATTTGACCGGTTATTCCTAAAGTTCGTGTTTCGATGGTGGTGGATTTTTGACACAACGAAAATAACTATGTCGAAATTCAGCCGCTGTCTTGGAAGAATTCTAACGGACGATTGCTCTGATCGTAGTTTTGCGGTATTTCTGCGATCAATACCAGGTGAATTACGGAGCTGTACACTAAAAAATAAGCCAAGAACCTCTCATGATATTACCTTTCTCATTTCTTTCCTCTTCTCCCATTCACATTCACATAATACTTAAACTTACATGTACTACATTACAACATATGTCGTGAGACTAGTCGGGAGCTTAGAGCTTGCCGCTGCTAGAGCAGTGCCCCGCTGGCCGATATACCGAGAAAGGGAATTCCCGCAAGCAGTCGTGTAGGTTGGCGCCGTATCTTTCGTCAATAGAACGGAACACCGCCACCTCCCGTAATACATTAACGGGACTAATGACTATAGCAGTTAACGCACCCGGAAAAATGATCAAACAACTAATCAAATCATTCACAAGTATTCACTAGCTTTTTTCTAACACATAGTGAAAAGAAATTCCAACGTTTTCTAGCTCTCTGATATCCTATCCTATCCTATCCTTTCCAATTTAAACATATAATTACTGTAAGATACATTAAACAATAATCATACTGTTAGTTTTGTTGACTTTCCCGAATTTTTTGGCGTAACTCCAGTATTATTTTAATGTTTTTTTCAATTTTGTTTAAAGCAATTTATTGCAATTAATATTGAAATGTGATTGTAATAAATGTACTAACAAACGAAACATAAGCAAGAAAATGAGGCGATGTGTACCAAACGTTACTATTACGCATTGCCTCATTTGAAAATTGAAATCTTTTGAATAAAGAAATCCTATTTTTACTTCTTGAGTGTTATTTTGAAATGAAGGCATTTTTTGTGAAAGTTGAGGATTCAATTTGTAACTCAAAGAAAAAAATCTGAAAATTATTCGGCAGTGAAATGCACATTTGAAAACTGAATTTTTCAGAAAAGTCTCATTCACTTTTCCAATGAATCTGCATTGCATTACATGAACTAATCTAACGCAACTAACTTAACGCAAATTGGCTTAGAGTAACAACGATTCAGTGCACAGTGAACTGTTACTGGAGTTCTAAATGAATTATTCATTGCATTTTCTCGCGGACGAATAGGAAAGACAGAAAGGGATCGATACGCGGAATACACGGGTGAAAGTCCTCGATAGAAGACGTTGGATATTTTAAGAAACACTTGGGAGTGATATACGTACAATTATTACATACATTACGTTCCAATTAAAAAAACTGAAATCCGTCTTTAGTTGATTTTTCAATATAATTTTTTAAGTATTCCTTGTTCCGTATGTTTAGCCTGCCATTTCTATAAGAATACGATTTATTTGTACCAAAAAATTAATAAATTTTTTTCATTTTGAATTGTTTAATATTGAAAGTTATAATTTATTTATTTCGAACTATTTAAAAAATTATCAATGTATTTTTAATAACTACATTTTTTGAATTGTTCTTACCGTGCTAAGAAAACGCTGATACATAAATAACCAGAGAAAATTGCTTACGAAATCCTCCATAAATCAAATCGACCTCTCCCAGCGATAATGTTAAAATGTGTTACGTCTTATAATGATTAGTAAATTATACCAGCAGACAGGAAGAAATATTATATTTTTATCGTCAGATAATATTAATGCTTATATTCAATATCGTTCAATATCGCTAATGAGTGTTCAATTAATTTTAATCTAAGAACCATTGCACTTGAGTGCTTACATATTACTGACATATAATACTTCAATTGAAGGAGTCATCCACTCACACAGTTGTTTACAAAGTTTTACCACACAATGTATACAGAATATTTTTACAAAGTATTCAAGGAAGCTTGTTCACACATACGTATGAAAAAAAATTTACATAGAGCATTTCCATTGCTAACACGTCATAGATGACAAATCAGAGACCAAGAAGGTCTACACATACCGGAAGTCATAACGACGTGTTCAGTGTAATTGCAAATAATCTGGAACATGGGCTGAAGTATAAGCACAAATGATAGTAGAATCTAATGCTTTGATTTTGCCAGGGTTATTACTGGAGGGAAAGCAGACGCTAAAAGTAGTTACCGAGTGCCAGATTGGAAGGAGGCGCTAAACTGCTTCTTCTATCATAGATGGCAGGTTTTTAGTAAAATATATCTATTAAACTGTACAGTAATAAGAGGGATGTGGCTATACAAGCATTTAGGGGAAAAATCCCTTAATGAAATTAGGATCAGCTCAATAACTGCTAAAGAAAGATCGGAAGCAACCTCTGTTCTAAGAAATATTAAAATGTTCGAATTGATTATAATAATATTTGTTCCTGCTTATAATAAAATAAATTAAACTGCTTTGATATTGTTAACAAACTATTACAGTGGGCATCACATCATTGATCAGCAAATAATATTAACTGTCTGACATGAAAATTAGAATCAGAACGGTCAAAGAGTTCCACTAATGCAGTCACAGAAGAAATAAACGTCACAGAACAGTCACAGTCACGTAACAGTCACAGAACGAAAACGTGGCTCTGTTAGAAGTACGGATGAGAAATGAGCGTATGTTTGATGAAAAGGGCAAGAGTGATGACGAAACCTATTCATTCTCAGAACGGAAAAGATACAGATTGTTGACAACTTTGAAAATATTGACGATTTATGTAGAGTACTCACAAAAATAAAAATAGCTTGATCGGGGAATGTTAATTTGTAAGAAAATTTTCTGAGGATTTAGGCACTAGCGTTGACCACAGACGGCCGTACGGACAGATGCTTTGCCGCCATTCCATTTTTCGGTATCAAGGATTCATGGGCATAACATGGATTCTGATTACCCAACGTGTTAGAGGAAATAATTCACCACATAGAGGAACACAATTTATCCACTTTTTCGATACCAGGGCCCCACAATACCAGTTTCTCTGTCGAAAAATCGTCGATTTTGCCGCAGCATTACAATACTTTCTCCTTATTACATATGGTGTATGACAAGAAAGAAAACAGGATTTATGATGCGTGACAATGTTGACATTTTTTTCTCAGTGGTATCAGTTGCTTTAAATGAAAGGTTTAATACACCAAAAGCGTAAAACATTACCTCAGAATCTTAACCTAACAACGACTAACTAAACTGAACTCGATATCCGTAGAGAACAACTTAGCTTGGAAGTTATCTTTTGAGGACGTTTTAAAATGAAAAAAACCCTACAAGTTTCGTTTTAATTTGATCTCATTGTTTCGAAATTATTTTTTACGTTTTGTAACTGTATTAAGATATCTTGTAAAGTTTCTAAGTACAGAACACAATGCATT
>BOPP01000004.1:6056139-6099468 GCA_017312745.1 Gryllus bimaculatus | reverse complement strand
CGCGCCGTCGGCGGCCGCTCGGCGTAGCAGGGCGCGCCGCGTCGCCGCCACGCCGCCCGCAGCTCCAGGGCCGCGGCGACACAGCACCGGCCTGCCCCAACACACGGCCCTTCAGCGCGCCTCCACCGCCACTCGGCAACTACGCCCATTAGCCACTCGTACATTGCATCGTCGATGCACAAGAAATGTCACACACTTCACGACTTGCCGTTTGGTAGGAGATTGGATTTAATTGTTGCCGTTCAGTGTACGGCGGAAGACAAAGCGGTTTACTCTAAACATATGTCTTCACTTAAATAAAATATGACAATTTCTGAAATGTGTTACGTTTCTTCTAAAACGGCAATAGAAAAATCGAACTGAAAGTAGGCAATCCTTTCTATTTTCAATTGATTTACATCCAAAAAAATTGTTCATCATTCCTTTTTATATTTTTGAAATAGCTATAGTTACTTTTGCTGAATTGTACTAGTTTATATTTGATTAACGCACCTAGGATTTAACACATGATCATGTAATACAAAAAGCATGTAATACAAAAATACTCACATTAAACGAAAATTTGAGTTTCTTGTTTTCAAAGGATCGTAGTTAAAATTAAAGAATACACGGAATAAAATGGAAGACGGCGCCTGAGAATCGTACGCTTTTGCTGCCGATATCGCGTTTTCTGGCGGTTGCCCGGGCCATCCTACATCGTATCCTTGTTTGCGTTTCCGGACGTGGAAAAAAACGGAAAACCAGCACAGGATGTCAGGCAAGTACAAGACGTTAGGTAAGCATTGGATGTTAGGCAAACTCCACCAAATGTTATTTTTATTTATTTCTGTTTTTATTTATTTATCGTAACAAAAGTAAACTAGTGGAGCAACAGAATTGCACATACTTTAGCGTACTCGTAGTAGTTTTCTAATTTCCTTGGTGTGGGCTATCATCACTTTCTTGCCCCATCCTCTTGCCTTCTGTCATCTATCGCCGCCCAAAATATATTTTTTGAAATTGTTATATTTTTTGGTTTCCTAGTGGTAGATTGGAAATATTACTTTTAAAATATTAAAGAAGAGGAAAATTTCCATATAGGACGAGGTTTTAGTTTGAGCGTTACTCCAAATGAAAAAATTGAAGCACTTTTTCACAAGAATATTTTGTGTTTTCAAAAAAATGCATTTAGTCATTTAAAGCTCTTTCACTCACAAACGCAAGAATGCATACAAATTGCTGGCAATGTGTGTTTATACGGTGTGAGAAATAATAAAAAACATTTGTGTAATTTTTAAAAAATCAAAAGGATACAATAAATTAATTTTATGTCATCTTAAACACTGCAATTAGCACTATCTGTACGAATCGTTTGAAGAAACAATTTGGCGCCGTTTTTGAGAAAATAACGTTTGTGCAATTGTGAAAATACGGTTTTTTGAGCTCGTTTTCACACAATCGTTTTAAGTGACATAATTTAAAGCACATATACTAGTAAATGCATTAATGTGAACAAATTATTGCTAATGTAAATATTAACGACGAAAGAGACTAGAAAAAAATTAAATTTTTGTAATTTTTTGAAAAAAAGAATAGGGCAGAATGGCGTTTATGTCGTCGTACAGTACATTTAGCACCATCTCTACCAAAAGTTTAAGGAAAAACAATTATAGCTGTTTTTGAGAAAATATTGTTTTTGTTATTTTTTAATATTGCAAATATTGCCGGCATTATTGTGCGAAAACTACTAAATTTTAAAAAAAAATGAACATAAAAGAACTAAATGTCATTTCAAGGAAAAATACCTATCTTCATTTTTGTACTTGTAGGAAGACTCCGAAAAATTCAAACTTTTGCAATGTACAAAAATTCAGAGTTAACTGTGAAAATCGGACCTATGTTATTCTTATAAGTGTGTTTCAGTCCATTTTCACAAGAAATTGAAAGAAAAAATTGGAGCATCTTTCAAATAATTTTGAAAATGTCCCTGGGTCTTCATGTATGGTACCCACAAATTTTAAAGAATAATTTTCAAAATCGCGGCGCTTCGAACCGAGCCAGATCAACCGTTTAATATCCGTTTGGAATAAAAATACTACGTAGGCGGTAGTGGCGTTCACAGGCGGACAGGCGGACATTTTCGTTCGTTAGACGGGCAGGCAGACGTTTTGAAAAAGTTTTTTCTGACGAAATGTTGGCGTTTTCTGGAGCCCAATTACATAACTTTCTCTTCTTACGAATTATTCTTAATTATTAATTACATAGCTTTATACTACGTATATTACTGTACACGTAGAAAGTTAAAGGTCGGAGAAAGTAATGTGTACGCTATTGGGTGAAGTGTACTACAAGAAACATTCAGTACTGACCTTGGGCCAATGTCAGTATGACATACTGACTAAAAAATAAATACCAGAAAGCGTGCTTGGTTTTGCTTTCTGGTATCTAGTTTTTATTTACTAAGCATTCCCTGGTTATCTCGAAATTATTTTGAGCGTAAGAACCGCATGAGGGGCAGAAAATTGTCGTAAGATTTGCCCAGGATATAGCCTCATGGGAACGTGGTTTGTAACGAGCAAGATCACTTCGTATTCATAATGTGCAACGAATAACGTTAAATAATCGTAGAAATATAAGAAATCATAAAAGAATTGGATTGTAAAATGGGAGTTTAGGCACGTTGTAAAAATTGATTTTAAAAATAGGCATGAGTTAATTTTATCCCCCAAAGTCGGCGTGAGTGCAGAAAATGTGATTCTCAATATCCCGCCAGAGTTTAGAGCAACCGATATGAGTGCAATGAATCGGAAAACGGCTAGTCGAAGAACTGTGGTAATCTTAATTATACGTCAATAAAGTTAGTTTAGTACTTAAGTTTACGCACGTCAGCAAACCCTTTACGCTATCAAATAGTTACGGTACGCTGAGAGTAACAAGAACCACGTGAAAGCAAGGAACACCTCAAGGCGACCGAAGGAGGTCACATACCCTGGAGAACGCATTGGACAATAAAATGATATCATGCACATAAGGCACGACGGCGGGCGTAAAATGCCCGCGTCCAAACACCATCGGGAAGAAGGCGCCATATCGCGGAGTGTGCGTTATGGTCGCCCAGGAGGAAGCGACTCTCGACTCTGTGTGTGAGAGATTGACGGATTATTGTTTCGAGCTATTAGTCCCGTAAGGGAAGAGCATGTTTATCGCGGGAGGTGGCGCTGAATGGCGAGATCCAGTACCGACCTACACGCTGCTTTGCAAGGTATCCCCACCTAGGTATCTTCCAAAAGTGAGGCATCGCCCCAGCAGGGATAATTTCTAAGATATTGACTGGTCTCCTGACATGTGGAGTAAGGTAGTGCATTTCTGTGAAAGGACGGGCAAGGAAGGGCAAGGAAAGGCAAGGACGGGTTACATTCGGTCCGTAGCCCATTTGTTAGAGTACTGCTTCGGCATTAGCCTGGTGGATTCCTCCTTGGGGTCCATGACGCACACTGCGCAACACAGCGCCTTCTTCCCGCTGGTGTTCGGAGACGGGCATTTTAGGCCCGCTGTCGTGCCTTTGATAACATTATTTTAATGAGTAAGGCCGCCTCGAATGTATTCGTCTGCGGCCGTCTGCGGCCGCCACCATCGAGATTCTAACCCTAGGACCTCCAGGTCAGAGACACTACAGTGACTTCAATTGCTTCCCTGAGCCAACTGAGTGTTTTTGTAACGAGTGGGTCTATATATACTGGACACCGGTCCCGCTCGAGAGGCGACTTGGTCTCCGTCTGCCGACGGCCTGACGGCCCCCATCTGGAGACGCCTGTGCGATGGCTTCCCTAAGGTTATCTTGGCACGACGTGATTAGTGCACAAAGCGATGTGTGAACGAAACTAAGTTAATCGACAGGAGAATCCACTCACCGGAGTCTCCCTCGATCCCCCTATCCATGGGCCACGCTAGTGAAGTTACCCCCCTGGGATGTTGCCACCTCATTAAAAATTATTACAAAACAATTATGTGGCAGTAAATGTAATGTTTATTCTCCTTTATGCTTATCATATAATGATGAAACAAGACATTCGTTTATACACTTCCGTTTATATTCTCCTTCCCAATCATTCCGAGCATCGATACATATATATTGTACATAGAAATAGAAACTCTGTCTCAACCAACAACCTCTCCTACAATTAAAAGGCTTGTTTGCAGCTGCCTCTAAAGCATCTAATGTCATCAACAAAAATAATTAGGGCATGTATACATGCAATATAAAAATAAAAATAATTTATTTCTTTTTTTAATTTGATAAAAGTATTTAAGATTACAAACATTTTGGGTTAAAGTACTCTAAACAACGAAGATAAATTGCTTTTAACGTTAATCATGTTTTCTAAGGAAGATGTTATGTAGCAATGCTGACCACTCTTTGTTTTGGAACTAAGGTATACAGAGCTTTTCGTTCAGAAGCATCCTGAGGATCTATAGACATAAGGGGGATAATTTAATTAACTTTGGTCGGATGTGGATGGAAGAGGAGCTCGCTACCCCTTACATCATGGGACGCCTCAAGGGCAGCTAATAATAGTAACCAGTAAAACAGATTGCCAACCCACAAAAGACGTCAGCATGCAATGTAGTCTCTATGAATCTGATGGTAGTTTAACTGTCCCCTCTAAATAAACCATTTTAGCATAATCGTTGGAAATCACCCGACTATGACTTTAGAATGACGTTTTCAATTGAATCCTCATTTTTTCCATTGCCAAGAATACCTAAACGTCTATTTCTGAAAACGATATTCGACGATATTAACATGTTTACAAACTAACAATCAGATAAATTTGTCCTCAAATATTAAATGAGTATTATAAGACGACTCTTCTTTATGTTGCTGAAATCCCGCCCCAAGAGCGTTCCAATTCTGGTATTTTGAAAAGCTTCACACGTAGTCTAAGCTTTGCTAAATTTTGTTGTTTATATGGCCTTTAGAGAGTCCGTGGTCTACGAGTGCTCTCAACCCATCGTCTACGGTAGTTGCGTGAAGTGACGGGATACCAGGTCGGGCAGACGCCGTGCGCTCTTCCTTTGCCTGTTGACAAGATTAATTGCTTAAAAATGCTAACGGATTGCGCGATATAACTTACACTGTGACATTAATTCTTGATTAATAGAATAATTCAACCTGGCCATAAGATGTGACCAACAAACATTATTTTCATGTTCTTAAATTCTCTAACTGAAGAGTGGTGAATTGTAGTTAATGAACAATGGAGAGTGTTGTAAATGAACTCGCACAGCTTAAAACCTAGCAAGCATATAATTCATTATGAAAGTTCCAAAAGAAATGTATTTCTGTAATATTGCTCTATGTATACTGGAATGCAATAATACTTGTACGTATCATTGCTTGCTGACTCATATTAAACTCTAGTCCCTCGGTTGCTTACCAGAATGCAAGGAATTGGTGAATCCAACAAAGAACTTAAAAATTATCAATGAACAATAAACACATGTTATTAAATATACTAAATAACATTAAGAACTCCTGTTTATTCCTGAATGTATTACAAGTGTACCACCTATCAAATTGTAGAAATTAACACTTGTATTTGTAGGGTCATATGCATAAATGTCTAACTTAAAATATTACTAAGGGGACAAGAAAACACGATAAAGTTTGAAAATGTTTACTTTTATTAGTATGCTGAGGGGAATTATTTGTAAGGTTTGTTAACTAAAGTTTCTGTCAGAAAGTCTTTAAACTAAACATTTTCAAGCGAAAACAAACAATAACCAAATTCTTCCATTTAATTTTAATGTAAACATTAGGAGAACGATAAAAACACATCTTAAACTTTCTCTAAAATAAAAAAGTACTACAAAGTGAACAGTTTAATTACGGTATACTACATGTATCTTTTGAAATCATAGGAATACAATTTACTTAAATAGTATGTATTAGTTTGATTCAGAAAATGTTCAAATGTACTGTATTAAAATATATAATATAAAAAGCATAAAAGAGTCGTGCAATTTACCCTGCATGATGCATTAACAAACATACATGCAAACAAGTGAGCGCAGGAGCTGTAATTAGCAGGGATTGTTTCGTGAAAGCCTGGCTTTATTGGTGTAAGCAATGAAAGAGGTAGTAAGAACAAATCGCAGAAATTTGTCAACCAGAAGTTTTGATGTGAAAATATCTTGAGGTTTAAGTTGTGAATTCTAAGGTGCAACCCTTATCACCAGCTACTCTCAACATGTGTTTATTTCAGCCCAGTGCTTCACAGTCGCATATCAACTTCATTCTGGTACACAGCGAACACCAATGTTGGAGGAATTTAACGGCAGATCCCAGAATAAATTGCAATATAAGGCAAATTGTGTGTATTTAATAATTCATGATACTAGTATTTATCACTATATTATTAAAAAATTCTGCGCGACGTTGGAAATAATTTCCAGCTTGGTGTAGGGCAAGGGTGTATGTTTATATATTGAGCATTTTATGTACTTGTAGTTCTTTCCGCAGGGACACAAGTGGTCACGTCCTTTTTATAAAGAAATAGTTCAACATTCACGATATTTCACCGATTTCACAATAGTGAGTTCTATTGTGAAACCAGTGTATGTGAAATTTTATTACAAGTACTAAAATAACAATTCAACGTGATTAAGTGCATTCCTGGATTTAAGAGAACACTGGAGTCTCCACGAAGCGATTATGCATGGCGAGACTTTCCAACTTTTTGTAAACATCCGTTAAGGGTTGAATTTCTAAGGGCTCAGAAACGTTCCAGGTTTAAAAGTTCTAAATGCTGAAACTGTAAATCTGTATCTAAACGAGGGTATAGGCAAATCGACGTTGGGGTCCGTTGTTGACCCTTTTCATTGATATGCGACTGTTAACGTCATTTTAAAATCACAATTGACTTGGCGATAGGAAATGTCACATTATGACATAGAAATATTTGCAAGTGTACGTGCTTCATTCAGATTTTGTATGAACCATGATAAATTTAAAAGTGAATGTATCGAATGTACGTTGCTTTTCTTGTAGTTCAACGGTTTTGCGGAAGCTTATAGAACGAGATAAAACGACTTTTTCTATAAGAAATTAAGTTCAGAATTTGGTTAAACTTTCTTTACATTATTCTTTGGTTTAATTTTGCAAGATCGTTTACTTTTTAAACTTAAAATATAAACTTTACAATGTAGACAGGCAAACACTTACGTGAAGTGCTATAGGTACTTATTTTAAGTGCTTCTCTTTAATACTTTTATCATAAGCAAATTATTTACATTTTTGATGATTTAATGCAAAAGCCTTTAATGTCAAGATTTTCTTGAAACCGTTCTATTTTGATTGTTTCACAATCATAAAGTTATACAGTAGAACGTTTTAAAGCATGGAACAACTCAATAGAAATGTTGACAAATTCGGGTCCTAAGTGCCGCATTTTCTGCCGTCAGACCCAGAATTATCACAGACGGCATTTTGCAGCACGTCGGGAATCTCTCTAAATACGACGATCGCCGCTCGCCCTGGCCTTATTAGCGGGAATCGCCCGCACGAGACGTCGGGATGACGAGGTGCCTCCGCGATAAGCCGCCGTTTCAACCGTTTCTCGGCTCCGCGTCCACCCCAAACGCCACGGCGTTTACCGCGAGGCGGAAGCGCCGGGCCCGCTTTCTAGGCCATGCAAATCGCGCCCGTGACCCGGCGCCGCGCGCCGCAGCCGCCACCGCCACCGCCACCGCCACCGCCACCGCCGCGCCGCCCGATGCGCCCGGCGCCCGCAGCGCGCCCGCGCCCGCCAGCCCGCCCTGCGCCACCGGGCCCTGGCGGAGCCTCTACCCTCCGTGCAACGCGTTTCCCTCCAGTGCCCGATAACCTAACACTAAAAGTGCCCAATATTATTACGGACCTAGACCGCAACAAGATCATTTGGCAGTAGTTTCAACGGACACTTCGAACGCAACCCTTCCCCCGCAAGTTTTGTTTCAAAAAGGAAATCTATGGTATTGTCTTCCGTCGGAGGCATGGAAACGCACGCGTGTGTCCAAGAAACAACTGCACTAACGTATCTATCACTTGGAGCGTGTGCACTCGTTGCTGGGATGAAGAAGACCACTCATTTCAAAGTAGCCGTGATTTAAAGTGAAGTTGAACTTAAATTGGGAATTGAAAATATCTTTAATTCAAAGCCCAAAGTGTTTTCTTCAAGAAAATAAAACAATAGATATTTTATTCTTTGACCGACATAAGCCAAGCGCATGAAAACGTATCAACTCTAAGAAACAGATATTTTGCTCACATCGCGTGAAATTAAGATATTTTCTCAGAGGCGATCAGCGACTTTAGAACGGGTTGAAGAATGAGTGCCTCTAGCTAGACGACTTACAATTGTACGGCGGGGTAGATAAAGATTTCTTCCTTTAGAAACGTTTCTGATGAAATGTCAAAGAACATAGATGAATGATAATGTTAAGTTATAGAAAAGCACTGTTTGTTTTGAGGAGGTTAGACTGAAAACGTAAAAAGACCGCGCGCCGTTCATTTCGAAAGAGCGAGCGAGTGAGTGAGGTGCGCCAGAAGGCGCGGTGAGGCGGTGCGCGTGCTGCAGTGGCGCGTGGGCGCTGGCTGGCTCACCCAGAGGGGACAGCTCCCGCCGTCGGCCGCGGGGCAGAGGCTTGCTGGCAGGGGGCCTGCGGGCCCAGGGCGTTGGCGGCGCTGGGGGGCTGCGGGCCCTCGGCGTCGAGGGCGGCGGGCGCTGGCGACCGGCTGCTGCTGCTGCGGAGGCTGCTGGCGGGACGTGCGTACGCGGCATCCCTTCTGACAAGAGTGGCCAGGAGGTACTACGGGCGGGCCCCAGCGCGTCGGCTGCCCCCCCGCGCCCGCGCATCGACCGCGCCCTCGCCAGCACGGAGCCCGCCCCCTCGCCCAGAGCCCGGCCCGCAACGCCGTGCTGCGCCCACGTTTCTCCGCTCGCCCGGTTTAGTGCCGGCGCTTCTCGCCCCCGCGGCCACTTCTTCGTTGGCTGCCCCCCCCCTTGCAAGGGCGCGTCGGGTGTGGTTTTCCATTGCAACCCTCCCGCCCTTCTATTAACTACTATCCTACTATTAACATCCACTCTTCTCTTACAGGCTGTCCTTTTATACCTTCCCACAGTTACGTCTTAACACTTCACAACACAAGTAAGCATATAATTTTAAATTTTGTACTACATAATTTCAACATTCAACTTTACAGTCTGATAAAAGAGACAACAATCCCTGGTGCCGTTGCACGTTTATGAAATAAATCAACGTTACAAAAAATTCGTCTGTCAAAAAATAAAGCCCAAAAAATAAAAAAAAAATATAGTCCCTAAGCATTCCCAATCTAACAAGTAAACGAACTTTACAAAAATGATACTTTACTTCGTATTGAGAGCGTATTACTTCATATTTACAGTCACTTTTTAGTTGGTTGCACTCGTAGCAACAGCACAATGGACATGGTTTCTGATTCGTGTCGTCTCTCTCTTCTATAATTTTCGCATAACATTAACATCCACAATTGTCTTGTAGTCTATCTTTTTATATCTTCCCACAGTAAGTCAGCTCTACAATTCATAACACAAGTAAGCATACATTTACAAAAATGATACTTCCTAGTCCCACGTCCCACTGACAGCGTATTAATCCCCTGCACGCTGGCATACCAAATCGCTCTACCAACTTCTAAGAAGGGTCCGGGAAATGGGGCCGGGAATAAAAGTTTCTATTAGGCGATACATGTTTGGATACATACCGACCATACCACTACACAGAAATCTACATTCCTATCTACGGCGCGAGACTCGAACCGACGAACGCGAAAATCGCTACAACACCGTTTTTTATTTCGGTCTGGCCGAACAGGCGTCTTACAATATGTTAGACATTTCTAGGGCATGTTGATGTGTAACAATGATCACTTTTCGTCATTGAACATATAGTGAGATATTGCGTATAACGGAGTTGTATGCATTTATACTTCTGGCATTTCCTATGATTTTCAGGCAACACTTAAGTCACAGATGTTCGGTTGATTGATGATTCCGGGCGCATCAACGTCTAAGGTCATTATCATCATAAGTGCATATTTTTCCCTCGGTCCGTGGCTCCCTTTTATAATTTAATCATTCTTTATTTAGATATTACAATGAACGTACCTATACGGAGTACAATTAAATAAAAAAGAAACAGCAAATCGAAATAGTAAAACCACATCTAAATATAAAATAATAATGAATGATCTAGGTTACAGTGATCAAAATGCACAAATTCAATTCAAACATACAATTACTAGTAACTTGAACACTGGTACATTAAACGCATGTATCTACTCGCATGTGTAGACTATTTACCAAAGCTTACTAACAGACTACTCGCTGCAAGCTGCAATCGTGGGACACAGTTTATAACGCAGTTCACACAAACGAAAATAGAATGCATTTTTCTCAAAGTTTACCTTACACTTTAACGCATACTTTACTCTTATGAAGAGGAAACCAAACATTTCATGGAAAAGAAATACTTAGATAACACAATGAAATAGAACGTCCGTCGGGTAGGAAAGAGTAATCTTTATTTTATTTCTAACTTCACCCGATTTCCGTATCTACTTCCGAAAATACAAAGGTATATTAAGCAAATGATAGCATAGGAAAAACGTCTTATAAGAGTATCTTCATACATTAAAAATCACCTACTATAATATGTTCGTAGTGTATTTACTCCTTTTGTAGTGTACATGCTGGTCTCAAGCTTCCGATATCGTAACAAATGAAGTGTCAAAAGAAATAGAATTTCACGGAGAAGTAACCAATTGCACCTCCAGTTTTAAAGTATTAGTATTTCTTTGAAAAAGCTTCTAAATAATACGATTAACACAATTCTGAAACACGCAGTCCGTTTTACTGATGGTTTCTTGATATTACTCGCAAATCTCACACAACTCATAAAAAGATGCGTCTTAGAGTCTGTAAGCTTGATGGTTGCGCAGTCAAATGCCAAACAAATACAAGTTACGTTTTTCTCGTAATATAAAAAATGAAATTTCAAAAATAGCAGTAAAAAATTTATTTTAAGTATTAAATTAGTAATCAATTGGCACTAAGTATTCCAATTGGTATTATTTGATATTGCTCATTTTTAAATGTGTTTGGCCCAGCTTCACTACTAAGTCAGCACAAGAGCATAATATTCTTGAAATATGACAGTAAAATCTATTTTTTGCATAATAAATGAGTCATAAATGTGTACTAAATATTCCAGTTAGTTATTTGTAATTGTACCGCATGTATGCCAGCTTTATGGACATCAATAATTGCCACATGACTGGAGAACCGCGCGAACAGAGACGTGGGAATTGCGATTTGCAGTTGCACGCAGCAGAGTTGTCTCGCGTTGCCGGAACTCGTTTAAGATCCGGGTTGGTCATTCCACCTTGTGGCTGGTGCAAGCTGTATCTCGAGGCTGCTTCTTCCCCGCGCCCACCTTCTCCTACAACAGAAACACGTTTCTCTGCATCTCGTGAACTCTCGCCTATTATTCATTCTCTCTGATTTATCTCTTCCTCTTTTATTCTGTCTCTCTGATTTTGCCTCCGACTCGTTCTTTCGGTTCTGTTTCTGATACTCTGACCATCTGAGCCATCACATCTCTCTGAATATTGCTCTGTTTCGCGTTCTATATCGTATAGGTTCTGTTCCTGATTCTGTTTCTGTCTCTTAAACGCCCTCATTTCTGTCCAAACACACCCAATCTGACACGTTCTAGAAGGTCACCTCGCATAACCACTCTTTAACTTGACCCTCGTAATACATGTCGTGTATCGGTCGTCTTGGAGAGCGCTGCAATGCGACGCTAGATGTCGGGCAATTTCTCGTTGACGCAACTCGCGAATTCCACCTCTCTTGCTTTTCTCCGGATCCTTCGTTGGCACTAGATACATGACCATGATCGACTTTGTATCGTCTGAGCTTCTTTTTCTTCCGAGTTCACGCCTGTGCGTGTTTTTATTGCGTAAATGACATGTAGTCGGTAAGCAAGGAATCGCCAGGCCAGGGTTCCCAGACATGTTTATTACCGGCTCGCGTATCTCGCATGTTGTCCACACGTCTAATTTTTTTTATTGGGGTGTACTCAGTCTCTGCTAAAGAAAAAAAAACAGTTTTCTTATTGACGACGCAATTGAATTTGATAGACTAAGAGCCTGTCTTTATATTACGCTCTTTTTGCAATTCGCACGGTGACTACCTCATAGATTGTTTGCACTGAGTTCGTGAGTGCGGCACATGGCGTCTCGTCCTCCTGACGAAGGATCTCAAGCGATGTTCGTCTCATGTTCACATGCCAACACATCTGTTCTGATACATAAATAATTATGCAGAGTCTCTTTTACTTAATTAGAATTCCTCTTTGAAAAACTTTTCCTCATTTGTACCGGTTATTCATTATTTTACAACATACTGCCATATGATATTAAACAATTTAAATCGATACTCACATTTAAGTGCCAAGTACTCATATCTACTTCATATCTGTTTCTATACAATTAGAGAATATACTGACAATCAAAAAGGAAACAAATATTTCTTTTAACAATAATATCTAATTTATTAGTCAACATTATACTTTATAATTGTAAACGATTAAATATGACTGCAGCTGTATTGTACTTATTGTACTTCATCGTCTGAGGCAATGACTACCCATCTTGATCAAGTTTTCGTCCAGTTTTCCTGATCCTTTGAAGGAATGCTGAGATATCCCCTTGTTTTCCTGCTGGACATAAATGCAATATCAATATCTGTGCACGTTTCCTAGAATTCAATTTAACACATAGTTATTTATGTAATCCTTCTCGATGTTCTCGCAGTAGTAAGTCATTTCTTTCACGTAGGACACAATAAGTTATAATAGCCAAAATATGTAGCTGATTTTTCTTATCAAATAATGTTTATTACACGGAAGCTAATATTTTCTTGTCAATTCTTGCTCATTGCTACCAGTATGTATGTATGTATGTATATATTTGACCTTTTTTGGTCGATTGTCCGTCTTTACCCGACAGCTAAGGGGCGTAAGAGGGACATGCCCTATGTTAGAAGTACCAAATTACAAACTATATCACCATTTTAAAAAGTTATATCTGAAAGCCTTGTTTCAAGTACACGGTAATATAATTAATAAAAACTAGTGGTGCTACAGAATGGCACAGATCGCATTCGTTTTCTATTTCCTTTCGTCTCAGCTAGCTACTCGGACTTGCCACAAACTTTTGCCAGCGTGCCATCAATCGCCGCCCGAAGTACATTTTTTGACATTTTCTTAATTTTTCGACATCTTAATAGTATAACGAAAATATTATTTTAAGAATATTATAGAACAGTAAAACCTCGCACTTAATGGCAATTTTTTCTGAAACATTTGAAACCGTTTTTAAGAAACGGGTATTCCTGTTATAGTATAACTGGTATATTTTAAATTCGAAATTCGAAAGTATTTTCTCTGAAAACTATTGAGTTTTCGAAAAATTAGACGTTATTTCAAGCACTTCAGGTCACAAATGCAATAGTATTTACAAGTCGCTGGAAAATGGAAATATTAAAGCAGTGAGAGATCTCTCAAAAAATTATACTTGTGTAATTTTTGGAAAAGCGAATTAATACAGCAAATTCAATTCTTAGTCATCTTAAAAAGTACAATTAGCACTATCTGTTAAAGAAAAAAATTGGAGTCGTTTTTGAGAAAATCTTGTTTTTTTTTTATTTTTGAAAATTGCAAATATTACACACAATAGACCGCAACTAAAATTTTCAAAACAATGGACATGACATACGGACGGACGGAGATACGGACGGACGGAGATACGGACGGACAGAGATACGGACGGACGGAGATACGGACGGACGGAGATACGGACGGACGGAGATACGACGACGTTAAAAAAAAGGGTCGGTAGGTGGAGACTCCTTCCTCTATCTTTGTTTGGAAATGTAGGTGTTGCTTCATAATTTAGTACTTTTATTACTAAAACCTCTCATAATCCTATGTAACCAGGAACCTTTCAATGCCGATCGGATGTTTATGAAATGACTCGAAATTGTCAGCATGTCCAATCTCTTCATGGAAACGTCTGCGCTTTATTTCAACCAGGCCCGCTCATGTACACTTCAAAATCGTATTTTCGTATTTGTCAGCAGTTGTGCAATAGGAACAATATTACAAATATAAAAGTAGTTATTCAAAATGACGAGTATCCATGTATTTAGTGAAAAGGGGAGTGTATTTAGTGTTTAGACGACCACAAGTACAGAAAATGATGAAAATGTGTATGACCTTAGAAAGTCGAATAGAGCCTTTACAACAAAACGTTTTCTGGAATGCTCCTTCATGGATGTTGAATATAAACGTTTCTAGTTGCTTTATCAAAGTATATCATTTCTTTTATTTCCTTTCAAAAATATTTTTTAATTCCAAATTTAATTCCAGTGCAGTAAACATATTTTTATAGGAACTTTCCGTACCAGATGGTTACTTCGTACTAATATCACCGATCGCATTAATTTGGATTACTCTAGGACTATGTCACCTAGCGACGAAAATCTGCCATGAACATTAATTACTTACATCGCCAATTTTAGAGTTTTTGAATTACGAACTGTAAGACTGGTCAACGTTTATATGATGTCTTCAGTTTTCTGCATTATTGGCTTTGTCGATTGAATCGACAAAGAAATTCGTGAGTTGGCCTTTGACAAAACTAACGCGATGTAATTTGTAAGTGACGGACTTCCTCGCGGGGGGGAATCGCGTGACTTCTGGTAGAGAGTTGTAGACGACCACCCGGACCCTGCGTTTCACGGCGACACTCACGTCTTTAGCTTCAAGGTAGAGGCGGTGAGTTGGCAATGATAAGTTTCGTGTTGCCGGGCCTCGCCTGGTAGCTCACCAGATGGGCCCCTGACGCGTCCAACTTCGGGAAGGATTGGGAGGGCTCCGGATCCCACATATAAAGTCTGACGGGGACAAGATACTTCCCTGTTAGGTTGCCTTGGTTCTGGCGGTACTCACTTCAACAGCTTCAAAGTGGAGGCAGTGAGAACACGGGATTAGAATTGGGGGGGGGGTGCTGATCTGCCAGGACCATAGTTCGGGTGGCCCCCTGTCGGGGTGTTAAATTCGTGGTCGCAGTGGCCCGATACTCTGGGCAAAGAGGAGGGACTTGTTCCGGCGCATATGAGTAGCGCATTTTTTGGATTCCGGTACTAGCCTATAGCTCTGAGCTGTCAGGGCGTCCCAACCCAGGCATTGAAAGGGAAGGTTGCGGTGAAAGAAAACTGCGTTGCGTCGGGAACCGGATACCAGCCTATGGGCGTACTTGTGCGCCGGCGAAGGGTGCAGTTAATGGCGAAAAGCCATAGGTGCCCACCCTGGAGACTTGTGCCCCCTGGTATGAACATGACATATGCGTAAAATCGTAGCTCACGCAGGGTATACGCTGTAATTGACGGAGGGGACATTTAAATCAATCCTAAGAAAGATACCCCGAATTAATTCTACTCGAGAGGATATATTCCCCCTCCATTAACGATATCCCTCTTTTATACAATAAATTCTAAACGAATGCCTGCAAAGACATTGTGCATATAGAACGTGTAAAACTTGAATTAATAATTTGCCAATAACGACACTTCTTATATTGCCATTAAGCCAGTTTTGCACAAATACCACAATAACATATAACACTTTCTTATTTAAAAGAATTTCACTAATAGTGCGATATGCTAATTGTATGAACTGCGGTTTTACTTTTGCCATAATTTATCAATTTCTGTGTCGTCTTATCATATCCATTGCCATTTAAATACTGAATTTTTGCAACCACTAAATTCATATTACTTCTCATTTACCGTAACTCTCGTTCATGAAATCGAAATCCTCACCAAATATAGCCACAGATCACTCGCATAGAAAGGAAGCATTCTAGCGATGAGCTAATTGGATACACGAAACTGTGACGTATTATATATCAAACGTGACATATTCAGACGCGTAGCATATTACAACAATAAATGTACCCTTCCGCTTCTTTGATGTCATGGAAAGTTGACTTTCAAAGTTGTTTTTCGATAACGTACCTATCACTCGTATTTATAGTCCTGAAACCTGTAACAAATGCAATTACAAATTATAAATGGAAAGCAAAGAACTATTTTTACAGGGATTCAGAAAGTTGTCTCTATAACAGATTATGATCAAGTACATAATACATGCGGTAAAATACCCCAATAATGATAATTCGACTAACGTAAAAAGATTTTTTACGCTCATTTATTTATTTTGTTAACGTCTGGAGTCTCTCTTCTCACTTCTCACAAGAAAGGAATCAGATTTAAACCTGTCAAAGTTCACTTTACGTTACATTTACGCCATATTTTAGAATAAAGATATGGATTTTGCTTCCTTGTTATGGAGTAGAGAGAGTTACGTAATACTGCGCGAAAAACCTGTGAATTTTCGGCAGAAAACTCTTATTGCCGAGACCTGGTCATGAAATAGTGGATAAATCCAGTTGCTTAATTTTAAAAAAAACTAGTATAGCCAGAAGCCATGTTTTGTGGGTCCTTGATACTAAATTGTCCTTGGTACTGATTCTCGGCAAACTCTGTCCGTCTGTGAACAACGCTACCGCCAAACCATTCAGCAGAGTTTCTCCAAAATTGATATTCCTCAATCGATCTGGCTGACGCCGCGGCCCCTTGAATTTGAAGCCTATACTTGAATTCTGAGGGGTCCTTTGCACGAAGCCGTTGGCACATTTTAATTTTTTTTAAATGGCTCAATCGTTTTTTATTAAATTTAGTTGTTAAATAGTGTGAAGGACGGATAAGAGAATGGCTTAGGTCTCATGTTCATTAAAAACTTTAATTTTTCAAAAATTGCAAAAGTTCAAAATATTTTTGGAATCTTCCTAGAACTAAAATATTGGAGATAGTTTCATCCCTTAATGTAATACGTTCCTTGAAGGTAAATTTGGAAATCATATCATGATCATTTTTTCGAAAATTTGAGTACTTTTACCGTAATTTTGCGTGAAAATACAGTGGGGAAAATACGTGCTGTTTTGGCACCACTAATTTTCAATCTCCATACTTTCCTCTACATACACCAAAGTTTATGCTGTGTAACGTAGGTGCTAGTACCACCCATGTTTACACAGAAATGCCAATGTAATTGGTAGTTTCTAAGACCATGTCACAGATATGTTTAGTAAGAACCTTGAAAAAATATTTCATAATATTGTTTAACTTATTCTTCAAAGTTATTTGGTCGATCTATTCAACAATTATCAAATCGGGATAGAAAAAATTAAAATCCAAACCAAATGGCTTCTTCTTGAGCATCTACCTTCCGAATGCAACCCGCTAAACAGTAAACTGCAGCAAAATGCATAGCTGACTTATGGTTCATATTCTATATTTGGAAAAACCTCATGGCAATGCCGGGGTGAAATACGATTTGTGATAATATAGCTAATTTTCTTATTGTCATGTACATTGCGTCGAAAATTCAAAGCAGACAGAAACGCATTAATATGTTCTTGAATTTTGCAATTAAACGCCAGAGTTCACGTTGCTTTTTAACATAATGGGAATATTTGTAAATTATGTACAATTCTTATCACATCAGAGATTTCTGAATCAGAGGAGAGTATACTGTGTGCCTTTAATTGGGAGAAATGTGTGTTCGATGTACATAAAAATTCTCCAAATCCTGAGGCACAAAGATATAAAATCTGTTAGGTGACAGTGAGTTTTTGAATGGAAAGGAATACTAAGTTTCTTAATATCTAACGCATTTTGTACTGTATCAACAAAATCGTGGGCGCTCGGCAAACTTCTGCAGCAGGCTCAGCAATGCATGTTGCAAAAAATAACCTAGCTGACTTGAGAATTGTTGTAGTACACGTTCCATGCTTCTGGAATATAAAAAAATTGTCAAATGTCCAGCAAAAATAAAATTTTTAGGACAATGATCTTCAGATTCCTAAATAAATCCCGTATTCTCTTAACCAGGTAAAGGGTAAATATGAGAGCCAAGAAAATGAAAACGGGAAATATTTTTGTAAGCAAGGAGTTTTTGCTTCTACATGGTGTCTTTCTCTAATGTTTAAGCGTCTGTCTCACCTGCTATTTGTTTATAAGAATATTATGATTGCTGGTGGCACCACTGTTGCACTCCCTCAGTCATGTTCGCGTCCGACGTGAACATGCCTCTTGCCAGGCCACTTTTGAGATTACCAAAAATCTGGAAGTCGCAAGGTGAGTGTCCGGGTTGTATGAATGATGTTGATGAAACTTCTAGGGCAAATACAACTTCATAATCCGAAGAATCTCGAATGATGCAACGCTTTCGGCGGGTGGAAACTGTACCACACCAGAACGCCGAGAGTATTTGAATTTGAACGCTTTACTTGCATCGCCACTAAACATCACTCCCTAGGTATTCAGGTTGGCCAAAGTCAAAAACACAACTCTCAGTTAACTCCATTTTTCACCATGGCGCCCTGTCTGACTTTTAGTAGATCATTTCTAATTTTCATTTGACTGATCTATGTATTATGGATTGAGACAGTTGTGTGGCTATTGTACCTGTCCCGAATGTGGGAGTCCAAATTAGATGGTAGCTTTGAAAGCCCATAGAGGTGTCAAATTAGAAATTCTCAATAATATAGCTCTTGCCGACGGCGTGCAAAAGAATACGTCTTCACAGCTCAGGCGTTAAACACAACAATAACAACAAATAAACTTTGTAAAGGAATGTAGTATTTGCGAATTAGTACGTTTTCAATAATCTTTGGGAGCTTGTCTCAAGATACGTCATCGATTGATAACAGAAATATAGACATGTAAGATAATCAAATTCCTGTTGTGGGTATATAGGATTTCAGACAAAACATCACCAAATTGAAACTATGAGTCGTAATTGCCACAAATAACGTTGACACCAAATATTTCAAAATTAGACATGCTAGATTAGGAGTTTCACTTGTTTTTTTAAATTGCTCATGTAAAAGGCTTCTACGCAGATTTGCAAAAAGCATTTCACAAGAGGTTAAGATCCGTCACCATTGCGTCTTATTGATAACATTAAAGCGCTCGGAAATCAAAAGGTTTTTTGTCGCACCAAGCACCAAGGAGGCATTAGTCATTAAATAATACTGTTAATAATCACTCAAAGTTTTTTAAGATAAAGATTTATAATGCTTGTCAAATTTTTAAATAAGGGCACTAGTTTTAAATAGCTTCTGAAGAGCAAAGCTATTTAATCTGAATAGATGACTGTGTTACTACAACGGCGGTGGGTGCATTAAAGATAAAGACGTAAATTTAACCTTGAGTCATGTCTTCTTGATGTAAAGTGAATAGCATGAGCACAAAAACCACAAGTGAACACAATGAAAATCCATTCCATTATTAGTTAATTACAAAACTCATTTACTATTAACTGAACATTGCGCTGTTGGCCATCAAAACATAGATGCTACGTGAACACTCCTACGTGGTAATCTGCATTGCATCCATCAGAATTGAGTCGGTTTTCATGAATTCAGCATTATGACACGATGAATCATCTCCACAGCGCAGTGGGGAGGGGGCAAGTCGGCCCCGCTCCTCTCCTCCCGATGAGTCGGCCGGCCGGGCAGGCAGGCACGCGGCGGCATCCCTGCCTCGAACCGGATGCCACGGCGGGGCATCGCGGCATCGCCGCCAGCAGGGCCGGTGCCGCTCACGCCATCCCCCCTCTTTACCCCCGCACTCCACCCCGCACCCCGTCTCACCCTGTTCCGGCCCGGCGCGTCGCGCCCAGACTTGCTTCGAAAACTAGCGCTCTGAGCCGAGCGAACAAATGAACTCGTGTTAGAAAGTGGAATGAATTTCCTGACCTTGCACGGGAAACAGAAACGGGAATTTAAAGTACTGGGGCGGTCATGGCACACGCAGAAGCGTGCGAGGTGGGAGAAGACAATGCAGAGGCGTCGGCGAATTGAAAGTACAAAAGAGGGTCGAACTTGGTGTCTGCAATGCTGAGACGAGCCGTGATGTGACGGAATGGAACTCTGCAGCACAAGTTGTCTTCAGGCAGAAATTTGTTGTCGCTAAAACAGACGTATTACTCGCACGTTTCCGTCCTTTAATGAGAAACAGATAGAAAAAATAAAACAAACAAAACATTGAAGTCAGAATAATACTACGGACAAACACTTTAACAAATTGTAAGTAGAATCTGTTCGTATAACTTGATTTTTACGCTGATACTTAAGTTACATGATTAATCATATTTCCGTTTTAATTATTTATACTTTTACTGATCGTCTTGAGAAGAAAATAATGGGTACACAATCCACCGTAGAAAATAGTTAATATATTGATCGTAAATTAAATTTACGTTACTAGCACGGAAAGTGCTAAGTCGAAATATTGAACATCAGGAGTGAGCTGTTCACGGCTGAGGTGCGGTAAAAGCCCAGGCTGGAGTTCAGAAACGAGTAATATAACTCTTCCGACCGCAAGGCATAACACGTTTATTTTTTAATTTAATATCGCAATCTTATATATCGCAAAAGTCTCTCTCTCTCCCTCCGTCTCTCTCTCTCCCTCCGTCTCTCTCTCCCTCCGTCTCTCTCTCCCTCCGTCTCTCTCTCCTCGTCTCTTCGTCTCATCGTCTCTCTCTCTTTTCGTTCCTCTGTATCTCCCTCTCCTCCGTCTCTCTTCTCCTCGTTCTCTCTCTCCCTCGTTCTCTCTTTCCTCCGTCTCTCTCTTTCCTCCGTCTCTCTTCTCCTTCCGTCCTTCTCTCTCCTCCGTCTCCTCTCCGTCTCCTTCTCATCCCTCGTCTTCTCTCTCCTCTTCCGTCTCTCTCTCATCCCTCCGTCTCATCTCATATCCGTCTCTCTCTCCGCTCGACTGCTCTCTCCCCGTCTCTCTCTCTCCCTCCGTCTCTCTTTCTCCCTCCGTCTCTCTCTCTCCCTCCGTCTCTCTCTCTCCCTCCGTCTCTCTCTCCCTCCGTCTCTCTCTCTCCCTCCGTCTCTCTCTCTCCCTCTGTCTCTCCCTCCGTCTCTTACCCACTTAATTTCTTAAATTCTAGATTTTAATGCCCTAGGACGCTTTGTTTTTCGTTTGGGAGTTATTTAATGATTATATGTAAATTTTATATATATAAAGAGAGATGGGATGTGGTTTTGATATGATGTTTATAAACGTTGATGAGAAGTTCATTGACAGCTTTTCAGATTTGACAACAGATGTGTATGATTTACCTGTTGAGATGTTAATTGGTGGTATCGTGCTTTTCGTTATCAATATTCTGTTGGTGAAATTCCATGAAGAGTTTTTTATGGAGTGGAGTTAATAATGCAAGGTATTTTTGGTTGTTGTGAGTTGTAATTAAGTTTTTTAACGACTTTTGTGATTAAATTCAGTTCTGATTTTAATTTCGGTATTTTTAGCTGATTCCTTAGCCTCCTAGTTTTGTTTTTTATTGAGATTGCATTTAATATATCTGATGGTAATTTTATATATTTATTACTATGGTGATTGGTGATTTATTTACTTGAGTTACTTCGATAGTAGAGTGGATTAGTTTATTGATGTGGAATTCAGCCCGATTGATTTCGGCAAAGCTATTTAGTGTTTTAAATTTTGGTATTTTATTTCTTAGTATTTCTTGGAATTTTCTTCGGTTGATTTTTAAGGTGTTTGATTTGGAAACGAGTAAAAAACTAATCATTTTGCATATTATTCCTCATCGTGCCCCTTGTGAAGAAATCGAGGCACAGTACTTGAGAGGCACAATAAATCTAAGCACGAAGCTGAGGCACAATACTTGCTACAACCATATTTAGTCTTTTCAAGTAATTCAGTCCAAATGGTAACTAGTTCAATAAATATCTGAATGAAAATCATTAGCCTATAAGTTTCCTTTTTGATGCTCGGTATAGACTCTGAATGTAGAGAAGCAGTTATGCCCCAGAAATGTTACTTGGCACGGGACTTAATGTCATTTGGCTATGTGTTGTAATATGTATTGCATGTGATTTTTTGTAGTGTGCTGTTCAGGCACCAATAGTTAGATAATTCAAAAGTACAATTCTGATCTGTTTAAGCTTTGTTTGCGATGGAATAAAATGAACTATAAGTATTTTTTACTGATACATTATTGCTTATTATTGTTTTCGATACAGAGCGCGATGTACACCTGGATCGCGAGGATAGTGGTTACGAGGGAAATAAGAAAAAGGTTGAATGATGCTACGTGACATCCTACGGAGAGAATTCTGATTAAGGAATGTAAATATGAAAAGACAAACCGAGTCAAGTTAGTATGTAGTTAATCAGTAAATAAGTGAATGTGAAAAATTAAAATTAGATAAAAAATAAAATCTCGTATGTACTTTCTCGTATGTGCCCGAACTCTTGTGACGCCCTACGTGCATGAAATAACTATTTTACGCCCTTGCATTCACAGCCATCTCTTCGTTGTTAAGTCTATTTGTTAAAGAACATAGTGTGCAATGGCGCGAGCTCAGTGTTTGAAAACGTCTGAGAGCTTTCGTGTATGTTTTTATAAAGTGATGCTTCTTTATACAGAGCGGAAGGAAACAATATGATGATTTGGCTTTTCATCCTGTTACTCAAATTAATTACGTCTATGTGTATATCTTAAAACCACCACATTGAAAGCTTTTCCCTGCAATTCATTATTATGAAAATGTTTATGTGATATAATTTCTCCTGGACACAGAAATACAAGTACGTTGTAGGTAACAAAATCACGGACAAGTTCCATGTAAATTTCATTTCTTATCTTATCGTTGTGGGTACTTTAGAAAGAGAACTGAGGTAAGGTAGCCCCGTAAAATCTTCGTTTCATCTTCCCACCGGGTCTAATGCTAAATAACCTGGCTGTTGAGAAAACGCAAGAGGAGCGAGAGTACTTTAACTATCAATAGACTAACAGATAACGTGACTAACAAAGTAGATTGCGGCCTACCTTGTATCATATTTAACAAGCCTTTACACAAAATCTCCATGCAAGAACGCACTTTCTTCTTTTCTAACTTATTCAAAGCTTATTAAAAGAGCTATGTATAGTTTGTGGGTTTTAGTGACATGGAAATTACGTAGCAAGATCCCTACACTCCAGGAATACTGTATATAGTTCGGCATAAATGAAAATCAACTATTCAAATATCACGTGAAATTAATAATGCTCAATAAATTTCAAATAATAAAAAAACATATATCTGATATTACACATTTTTGTAAGGAACTGCATTTTCGGCAAAAGGAGAATTACAATTCAACATTTATTTTAATTAATAAAATCGAATGGACTCGATTGTAAATCTTCCTTCAATCCGTCACTTAAATTGGCGCTACATTCACACTAAACCGTATTTGAATGAGAAATTAATGGTGAGTGCAGCGTGCTTCTACCAACTTTGCAACCACAAATTTGCATCCCAAATTTGCATTACAATGCGCGTGGAATACATACTACTGTCACGTATCATGGTGCGTTGCATAGTTTTCTTTAATGTTTTAGCTTCGAATATTTTTATAATTTCTAGATTCGATTTACTGGAAGAGCCCCACAATTCAATACCATAATATGTTGGTTTAATTAAAGTTTTGTAAATCTGTACTTTGTTATGCAAGGATAGCTTTGATTGTTTGTTAGCCATGACAATTTGAGAAATTTAAGTTGCGTTTTTTTCTCTTAGTTTTGATGTGGGTTTTCCAAGTCAGGTGTCTATCCAAATGCTGTCCTTGGTATTTGATTGTATCAGCTTCGTGGAGTTCTGTGTTGTTTAGTTTTACTTTTGGGCAGTTTTCTTTTCTTAGTAAAAATGTTGTGTGTTTTGAATTTGTTTCATTCGCCAACGATGACTCCAATCTTCGATTTTGTTTTGATGTTCTTGAGGATGTTGTGATGCACAGGAAGGATCTTTATTTGCAGAGAGAATAGCTGTGACATCTGCAAAGGTGGCTATTGTAGTTCTTTCTGTAATTGGTAAGTTTGAAGTTGATATAAGATATAATAATGGTTCATGAATACTTCCTTGTGGCACCCCTTCAGAAATAGGTTGGAATTCCAATATAGCGTCCTGGTATTTCACCTGAAATAGGCTATCGCAAAGATATGATTTGAGAAGTAAATAGTGGGAGTGCGGGAGAAAGTGTTTTATTTTAAATAGAATTCCTTCATACCATACCTCGTGAATGCTTGTTGTATGTCTAGAAATGCAACAGAACAATATACAATTTTTCATGCTTTGAGAAATTGTTTACAATACGATGAGTCTGTTCTATTGTTGAGTGCCCTTCTTAAAAGCTGTATTGAAAGTCAGGAATCACATCTTTAATTATAGGCTTGATGCGCTGTAAGAGACGTTTTTCAAATACTTTTGATAGACAAGGTAGCAGACTAATCGGTCGGTATGATGCCACTTCCGTGGTAGTCTTTCCTGGTTTCAAGATCGCAATTATTTGAGCGTATTTCCATTGACAAGGATAATGACTGCTTCGAAGTATCGCGTTGAATGTACTTGTTACGAATGCATATCATTTTCTTGGCATTTCCTGTAAAATCTTACCAGTAATAAGGTCAAACCCTGGACTTTTCGTAGGAAGTGTGTGTTTTTTAATTGTTTGTTTTGACGTCTCGTGAGTTGAAATGCTTGATGGGCAGTCACAACTGTAAATGTACGTTCAAAAACTCTAGCACTTTATTTTTAATAGTACTCGCATTTCCTACTGGTTTGAAAACTGATGCAAAGTGTTTTACTAAGTATTTGGCCTTTTCTTCTGCGCTTCTTGCCCACGGGGCATCTTCTTTTCGCAGTGGTGCGATGTGCTGCTGAGGTCGTTTGTTTTCTTGTTGCTTTCCAAAGCGAATAATTAGTTTCAGCAGATGGTGTTAGAGTTAAAATGTAATTAGAGCATGATTAATTTTACGTGTTAATTGTCTGTCTGCTGTGTTATATTTTCTTTTGTCATCTGATTGACGTGTCGTCATGGATATTCGTCGGAGTTTTTCTACCACTTTTTGTCTTATTTCTGCGGGATACGTTGACGATTTATTTATTGTTTCTCTTGGTGTTGCGGCCGAGGCAGCGTCTAGTAATGAGTCAGTTAGGTGCTGCATTGCGTCTTCGATGTTTTCTCCTGTTGTTAGCGGTGCATTTGCAGATAGTTTATTGTTCACGTAATCGCGATACTTGTCCCAGTTTGTCTTATAACTTGTTTGTTTTAGAGGATAATTTCTTTCGGATATATTTTAACCGATGGTCATTTCCACTGGGGTGTGGCCTGAGGAAAGGACGTAACAAGATTTTACTTGCACTGTATCAAAAGGCACACCTTTTGCTAAGTAGAAATCCTGGAGGTCGGGAAGCTTATTGGCGTCGGTGGGCCAGTACGTAGGTTCACCAGTCAATGTAGTAGAAACGTTTAGTTTGTTTGATCATTTAAGAAGGATTTTTCCTGGTAATGTGGTGAGTCGTGAGCCCCAATGCTGTTTCTTCGCATTGAAATCGCCTCCAGCTATGAATCCTGATCCTAATGTATTTATAAAGTCTTGAAATTTTTGTGCTGTTATTCTATGTTTGGGTGGACAATATACAAATGTTAGCGTCAGTAAAGCTTGACCTTGTCACCACTACAGATGTTTCTTGTATTTCTTCAGTTTTATATTCGTTCAGTTCATAATGTTTGATTGTGTTTCGAATTATTATAGCAGTTCCTCCATGAACTGTACCATCCGGGTGCTTGGTATTACATCATATCCGGGTATCTTTAAGTATGATTTTTCAGTGAAGTGAGTTTCGGAGATTAGCGTAATATCTTTGTATTTTTCTTTGAGAATAATTACGAGCTCTCTTCGATGTTGCATTAAACCGTTTTTGTACCAGAGAATAATTTTAATTTTTGGTGCCATTTAATGCATCTTGGATATTAATGACGCCAGTACGCTGAAAAAAGCCCCAATTTGTTCAGATTGTTGTTTAAGGACGCTTTCGAATTTTTGGAATGATGTTTCTATAATTTTGTAGAGGTCTGTTTCGTTTTGTTTCTGAGGTACAGCGTATGTTGAGTTTTGAGGAGATGCTGTTCTAGAGAAGGGATTGGGTTGAAAGTGGCGAACTGCGAGGGGAGGGAAATCTAAGGCGTTTGTCACTTTTTGTCTCTTCTTGGCGATGGGGTCTGTTTCTTTTCTGTGCTTGCTACGTTTATAAACCTAATCTTGATACACTTGGCAGCCTTTTTAGTTGGCTGGATGAGTTCGCGAACATAGCGCGCATGTTGCCAGGTGCGTCACATCTTTTTTGCATTCGTCTGTGAAGTAGTCTTCACCGCATTTCACGCACCTTGGTGTTGCCTTACAGTATTTCTTCGTGTGACCGTCCTCTTGACAGCGATGGCATTGTACTGGAATTTTCTTTTTTTACGGTGCTTCAAATTCTATCTCTGCATTTACAAGTGTGTCGATATTGTAGATTTCTGCATTTTTTCACTTGGTTCTAAATCTATAAAAAAGAGCGAAAGCGGCTTTTTGCTTATTCGATGAAGTACATTGTGCATGTTACGAATGGCGTGACCCTTGATATGTCATGATCTACGGGGGGCTTTTTGGGAGTTTCAACTTTTAATATGTCTTCTAATGCTGGATATTGATTTTTATGCGTAAACACAGGCGCACTAACACTCGAGGGAGTTGGCATGAACTGGTCACTATTGGCGTGTTTTTTTCTTTTTAGAGGTTGTTGCCACTGTAGAGTACTCAAGGTTTTATTTGAGGTTGTTTTAGACGACCCCGGACCTTGTAGTTGTTAAGACTATTGATGAGGCTGCGTTCCATGGAGTTTTTAGGATTGACCTTGGTGATGTGCTGGATAGAAGCGTGTTGGATCTCTCATAGCTAGTTGTTGATTTATTTGTATCAATTGTAGATCCTGATTTATTAAATATTGATATTGCTCTAATTTTTACTGCACATTTTGTTGCATTTGTAAGTTAACTTGATTAATGTTTTGCCCCGCGGCCACTTGTAGCTTCACCATTTATTGGTGTTGAATTAATATCACAGAATTCACTGTGATGATGTAGTGTTTCCACTGCTCGAGTGATGTGCTGCCCCGTATCAGAGGAGCTACTTGAAAACATTGTCACTATTACTGTACAGTGAACTCGTAGAGTTTGTACTCTGCTAACCTTATATCACTTTACGTTTAAAGTGAAAACAATTCTCATCAAAGACGGGTTAGATAACCGAGGTTGCTGAGAGTGAAGGTCCGTAGCCGCTTCGAACCTAACGGGTCACGAGTTCGAATACGACCCGGGCATGGATGTTGGTCTATGGCCGTATACCGTATTCGAGTTCCTCTACTGTAACCCCCAAGTTCGAAAACAGTGGTAATAAGAGTGGTCGCTGTAGGACCTAGTAGTTGAAAAGAGGGCTTAAAAAAGGCTAATCACTAAACGTAGGATATTAATGAAATGTAATTTTTCTCTTTTCATCTTATATCTTCTAGTATGGACATAGATTTTATGTATGCCGAAAGAAAATGCCCCATTTTTATTTGCCATTTTTATGTGTCATTTCGTCGTTTTCGACCTTAGTCATTGCCTTTTCCCGTAATTTTTAAAGCATTTTCACCGATGTCATCGTTTTTAATACCATTTTAATGGTAATGCTTCAAATAATTTTTACGAGACGCAACAAATGTTCTCCACAGGATTCTATTCGCATATTCGACATCATCCCTCAGTAATTGTAATGCCATCCATTGTTTATAATCATTTTATTTACGAATCTGTAATATTTGTCAAAACTAACTTACTTAACGGTGGGAACATATTTTCATGTAGAACGTCCAGAAAGTAAGTTCCGTTTAGTAATAAAATTAAATTGTGTACAGATACAGAAAAGTTATTTGTTGCACAAAATTCTACAACTCTTAAACTACTTTTCCACATAACTGCCAAAATTATATAGGCATTTGTCATAGCGTGGCACAAGTTTTTTTTTATACCTTCTTCATAGAAATTTCCCGCCTGTGTCTTCAACCAGTTGGAAACAGTTTCTTTCAGCTCGTCGTCATTGTTGAATTGTTGACCGCAAAGGAAACACTTGAGATGTAAGAACAGATGAAAGTCGCTAGGAGCGAGGTCAGGGTTGTATGGAGGATGGTCAAACACGTCCCAGCCAAATCCCTGTAGGATGTTTTTGGTCACATTTGCATTGTGTGGTCGTGCGTTGTCGTGATGAAAAACAACACCTTTTCACAGCAATCCTCGGCGCTTATTCTGTATTGCGCGGCCCAATTTCCGAAGTGTCTCGCAATAAGCATCTGCTGTGATTGTTTGACCACGCGGTAAGAAATCAGAGTAAGATGCCTTTCACTCGTATCATTCGAAGAATATCAATTTTGGAGGAAATGGTCAAAATAGTTTAGGCGCTAGCGTTGACCACAGACAGACTGACGTTTTGCAGTCAATCGATTTTTCTGTATCAAGGACCCGTAAAACGTGGTTTCTGACTGCTCAACGTGTTAGAAGAAGTAAATTACTACATATAGGAACACTATTTATTTACTTTTCGGTACCAGGGCTCAGCAATACATGTTTTTCTGTCGAAAATTCTTTGATTTCCGGCGCACGATCACAATGATTTCTTTTCTTAAGAAGTAAGTCGAGAAAGTAAAATTTGAAAGTGAATTTGTGAAAAACTAGTTTTCGTATTTTTGAAGATTGTCTGGACGTCACACAGAATTATACAAAACAATTCATATTTTCAAAACATTGTTTTAGATATTACTCAAAGATTTCATTTTGAAGAATAATTTTTTTAAATATCTAGTTTTAGTAGTGTATCTGAAGGAAAGGGTTCAAAGACAATTTGAATGTTTGCAATTTTTGAAAACTGCGAGGATTTAAAGATGAGACCTATACTCCTGTATACTTCAAAATCTAGTATTTTTTAGAAATTTTTAAGTATAGCACCCATAGCATTTAAGAAATTAATATTGTCGCTCGGAATTTGAAGAGACAAATTGGAGCATTTTACAGAATATTTTGAAAATCTACTAGCGGTTTCATGTAATGTACTCTCAAAAATTAAAAGAACTATTCTAATTCGTAGGGCCTTGATTTGAGTTTTATCAATCATGTAATATCCATGTTCCTCAGATAAGAGTCGTCTCTATTATTAAGAAGGATTTTTGATTTTTGCAAGAAACAATTTTCTATTTTCCTTCTAAGGTTTTAGTGCAACATTGCAGACGCTGACTGTAGAACTTCAGACCATGTTTTAAGTTGTCAACAATATATATATATATATAAGAGTCCTATTTTCTTGATTGTGATGCACGTTCTTTAATTGTTTCTTTTTAATATTTCAGACATTATTATTACCCTAATTCACGACCAAAGATGATATGAGACGATTCATTATAAAATTTATCCGGGTTGCAACCATCTTCCTAAATAGCTGATTTATTGTGAATCTAAACATTTGATTGCAGTACGGGGCCTTATGGAGTATTGCCTTCTCCTTCCATTCAATACGATTTTACACACGACCCTCTCTTTCTACCGCAAACGTGTTGCAATTCACCAGGCTCGAGACTCTGGGTTATTCGTCCCCTTCAATCTTGTTTCACTCGCAAATATTTAACTTGTATACTAAACGATAGCTTCAATTGTGTTGATCTTAGACAACTGAGGTTTTTTATCAGTTGTTCACAGAATTATTATGAATGTGAACGTTATTTTGTAATTGAGTCTGATGGTTTATTTTCGAAGAAATTATTATTGCCAAGTGTTTATTTCTACTGACGCTCTTAAATGTTCGCCATGCGAGTAACTTTTTTATTATTGAACAAAAGCACAAATATTCAGTGGATGTAATAACACGGGAAGTACAAATTTTTAATATGAGACCAACCACATTTCTGTGTGAATAATGTTTCTTGCGTTAGACGGTAATAAACAATATTTAATAAACACGGAACGAACATCTTTTGTCAGCGTGTAAAATGACCGGAGACTGAAAATCAGTAACATTGCTAATGATTTCGGTGTCATTCGTGCAAAACAAGTCTCATTATAGTTTAATTGATAAGTAACGTATCACCTGGAGTTGGACTTGTCTTTCTATTGATATTTCAGTTTTCAGTCTCATTTAAAGGTCATTTAAAGTTGTTTTTTTTCAAATAATAATTCAATACATCTTTTTTTATAAAAAATTCTTGAGTTCTAATATTAAGCCATCTATTTAAAATGTTTTGGAGTGTTTTTCGTGCACATGGTGTGCGAATTTTCTCCAGGCTTGTAGGTGTTAGATCTGAAGAAAGGTTGAGACCCCTTACCGAAATCCCGTCTTGTGTATTAATACAAAAGTAGGAAAAATACCTTTGGCCTCCGTGGCCTACACACTGCCAGACGACTGGCAAAATCCTGAGATGTCGAAGTCAAACGTCCGTGGGAAGACAGCTCCCCTGTCGCGGGACATTCAGTATTGAAATGGAGTGCACCAAACATTCTCAACCTTTCGCCATCTGGTAGAACACCATGCAAAACCCACATGCTATTCAAATTTTAGAGTGTTTAATGAGTGTTAGCGAGTATTAGAAATAGTGTTTTAGAGACGATTTGCATCAAGACCTTCCGTGACCTCCACGCTTTCCGCAGAGAGCAAAGGAACGTCTTTATCAACCGGTGTCAGAATTTTAGCGAGTTCGCTCTTTCACGGTGGATGGCAAATGTCACATCCATTGGTCTCTTTATAGTTTCAAGGGCACACTGACACGCACAAATGTTACGCAGTGACGCAGTGACGTAAACAAATGTTATATTTCAGAAAACATAAAAATAGACTTACATACAATGCACGTCATGATATTTTTGCATTTACGTTTTGACATTATTAATACTAATACTATTATTATTATTATTATTATTATTATTATTATTAGAATCTATTATTGTGAAAAATTTGTTTTTAAGCAAAAAATGTATTTATTTATTTGTCCCATATCGAGATAACATTTTCAGAGTCTCATATCTTTGCCATAATTGTATTTGCATTATTTACGCATGCGTTCGACGTTCTCGTCTTTCCTAACTTGCGATGTAAACACTCGTTTTTATCACCCTGCTTGACGCCCTCCGAGGCAACTATGACATTGACGACAGTTATGCAGATGGCGGCGCAGGGCGATTTCCGCGCTTCAACCGGCTGCCGCTCACGAAACGGCATGCATTGTCGCAAAACCACTACTTGCAATGCATCATAGCACATAAAAATCAATATTTATAGATTTTGAAAGGTGTTGAACATGCTGGTAAAATTTCATGTCAATCCGAGTATCCAGCACGGCGAGTGTTGCGTGTAAGCGCTGTTTGAGAAGTGGCAACGCTGTTTTTTACAAGCGCTGTACCGCGATCAAATGCTTGAACGCACTATAGAGACAGTCGTTGCCTCTATAATACTTTGGGAAAAATGTGGGGTGTTACCAATAAAGCAAAAGTCTTGCACTTCTCAGATTTTGAATGATCTCGGTCTTTAGCCAAGTTCTCACACAAATATTTCTGAAGAAATCCGAGATCTCCGATAAGAATCGGGACGACTTGTGCTTTGACGTCCTACATTCGGCTGATCTCCATTTCCAAACACTTGTATCTAAAACGTTTCTTTTCCTCCTTGGTTAAGTATTTGAAGTTTTGATTCCAAGGCACAGCCACATCTACAAGTAAAAATATTTTTTTTTCAAAATCCCGGAAAACAATATCCGGTTTGTTTGCCGCTATCGTAGGATCAGTGTGTATTGTAGCTCGATGGCACAGAGCGAAGTCGCTCATCTTTCATCAAGAAGATCTGGTTTCGATTCTTCTGTTGATTCCCGGACAATCTCATGTGAAATTTTTTCAAACAAAACAAGTTTGTCTGCTTCACAAGGGCTAATCCAACCTCTGTGGAGTGTCCTAAACCCTATCCCCATCATCATTCCTTCCCAATTCTCGTCGCGGGATAGTGACGAAGGGGCGCGTACGCGGGGATGCTACCTGACTTCTATTGACAAAGGCAGATAATTGTAATGGGGGATTACTGCAATTGCACAAATTAATGGAGGATCACTCCAAATGCAAAGCGCTCAACGTCCCCAAAGGCCTTGGAGCGCACTGCGTCAATGTCGACGTAACAAATTAAAAACAAATTGTCTGTCGTAAAATATTGAGCACAATTCAACTGATGCTACATGTTTGGGCAAGTGTTCGTACAAATTATTATTTATTGTTGTTGTTGTTGTTATTATTATTATTATTATTATTATTACTTGAACAAAATTACTCCGAAAATCTGAAGTATGTTTTAATAAATAAATTGATCGACATAATTTAGAAACAATAACTTATTCACAGTGGCAAATGAAAATACGTGCTTGGCATATGCAATCATGTAAGATCCAAGTTCTTTTATCACAAGGTGCATTCAATTAACATACGTCCAGTATTCAACAGGATCGTAGTCTCTAGGAAATGTCTCCAGAAAATATTTTTTTCTCTTTGTGAGTCACTAAAGGATCTTAAAGTACAGACATATACACTGATGGACCTAAGTGATTCTAGAATGAAACGCGAAACGTTATTCACGATGTAACATAAGCAAACTATATGTAAATGAATACTGATGACTGCGTGATATACTCAAGTGGACTACATTTGCTGTTTTAAATACGCCAAAGTGAGGTTGCGTGTGGCTCTCGATGTAATGTCACAAACTTTCCATCTGTGAGTGAAAAAAATTGCCCATCAACTCTGAAGCCCAAGGAACATAAGTTAGATATAACCCTTACACAGAGTACTAGCCTCATATTTTCTGCAAATTTGGTTTCCGTGCATAAAACGTAACGTTTCTTTCACTTTTAATGATGCTGGTAACTTGAATTTCTAAATAAGTTTCTACGCATTGCTAACAGTAAAAAAATACTTTTAAATACTTGCAACTATGCAAATTTAGAATCAAGCAAATATACAATCAATAACCCCATGCAAGTTTCATCAATCAATGATCTGCATGATACGCTTCCCATGTAAATTGAGCACATTATCTTAGACACACATGTTTTTTAGATAATAAAACAGATATAATTAAAAGATGTAATAAAAACGTCTGATCGGTAAAAACAGGGCTCTTGTAACGAAAAAGTGGTTAAATACAGTTGCTAAATTTAAAGTAAAAATCCTCTAACACGTGGTATAGCCAGAATCTATGTTTTGTGGGTCCTTGATACTGAAAAACCGAATGACAGCAAAACGTCTGTCTGACCGTCTGTCTGTGAATAACCCTAGTGCTTAAGCCGTTTAGCCGATTTTCTTCAAAGTTGATATTCCCCAATCGATCTGGCTGACGTCGCGGTCCCTTGAATTTGAAATCAATATTTTAATTTTGGGGAGTATTTTATTTTAAGTCCCTGGGACATTTTCAAAATTTTCAAAAAATGGCTCCATAGTTTTTATTGCAGTGTGAAGGACGTTTAAAATAATGGCGCTGATCTCATTTCCGTTGAAATACCTGATTTTTCGAGAAATGAAAGCAAATAAAATTTTATTGGGGCCTTCCTACAAGTACAATTGTGAAGATATATTTTTTTCTTAATTAAATGTGTTCATCAAAAATAGATCTTCGAATAAGGAAGTTCATATTGAAGTTTTCGAAAATACGAGTATTTTTTGTGAAATTTGGCATCAAACAGTCGCCCACTTTGAATTTCCTACGCTTCATGAACGCAATTTGAGAGGTTCTTTGGAGGCAGTTTGATGTTACATCAGTTAGAATTTGTATATTATTTCAAATTTCTTTGTTCGTTTCTTACATTCGAGCCTTTGACGTTTACAATTAGTTCTTTAGAAATTATTTAAAATCCATTTGATAATTCATATTTTTGTTTGTGTTGTGAGGAATGTATTTGCATTCTCAATGCATTGATGTATTTTGTTTCAAACAATCCGCAAATCTTAATCAAAACAAACCCGTATAGGTTTTATCTCTTAAAAATACTATTTAAATGTAACATGAAAGAAACATTGCTAGCCTTCAGGCAATATCAAATTCGAATATGCCGCGGGACGGCAGCTGGATTTCGGTGAATTATGCGTTTCATTGATGAGAAATGATTTAGCTGCTGAAAAAAAATTGTGAAATTTTTGTTGATATTTGCTTGAAAATATTTAGTTTTCGCACCAAATATTCTACGATTTGTAAGGTGTTTTACCAAAAAAGATGACTGAGATGTGTTAATTCGGAGATAAATTGTTGTATAAACAGTATTACATAACAATTACTAAGGCGAGAAAGTACATGCTATTTTAGCGCCACTAGTTGTTATCTGAATGTGTTCCAAAAGCTGAAAATCTTAGAATATTTTCAATACAATGTTTGCCTTAAACAAAGAGTTGACCAACGGCTTGAGCGACATATATTGTGTCAAACAAGCATGCATGATGAGAAAAGAGCAAGATGTCCAGCCTCATTCCCTACTAATCCCAATACTGGGGAAGTCCATGATCTAAATCAGAAGAAACGATGCGTGACTCTTGATGGAGTGATCAACGCTAGCTCCTAAATCAGAGATTCCAACTTTTTTCTAATATTGACTCCTTTTAAAAAAATTGTTTGGTTCATCAACTCCTTTACATTTTTCTCCATTATATACAGATTACATAAACATCACACAAAGAATTACACGTAAATTACTTAAACGTAAAATATTAGCAAACCCCTTGTTTTCGTAAATTTCTCGATTTTCAATAATGAAAACAATTCCGCTTTTGAGCAGGTGAGTTTAAAACCTTCATTGTTGTTCAATGATTACAAATTGTTGTGCATTTTTTAATTACTCGCCTTAACATTTTTTCTGGAATATAGTAAATGAAAACATAGTTATACTTTTTCGTTTTAAAAAGATCTTAAGCAGAGAGAGACTAGGTTCTCGGAGATCCGGTGTAAAAAGTAGAAATGGGGCAGTTATCTGCAAATACTAAACGATACATTACGAATTTTATGTCGCATTGTCTTAAGAACATTGTGCAGTAAAGAACACAACCCTGGAATGAGATTTGTGTAATTACAATTAAATGATTTTGATAATTTTTATTGATATTTATTTTTATTGATATTTTATTTTTATTTATTAATATAAATAAATATTTATTTGCTGAACGTTGTCTACAGAGGTCTCTGACTTCCGGACCCTGTTGAAGAGCAGCAGATTCACAAATATATCTGCCGGTAAAGATTGCTCAGGGCATCAACTGATGTCACTGCTGTGCCTCTGACTGGGACGTACTAGGGTTCGAGTCCTGATAGTGGCAGGATTTTCGACACTTAGTACCGTCAATTGGTGTTCGAAAGGGCTTGAATCAGGAAAAAATTCCGTTAAATTTTTTTTCAATGTGTGTATATGTTTTCGATGCTTCTATGTTTTCAAAGAAGGTGAATTCGAATTTGATTTTTGTCACCTCAAAAAAGCTTGGCTTCACAGAGGAAAAATCTAAAATTTATGTTGTTTTTGCTTGTATGTTTAAAACGAAGAGTTTTATTGAAACAATTGTTATTTACAAAATTAAAGTAGATAAAATTCCCCACAAAATTCATACATCAATGTTTATTTTCTCTGGCAAAAAAGAAGAATAACTCTTTCCAGCCCTCCTATCTCGCTGCCGCGCTATAGTTTCACTTTATCATGCTTGAAAACAACTATTGTGAATAAATAATTCGCACTGTTAAATGATTAACACTTCGATACTTACAGAATCACTAGGGAGGTATTTGCTTACGGGGAGTATCTATTTTGGAAAAAATCCACTGAACGGTTTAGGTTCCAGCGATGACCACAGACAGACAGACACAGACAGACAGACAGACAGACTGGCGTTTTACCTTCAATCGATATTTCCGCATCAAAGACCCACAAAAAATGGATTGTGACTACACTGCGTGTTAAAGAAAGTAATTGACTATATATAGGAACATGATTTATCTAGTTTTTCGTTGCCACGGCCAGAAAATAAGTTTCCTGTCGACAATTCGCCTTTTTCCGGTACACGGTTACAGTACTTTCTCTTATTACGAATTAAGAACGACAAAATAAAAAATTGCGTGACTCTCAATGTCGCTGAAATCCCTGATTTTTCGAATATAGAAAAAGTTCAAAATATTTTCCAGAGTCTTCCTACTATTAAAACACTGAAGATCGATATATTTTTCGTAATGAAATCTGTTCTTTGAAGACGTACCTTGAAAAAAGGCCATTGTAACGTAGCAGGTTTCCGTTGTCAGTTATCTACATATAACTACATCTTGTTAAAGGGCCAAGGGTTATCGTTGTCACATGTCTTTCCTTGCTACGGGGTATATAATAGAAGACACTAAAATAGAGAAGCACAACGCTTTGCAAGACCTTGGAGACCAAGTTCGAAAGCTTCTCAGTTCCACGGGAATGGGGGGTCTACGCAAATGTATGCATGTTTTGCTAGGAAAAAAATAGAAGTAATATCTTCTAAGTATTTTAGAAGTCATTGTAAGTTGTGAACTGAAGACAGAAGACTTGAAATTAAATTGTCATTTATTGGGTTGTTGAGAGAGTTCGTTATTTTTGAAGAAGGAGTTTTCGACGGGAAGTAGAAGAAAACGTAACGGTGATGCTCTCGATTGAGACGTTACATCGTGTACACTTTTTCGAAAATAAAGTAGTAGAGTAGTTTTGCGTGACATACAGGCAATTTTAAAATTTTGCCCTTTGATGTATCAAAGAACGATGTACAAATTGGCTCTGATACCCTCTTCAGCAAACACTATACTTTCAATAACTGCGAAAAGTTAACATTAGAAAAGTACAGTGTTGTCTGGACGAGAGTTATTGCGTTCGGCTGCTCTGGGCTGCAGATTTCCTTGGATTCGCCCATATATTCCAGGCGAATACCGGTGCATTACCCTCAATAAACTTGTCATAGGCCGCGCACGATCATTTCTTCACTGTTCTATCCTCTACCCTTACTATAATTTATACTCCACCCTAGTCGGGAGACCATTATGTTGCTTAGAGCTTGTCTCGGCTAGGGATGTTCTACCTTTCGTTAAATACTTTGAGGAAAATCCTCTCCCCCTCAACCGACGTGCAGGGTGGCGCTGGGTCTCACCAACCAGTTGGGGGAAGAACATTGCCACTTTACCATGACCTAATCATTTGATATGCCAGGAAATATCAATCAATCGATAGAGTTTTTGAACAGTTCCTCTTGGATCAGTGAGAATGTGCTGAAATCTAATCTTGGAAACGAGATTTTGTAAACATCAATTTAAACAGCTGGCAAGTTGTGATGTTTTGCATGAGGTACCTATTAAATAATCCCCGAATCATAATATTTTTACCCAAATATAGTATAATCAGTATGTCAAATCTAGCGTACCCGATCGAGAACTTCCGCATAAGGAAATATGATTTTCCTTTGCCTCTATATTCGTAAGGAGGGAAAAATATGTTAACTTAACGTGTATAATAAAAGTTGAGGTACTGTACGACACTGACCCCGATAATCTACATGTTCTCTCCTGAGCACAGAGTGATGTGTCGAGAAGAGCTGATCATTCCAAATGTCATTCCATTGATGCCATTCCCATTCCAGTGTTCCAAATGAATTAATTTTGTATGTTACGGAGTGACAAAAACCATTCAAAACCATCAGCTCATGTCTTCAAGTCTTAGAACGGACTGCTTTGATTTAAGCTTGACAAATGGAGGTCGTGCTGTGATTTCTGAGAACACATTTACGGCTAAATAATTTATACAATTTTGCAACAAATATTAATATTTATAAAAGGAAAGTGTAACTCGTCACCTCTCCAAGAAATTTTATTTTTGTCACCTCATTATTAAGACTGGTAGCGTTAAAGCCGAAAAACCTATCTAAAATACTGAAATAATATAGGTAATTGAAAACACAATGCTAGTCTTTATACAGGGACACATGTTGGAAATTACATCGTCCAATAACTTCAAACTAAAAATTTGATTCCAAAACGCATTATTCTTTCCAGACATTCACGATTTAATTGCATGTAATAAGACATTCTTAAATATTGAAAATCGAAGTGTGTAAAAAATCAAATATAGTATTTAAGGAACGAATAAATGAAAACTATATATTCTTCTATATGATCTTCACATATATTCTCTATTTTCACTTGCCCGTGTACGTACGTAGTATATAAGGAATAATATACGTAGTAAAGGGAAAGTTATTGTAATGCTGCGTAAACGTGATTTCGAGATTTCAACGGAAATACACATTTCGGGGTCCCCAGATAGCGTCCGGCTGTCCAGCTGTCGGGCTGTCCGTCTTTTCTGTATACATATGTATATACAGAGTAATATACGTAGTACAGGGAATGTTATGTAATGCTGCGTAAAATCGATTTCGAGATTTCGACAGAAATACTCGTTTTCGGGGCCCCTCATACCGAAAAATTTGTTGTATTCAAAACTTCCATCGGTCCGTCCATCTGTCCGTGAACACCACCACCATACGTGCGATTTTTTCCAAGATGGATATTTCCCGATCAGTCTCACTCGAATCAAAGCGCCGCAATTATGAAAAACTTTCTTTAAAATTTGGGGGTACTTTACATGAAGCCACCTGACATTTTCAAAATTTTCTCAAAAACGGTTCCAAATTTTCTCTAAATTTCGTGTAAGAGTGTAGTGTAAGAGTAACTAAATTTCGTGTAAGAGTAACTACACTTACATAGGTGGCATAGATCAGATTTTCAGGGTGAACTCTGAATTTTCAAAAATTGGAAAAGTTTTCAAATGAAGGTCTTCAAAACGGGATTTCGAAAACTCAAAAATTTTCTGTAAATGAGAGCTTCAGATTTCACATTTACAGTAATGCGTAAACGCTATTTTCTTAAAAAACTGCTCCAAATTTTTGTATGAATGTTGCAATTTAGGACGAAGTTTAACTTTTCTTTAATATTCTTAAAGCATTTTTTCGGTTCTACTATTAGGAAATCGGTAATTGAGAAACTTTCAAAAAATGTACTTTAGTCGGCGATAGATGGCAAGTGGCAATAGTTTGTGTCACGTCCGAAAACAGAAAACTAAGACGAGAAAGTCTGCGACATTCTGTAGCACCACTAGTTTAACTTAGTTCGTGGTTAGCACGGAGAGGGCTTGAAATAATGTAGCATGACGTAATTTTGGTGAAATCTCTGACCCTTTCAAAATTGCTGGTTATAATTGTTTGGACGTCTTCCTCCAGCATTAGTATTAAAGATAGATGCTTTGTTCTTTTAAAAATCGTTTGTTTAAAGATAATACGAAATGCCTTCATGTATAATTTTTCGAAAATGTATTTTTTTGCTGAAAAATTTGCGTGATATGTAGGCAATGTTTCAACAATTATTTTCTCAATAAATTTTCTTCTGCGTGTGTAATAAAGGATAGTCGAAAACATTAACGCTTACGACGCTTAAATGAATGCTTCAGATCTAATTTTCTTTTAATTTTGAAATTTTGAAACTTGCATAAATTAGAAATATTGCTAGAAAATATGTTCTGTTGTAGCCTCTCTTGTTTAGTAACACTACGCGTTTGCGTTAATGTTTCTATTTCTATTGTTTTAATCAACTTCTGACCATCACTTTCATGTAATTTTATAATTAGTGAAAGTGGATGTACATACTATAGAAGTATTTTCCAAACACAGGAACAGTGTGATAAATTGTTTGATAGCTTCAGAATTTTTATTTTCAGTGTTTCACTTCCCTTTACAGTATAAAAGTGTATATTTTTCTGTGGTTTGCAGCATTGAAGGAAAGTAGCTATTACGTTACCGATTTAGGACGGTACGTTTTCAATTGCAGGCCTCATGAAACAGCTGTGTTTCCTGCTTTACTAATTCATACTTTCAGAGAGAGAGAGAGAGAGAGAGAGAGTGACAGAGAGAGAGAAAGAGAGAGAGCCTTTCTTTTTTCCCCGTGCTTCCTTTCAGCGAATTCCTGGTAGACTGGCATAATCCAAGAAATTCTCTAAAAGATACGCAACGCGCCACTAGACGAAGACTACCATGATGAGCGGTGCAAAGAGAAGAGTGTCCAGTTTCACCGCTCTGTTTACTCTCTCGCTTCCTTTGATACATATAGTACTGAGAAAGTTATGTTGTGCTGAAAAGGTTGATATTGTGTCGGAAATACTTGATTTAGGAATATTCGATACCCAAAAAAGTGTTTTAATATCTATGTTCCTCTGTCCGTCCTTCTGTCCATATGCCTGTTTCTTCGTATGTTTATGATCAACACTAGAGAATAAACCGTACGCAGGATATTCTCCAAAATGGATTTTCCGATTGATGTGTCCTGTCTCTGAGCTCTGCGAAATTGAAAGGGATTTTTTTATTTTTGAAGTAATTTACATGAAGTCCGTTCAACATTTTCAAACTTTTTTCTCATAAATGGCTTCAGATTTTTCTTTAAATTTTATACTTCGCAAATTAGCAACTTCGCACTTAAGCAAATTCGCTTATAAATATGGGATACGTCCAATTTTCATCAAAGCCTCTGGAAAAACTATGAGCGTACCAAAGATCGTCGCAATTTTGTAGAAGAGCTAAGAGGTGCTGGACAATGAAACAAGGTTTCAACAAGAAGTTTATTTCTTTCAATACGAGTAAGTGAAAAATTAAATATTGAATTTAATAATGTGACAATCTTTAGCCAATACTACTGATTATGACCTAAACGTTTCTCTTAACCATCTCCGCCTGACATAGTGGCCACCCGTAGGACACGGCTGATCGTTGATTTGCCGACCTTGTAGGCAGCAGATGCGTTTTTACGAAGTCTAGCGCCGAACTCCGAACTTCTAGATCCTGACGAACACAGCTTCTGCTTGCTCCCAGAAATTCTTCTCTACGTTGGTGCACTTTTTCCTGATTTGCCTATTTTGATTTACTAATTGGATCAATCCTTATCAGGGAATGAAGGGGTGAAAGTCTAATGTTCCATACCGACTCCATTCTGAATTCGCTAATAATATCTACATTTTTATCTTACTTTACAAATATTTCATTTACGATTTTGGAAAGTATGCAGAAGAGAGAAGAATTAATTTGCCTCTCGGAAGTACTAGTTTATTTACCTTTACTCAGCGTGCAACCCGAGGCGAACTTCTTTGCACATCGGTAATTTTAATACTATCACATAATCAATTTATATCCGATGTATTTCTAAACATACTATATTGCAAGATGCATATTTCAAGTGTTGCTAAAGATATAGAATACACGTTTATCCGCAATATCGCTGAAGAATTCTTTTCATATTATAGGATACTGATCAAACATAATAGAATGGATTCACAGTGAACACATAATCGATAACTATGGCGATAAAAATAGTACATTGGCTTAAGGAGGATTGTAGATAACCAGTGGTACAACCAGTTTTTTTCCCTGCATGTGAGTAGGTATTGTGTTCACGTAAAGTTTCTAGAAATATTTTTTTATTTATGCTGAGCAGAAAATTTAATTTTATGCTTTGTTTTATGGTTAATAATAATGTATTCAATAGAGATATTGAATTCTTTTGGCCGTTTAGGAGGGAGGAAGGCTGTAGCCCCATGAGTCTGCCCTCTAATGCACCAAAAAAGGAAACTAGGTATAAATGTAATTATTTCTAAGTGAACGGTAATACTTAAGCATAACACGTCGCGAGAAGCTAAATAGCCAGCGTGTACACAAGTTGCGGTGCCCTTGTCGCTGCGTGTGCTTGTGTCCCCGCGGCAGCACGAATCCTTCCAAGGCCTGTCGTTCGTACGTGCCATTGAAAGGGTGGCGAAGATTTCACCGAAGCTAATATTGTATTATATTTTATATTCTTCGATACGTACTTCGTGTAGAGAAAGTATTTTAAAGCTGCAGGAAAAAGTGCCAATTGTAACTCTCCTGGCTTTATACTAACTTACGTAGTATAGAGAAAGTACTGCAATGCTGCGGCACAAACCGGCAAATTTTCGATATAAGAATTCAAATTCCTTTACGAAGCCCTGGTATCAAAAAGATGATAAATTATGTTTCCATATGCGGTAAATTATTTCCTACACCACGTTGTGTTGTCGGAATCGTCATTTTTGGTCTCGGTTGATTAAATACTTCGTTTTTCCTGGCTTTGTTGCCTTCTATGTTCGTAGTCCTGTAAGTGTAGTGCATTTTTATCTTTGGAGGTGACGATGCTCTTCCTCTGCTGGATGGTGAGATATAGCGCCGAACTACACGTCGGATTGCGGAGTTTTCCTCATCTAAGTATCTGTCTCTGCACAGTACTTCCTCAGCTGGGGCAAGGTCTACGAGCTCCCTACTGGTTTCCCAACACGTGTGGTTGTGTAGTGCATTATGTGTGTGTATGTTATTGGAGAGGACAGGACAAGGAAGATGAGGAAAGATCGCCGCGGTCCATGGAGTGTATTACGGAATTGTTCTGGCATTACCCGGTGTTGATAAGACAAAACACGAAAAACCAGTGATCAAAGAAACCTGACGCTAGAAATCTCTTCCAGATAACAGCAGAAATTAAACGTGGCTATCAACATAGTTAGTGTCAAAAATCCTGCCGTTGTCGGGACTCGAACCGTAGGAACTCCAATGACACAGCAATGACATCTGTTGATGCTCAGCCACCAGTGCCGTGGCATGTCTCAAAAACAGTTTTTTTGTGTGTATGTAAGTTAATCAATGTTTAGAAAGCAGAACGTTTTTACCAGTATAAATTTCATAATGATTGATCACAAAAAAGTTGTTTAAATGGAGGAAATATAGAATATAGACGGTGCACAGAGATTTAAAAACAGTCTTTTCGCAAAATAAACCAGATAGGCTGATGTTAAACTCGTTTTTCTGCCTAGTGACAATTTGTTAGATGTGTTGCTTTTCTCGTGCGTTGACGATATGTAATAATCAGAAATAGCTACTGTATTTGATTGCCAAGACCACATTGGTTTAAGCACATCAGCAACTGCTGAAAAGATTTTCCGAGTAAAAAATGTGGGTTCTTGGAAAGAAAATCGTACGATTAAAAGTTTTATTGTTTCGAAAGGAATATGAAAAAGCCGCATGAAACGATACAGAGATCCCGATGAGAGATCTCGAAACTAGACGCTCTATTGGACCAATGGCGTTAGCCTGCACAGGCAGGCTGCGTGGT
>BOPP01000004.1:6009896-6055810 GCA_017312745.1 Gryllus bimaculatus | reverse complement strand
CCTCCATCTCGCCCGCGCCTTTGCCTCAACGTCCATCCCATCTGTAGTCGCGTCGTCCACTTCACCTCCTGCCCCGTTATTTCCGCCGATGCTCGCTCATTACTGTCTCTACCGCATTACTCGCTCAGCTGCTGCTTCAATTTCTTCCGACGTCTGTCTTTACCTTGACCGCGATCATTTCTCTCTAGCACGTCCCCCCTACCCGTCGTCTAACGAATTCCATCCCGCCAGCATCTCCACCTTCGTGCATAATTTGCATCTTCAATAATCCTCCCGTATTCAATCTCCTCAGCCTGCTCCTCATTTGTCACCTTGTGCCACCTCCCCTTCCTCTCAGGTAACCACGAAGTCGCGTTGCGGGCTCCCCCTCTCCTGTCTGCGGCCGTGTCCCACCGCCGACCTCAGCCACTTCGAACCTAGGTCTCCGCAAAGGGGATGACGATGGTTGTGGGGGCGGCTGTCAGGAACGTTTTATTTTCGTACTGCTTGCCACCGGCGGCGACTCACATTTCAAAGGTCAGATCCCAGAATACGTCCTTCGGCTTAGGACGCCTACAGTCTGCCCGTACAATCCTGAAATTCTTGTAACTTCTGAGCGTTCTGCTTACTTCAGAACACAAGACGATTGTTCGCACGAAATGTTGTGAACATTGTGACTGATCCCAAACCACATAGACTTAAGAATATAATCTCCGCTACAAACATAAGGCATCCCACACCGATTAAATTCCTTAAAAACTAATTGAAAAAAATGAACATGTTGACAAATACTAAACCACTTTAGTAGAGTAATAAGCATTAGATGAACTATTTTGTACGAATTCTAATGCGGTATTATTGACGTAATTGTGATACATATTATATGTAAATGTGATACATATTATGACACATACATTATCATTATATACATATGTTTTATTCATGAGACTAATTTCACTGTATTAGCTTATTCGAAAAGGTTTAGTCAAAAGGGGATGAAATAGGGGGGCTATTGTATGACCATATTACCAATTTTCAATGCGCGCAGAAATTTAAAATATAACCCTACCACCTCCAGTCATATGAGTTGTATTTGTGGTATCGTTGCATACCAAGGATCTCGGGGAAAATACAAAAACAATTAAATAGTTTCGATTTTGACTGAAAATGCAAATTGTTTAATTTTGTAATTCTGCCTATTCTACTACACACACACTGCAATCTCATACTCAGAGCGTCACTGCTCAGGACATAGCGTATGTCGTACGACAGCAAGTCTTCAAGGAAGACACCAATCACAAAATATTTGCTATTCACCTGTTGCATTATGGAACAACTTTCTTTTTATTTTCTTGGTAGGTAGATAATTCGCGCACTGTATTGTGCATTGCATATATTCTATGTTGTATATTCATAACGTGTAATGATTGTAGTGTTAGACGAGAGTACGTATTTTCTTTCGATTCTTGAGAAGTGTGCGGGCTACTTTTTGGAAAACCATTTTATGTGTTTTTGTTCGGCAGCAGTTTTGCTGCTGCAGGCCACTATTTATCATTATAAACGAGTAACAAATTTCATTCTAATGTCAGTTGTCAGTTCAACATTTTAAGAGATTTTACATGGATATACAATGACTAAATGATAAATGCGAAATTTGGCCACAGTAAAGTATCTGACAGTGAACAGAGAGTCTATAAGTAGAGTATAAATGGTAGAAATGTATAAGTGAAAATGTGATATATTGATATACAAAGGAGGGAGTTATTGGTATGTGTTTTTATCCACTTTCGATTTGACAACTTAGTACCTGTACCTGCAAATCGGAGAATAACTGCCCATTTAAAGTTGATGATTCACGCCTAGTTGAACGCTGTGTATTCAAGATAACCAATTATGTACATATTGAATTGGATACGAACTACCCAAGGAAGTTAATTCCTCGTACTGGAAATTTGAATTAAAAATTATAAATTAAGTTAAAAACACTTACAATTGTGGAAAAGTGTGAAAAACGGAAATCCCAAGGACACTTGAAAGTATCTACTCAGTTTGCCGAGACGAATAAGAAAACAAAAAGAATTCTTACGATTTACAGAAGAAATGCCTCGATAAAAAAACTGAACGAAATAATAGAAAAAATCAGAGTCAATAAAATTAATCATAAGAATTACAAATCCCAGGAAATGTTTGGTACTAAACGTGAAAAATAACCAGAGTAGGATAGTCACCTCAAGAATAGACATAAATAGAGAAGCAGCTCAATATTACAAACTTAATTACATTAAGGAAGCAAAATAACATCACTTTGTAGATCCAAATCCAATCCTCCCATTTCTCCAAAATCATGCACGAGTTTATTGGAGCCAGTATTTCGCAAGACAAATTGGAAGAAACAAGCAGGAATCTGTACCAACGGCAGAAAACTAATTAACTTACGGTTCGCAGATGATACAATATTATTAACAGCATCATCCGAAATCATAGAACTACTGCTTACACAGTTTAACAAAAATTGCGATAAAGAATGATTTCGTAGGAACACGCTGAAGACAAAAAATATGACAAACCACAAACCAAAACTAATGACAGTAAATTGACGAAATATGGAATACGTACATGAATATAAATATTTAGGGCAGTTGATTTCATTCAAAAACAGAACAAACTAGGAAATCAGAGCTAGAATAAAAATGGCACGAAAAAAGTTTACCATTCATTACTTTAAAGTAGAAAGTAAACATCTTAATAAAGAAGAAACTTTGGACACGTGTGCTGAAAGTCCTTGCCAATACATTACAAACTTGGCCATTAACGAAGGCCAACAAAACCGCTCTAAGAAGATGTCAAAGAAAAATGAAACGTAAAATTCAACACATAATACGATTACAAGACAGTCGATTACGAGATCTCGTGTTACAAGAAATAATTAATAGTGTGATAATAAGAGCCAACAAAATAATACATTCACTGACCCAAGAAAGCGTAACAAAATGGCCGAACCATCTGCAAAACACTAAATCCGTAGGACACAAGACAACATAAGACAAAAGAATTTAAAAACACAAGACAAGAATGAAAGAAGTGAACGAGGAAATTTCTGTTTCACGCCGAACCACTTGAACCAAGAACTGGGAACTTTAATTGTGACTAAGAATTGTTTTGTACAAATGTTAATTGGACAACCTAACCATTCTTTACCTGGAAATGGTTATTCCTTTTCCCTGTATTAGAAGGCCTTTTCCCTTAATGAGATGTAATGGGCTAAATATTAATAACAAAAACTAATTATAATCGGCCCCCATGGCGGACGGTTGCGGCAGCCGTTATCTGCGCCGAGGTGGCCATAGGAGGCTGATTTGCGATTCTCCCTTCACCCCTCATCATAATCCTATCATCTCATAATTCGCACTTCAAGGTGTAACAATCTTGTAGAACTGAGGGATGCAGCTGAAAATCTGATCCTGAAAAGTTACACACGTTAATCATGTAGCGTGGCCAGTAATGTCAATAATAATATCAACTTTTTTTCATTGACGCGGGCCTGAATTGAAATGGTCGAAACTTTGGTTGTTTTGTGATTTACAAATAATGCGCTATATATGACTTCATTCATAGTTTTTATTATTATTCGATTTTACAATTCCCAATTAATACATAGAGAGAATTTAACAATTTGTAATATTGATGCTGGCAAAAATCCGGTGATAGTAATGTTCACAGAAGGACTGATAAACAAAGATGTTTTGAGAAAAAAATGTTTTTCTATATAAAGTATCTCCAAAATGTATCTTTTGACAAGACGAACAATAGAGCTCCAATTTTTTGGTATCAGTATCCTAGAAAACGTGTTATATGCCAAAATATAGACACTTCTTCTTGCAAAACCGTATAACTTCATATAGTGTATGAAAAGAAAATTTGACAATTGTCATCAAAAAACAACACGATTAATGTCAATTTGACAGTAGAGAAGAGTTACTAAAACAGCTTTACACAAGATATTTATTTAGAGTCTGTAAGCAATAGCTATGGAATAACAGTGATGTTCCTCTACATTAAAAAAATGATCTTAGATCAAGTTCAACTCTCTAACCAACCCCGCTCGATCATTAACCTGTACAGAGAGACATTTTTCGAAAGCAATTGTTGTTCTTGTTTTGTTGGTTTGATTTTGTTGTCACTGTGTGACATTGCAAGCACAAATTTGTTTGCGAGTAGCATTAATGAAAGAAAGTAAAGTTATTTAGGGAAATAATAAAATAATTGTGCTCGAGTACATTTTTGAAGATTTTTGTATAAATAGGATTGCCTTTCGTCAGTTTGGGATTGTCTAAATTGCCTAGATAATGTGCAGAATGGATATGCAAAGTAAGTGCGGCAAATAATATTTCGCGCGTTGCCTGACAGTTTCTGACAGTGTTGTGCATTACCTAGGCATTCTATAAAGTACCTGAATTTCCAACATTACCCCGGCTGAGTTAAGCTGAGAGCCAGTCCTACAGCGACTATGACCAAGAGGTCCTAGCGTTCAAGAGGCGGCATTATCAGAGTTTTTGACACTATCTAGATAGCTATGTTGAACGCAGCCGCTGTCTGGAGGGTAATTCGAGCAGCCCATTGCTCTTATTTGTTTTCTGTGGCTTCTTCGAGCAACTCCAGGCGAATGTCATAGTAGTACCCTTACAAACGGACCAAGAACCAAATACGATATTTTCTTCCTCCTGCCCTAACTCACTTGGTTCCGCACCTTCTGCACCTTCACCTCTTACACACACTTACACTTTCAGGCACTATCCAATACGACACTTGTCGGAAAATCAACCAGGAGCTTGGAGCGTATCACGGCTGGGGTTGTACTCTGCTGGGAGAGAAACCTAGAGAAAGAGATCCCCGCAAGCCGACGTGTAGGTCGGCGTCGGATCTCATGGCAGTTATCCAGTGGGGGAAGAACATTGCCACATTCCGCAATAAAACATGCGCAACACTAACGTTTCTAATGACCATTGACATCCCCAGAATCATCGATCAATCAATCTAAAATTGCCAGTGACATGTTTAATTTAATATTATGAAAAGTTTACATACAAATTCGGTAGCTAAGAAGAAATACTTGAGCGGAAAAAGACATTGAATCAAGAAGTACTGCAAAAATGTAGTCAAAATTTTGAAATAAAGAAAAACAAAATTAGAAATTCAAATTCTTGGAAAAATTTTATCACTGACATCAAAATCCGTAAGTGCATTTCAGAAAAATATTTTAGATCTACCTTCTTTTTAAGAGAGGAATATCAAACAAAAACTGATTCAACGGGTTGAAAGTGGTAAACAGTTTTCTAAAGTATGCACAAAACACTCAATAACTATTTTAAGGACATTCATGTGTATTACAAATGCACTACAAACGCAAAACATTTCCGCAATATTGAGAACACTTGTGTAGCATTTCATCTCTTGAAGTTTCCCTGACACTACATTTGAACTTGTAGTTGCAGATACCCAGCAACTACAGTTACCAACGTTCTAGCAAAGAAAATCCTGCAAACAAACGCACCTTCATTGCTTCTTCGCAGGGAGTGGCTGGGGAGTTGCACCTGGAAGGCGTCACCCTTCGTTTGTCAGTGTGCTTTGCAGCGGAATCGCGTGGAAGCGGTGTGCGTGCCCGTTGACTCCGCGAAAGCGCCCGGGAGGCGTGGCCACGGGACTGCAGAGGAAATTAAAGATCGGGACGGACAGCTGTAAAAGAGCTAGAAGGGGAGCGCTGGAGTTATTGCAATTTGGAGAGATTCCAAGCGTAGTTCCTAACCCCCTTCTGATGGCGCGCTACTATTCGAGCCAAGTACTTCGCATGGTACACTCAAGTTTACTTCAAGTAATTTTATACAATATACCTCCAATTATTTCTATTATAAACTAGCGTCGCAGTCAAATTTAAAAAATCTGTTTATGAACGTCAGTATTCAAAGTTTTAATTTCGTAGGTAGTACACATGTAGTATATGAAGTATATGTAGTATATAGCTGAACTCAAGACTCTACGAATTTGAAAAGGATATTTCAATTTTGGGATGTACTTTACATGAAGTCTCAACAACTTTTTTTAAATTTCTGCCGAGCGTCGTAGTGTATCGGTAAATGACAAGTTCAGTAAACTCCATGGACATCAGTTCGAATCAGCGCGGAGTATGCAATTTCTATGTAATTTCTGTGTAAATACTATATAATTTATTACATATAGAAACAATATTTACATATTTTAGTTACAAGGGCATGTTCATACGAGATTTTCTACCTAAAAATCGATTATTTTCAGAATGATTACAATATTTTCTTTTCTTAAGAAGCAAGACGAGAAAGGAAAATCGATTGACGGCAAAATTTCTGTCCAGTAAACGCTAACGCCAAAACGTTCAGACTATTTTCTACAAAATAGATATTCCTGAATTGATTTTAACGAAATATAGGCCCTGCGCATTTGAAGCGGGTATTTTCTTTTTATGGGGGATATTTTGCTTTGAGTCTCAACATTTTCAAAATTGTCTTAAAAAGTCTCCATTTTAAAATTTAATCTTACTCTCGCATAACGTAAAAGAAGCTTAAAAGATTTTTTGAAAATATCAAGTTTAAACTTTTCTAAGCGTCTTTCAACAGTACAATAATGAAGAGAGATATTTTTTCTTAATAAAATATGTTCTTTAAAGACAGGTTTTGAAATAAGGTCATGTAAACGTTTTCGAAAATGAATAATTGGCATGTAATTTTACGTGAAATATAGGCAATTTTTAAATATTTATTTTCTCAAAATGGCTCCAAATTTTTTCTTTACATTTTCACCTCGTATGTACCAAATAAAGGACGATAAAAAGCCGGTGCTGGACCACTTTTGGACGACTTGCACTTTTGTAATTTACGAAAAAATAACATAGCAAATGTACAATATTGAAAATATAGATTTTTGCTTGAAATAAAATCTATTCAAAAAAATCAGATCTTCAAACAAAGGTCATGCAAAATTTTCTGAAAAAAAAAAGTGTTTGCCTAATTTCTGCTTTAAGTGAATGTAATTTATAGAAGATCACTTTCTCAAAACCACTTCAAATTTTTCTTTCCTTTTTTTCCACGGAGACAAGAAAGGAGACGTAAAAATGACTAAAGTGTCACTTTCATTGAATTTTCGAGAATTTCAAAAGTTATAAATAATATGATAAAGTATGTGCTGTTGTAGCGTCTCTAGTTTTTGGTGATTGTGTTGTCTTTAACGATCAGTCCGTGGATGCAATTCTTCCATTTTCTGAGTAACTTCTATTACTCTGATGTTACTGGCAACTCTCCAATTACCCATCCTACAGGACTGGTATCCCTCTGAGTTTAAAGTACGACATTAATCCCAGCGTCAATGAAGATCTATTTTGTCAGAGAAAAAATGTGTTTATTCATATATGTATTTAACGAAACTCTTTAATTAAACAACTCTTGAAAAATGAGTGACGTAGGGGGGGATGATATGCAAAGTTTCAATAAAATTGTTTTGAAGTCATATTTGTAAATAAAATGTATAATTTAATATGCATTGCAACATTGCGCTTTTAAGTAAAATTTTAGAAATCATCCAAAATTGACAACCGTAGTAAAGTATATAAATGGATTTTGGGAAGATGATAAAATAATTGGTCAAAGAACATTATAAGTAAGATATTAGTGACGAAAATATGTAGCAAAGTCACTCCTATTAGCGAATTCATGAGATAAGGCTAAACATATTCAGTCGACTCCGGTTATAGTGAACTTCTGGGAACTAACATTTCTGGTTCACTACATCGGAGGTTCGCTATATTCGATGATATGGAGAAATTCTATTTAATTTTGATAACTATTGATTTTATTAATACATAGAGATATAGCAAAATACATTCACAGTACAAACTTAAAAATTGCAATATCTTTATTTAACCTTAACAATATGAGTTATTTCCAATTATTTGCAACATTTTTGTTAGTAATTTCTCTAGATCTTTCTTCAGAGTTCATACTCTCCATACTTAATTTTCTATTGTCCATGTCTCTAAGAATCATAAAGTAGTCTTGACACCCTTCAATTCCGTCTCGAATTGTTGGAACATCGTCGCACTCTCGAAAAGTCCTTTTACTCGCCAAAGAACATACGATATCATTTCGGTAACGGCATACCGCAAGCGGGTAATGAAATTTAGCGATCGCTTTTCCGCCAGGGTGTCACAGGCTGTAGGGATGTAAAGGTCGCTCGCGTCCTGTCGCCTACGTAGAACAACATGCGTTTGGCCCCGCGGAATGTCATGTAGCATCAATCTTGAAATTGAAGCAAGCAGTCGTGCGTCGCCGCTAGTTGTAGCCCACGCAGGATACGGCGTTAGTTTTACCAATGAAACTGAGTGGTATAAGGTCATCATTATTCTGAGTCCGTTACTTTCACTTCCGGGGGATATTTCGATTGTGATCTTTGAGCGACGATATTTTTCCAAGCTGCTTAGTGTTAGAATTTGTGTCACTAAGGCGATATAATTTTTTCGAGGAGGGAATTAAAATCTAGGACGTTGCATTCCCTACGTTCACTATAACCGAGGTTCAGAGTTCAGTATAACCGAGTCTTCTACTTAATTATAATGTTTGTGAAACAGGACCTTTGCCTTACGTTCACTATAACCGGAAGCTCACTATAACCGGAGTCAACTGTGGATTTATAAATACAGGAATTAAGAAAACGGAACTCGATTAGTCTGGTCCATGACCACAAACCAAGAATTTGAAGGAAAAGAGATCGTATGAAATTTATTCAAATACTATAAACAACCAAAATTCTCTTTTTTAAATGAAAATATTTAATACCTCTATTCATTATACTATGTTCAAGAAATACGTACTTGTGTTTTTGAGTTTATAACGACCTCGTATATTAAAGATAAGTTTCAAAATATCCTAAATGTGTCTGGATGGTTTAGCTTTGACTTTCCATGGCTCCCAGCAGCTGTCGATAAATTCAGTTCGTCTTCCTTCTGTTCATAAAATATTCCATTCACGGATACCATTGCCCTGTCATTACAGCAAGGGAACGAGAGAAGGTGTTCATTAAAGTTTCTGTTGTCATGTCAGCGGAAATACTCCATTAGAATAAGCAATAGTCGAGAACGCGTGCTGCAGGTCAGGAAAGGTTTTTGAACTCCATTAAAACAGAACGCGTTTGACCCAAGATTGTCCACTTCCATTCGGACAATTTCAAATCGATGGTGATCCTTACGCTATTTAGTGCGGTGGAATGTCTAAGTATATGTAATATTAAATATTTTATTTATGATTTATATAAAATTATACATTATACATCAAAAGCATCTTTAATAAAAAATATTAATGTATATTAACAATTTAACTCTCATGAAATACATATTCTAAATATAATTTCTAGAATGGCCAATATGGAATTTTTGAAATTTTTGGATTTTTACCTTCTTGCCATACTACTTGTTCGGTAAAGAGAAGATACTGCAGTAGCAATAATTAACAAGTTTTCGACAAGAAAAACTCAAAGTGGGTAAACCACATTATGCCCGTCTGCTCGTCTGTGATCAAGGCTAGCGCCAAAACCTTACAAATACTTTTCTCCAAAATTAATATTCCCCGATCAATCCCAATGACCTCCAGACCCTGCGACCGGGAGAGATGGCTCAGGGCATCTACTGATGTCACCACATTCCCTCTGACCAGGAAGTCCTAGGTTCGAGTCTCGAAGGTGGCAGGATTTTCGACATTAGCTTATTAGCAAAGTCGGATTCAGTCAGTCTGGAAGAGAATTCTAGCGGCCAGCTGCACTGATCAGTAGGTTTCCGCGGTTTCTCCGGTCAATACCAGGCGAATGCCGCAGCAGTACCCTAACAAACAAGCTACGGACCGCGCGCCATCTTTCCTACCTTTTCTTCTTCTTTGTCGTATTCTCATCCCCCATATACACACTTACACTAGAATGCACTACACTACCACATATGCCGACAGAACCGTCAGGAGCTTAGATCTTGTCCCGGCTGAGGCGGTTCCCCGCTGATACCTGGTTAGAGGCAAAAACGCTAGCCGACGGTAGGTCGGCGCCGGATCTCGTCATTCAGCGGTGAAGGCCACCGACACCTCCAGAATAAAAACATGCACTACACTTACATGACTAATTACCTAAGTCGTTCACGCGCCCAGCACCACTAATAATCAATCAGTCGAGACCCTGCGAGTTGAAAAAGATATTTTGATATTTTTGGTACTTTTTAACAAGTCTCAAAAACATTTTCAATTTTTCTCAAAAATGGCTAAAATTTTGTATTAAACTTTGTTCAGGGGATAGCGTAAAGAACTCTTAAAAACTGCACAGGTCTGATTTTTGTTAAAATATTTGATTCTTTGAAAAATTACAAAAGTTCAAACGTTTTCGACAACTAACAACTACAATACTGAAGATACTCCAGATAATATCCCTAATTAAATCTTTCTGCAAAGATAGATAATGAAATAAGTTCACATACATTTTTCGAAAATGGGAGTAGCTGCCGCATAATGTTGCATGCAATAGAGGCAAATTTCAAATAGGATTTTTTTAACACCAATAAGTTTTTATTATTTTTTGAGCCGTAGAGTAAGCGAGATGAAAAAAAGAGCGAAGATCTCATTTTCGTCACTCATCTGTATTTTCGAAAATTGCAAATGTACAAAAATTGCAGAAGTACTGTAATGATGATGGCGATTTTTAGCCTTCGTAGAAAACGTTTTAGAAAATTATATCTTTAAAGAAAGACATTAACAATTTTTTAAGAAAACTAGTAGTTTTTGCGCAACTTTTTTATTATAATTAATGCAATCTATTGAGAAAGTTCTCACAACAACTCCAATTTTTTTCTTTGACTTTTTTCTTTCGGATACAGAAATGCTTAAAAGTGGTGAAATGTCCTATTTTTTGGAAAATACTCTGTATTTTCAAAAGTCGCAAATGTTTTTCACACAGACTTACTTTTATAAGACTTTTACAGCAAATCCTCAAATAATGTAAATGAAAGTCTATGAATTTTATAAAATTTCAAATACAAAAATTCAACTACGTTAAACGTCAGCAACGTGTCGGTTCCGTGTTAACTTTAAGATGTGTTCTAATCTCAGCGCGGGGGAAAATGCTGGATGGATACACTTTTGCAGGTACTACATGTATTAAAATGTTGCGTAGTCTGAAAAATTAATGCGAGAATTAAAGGCGGTAACGATGAAATGCTGATCTTACTGATAGTTTAACTACTGCCTTCCAAGCTTGGTGGAGAAAAACTCAGGATACGTTATTTATTTTGAAAACAGTCAATTTGGGGATGTATTTTTAAATAAAGAGTAAGAAATATTTGTTCTCCAAGAGTTTTCTGTTATTTTTTCAAATTTATATATAATATGAATGAAGAGAGAGTTCTATTCCTCTATTAACAAATTTTACACCTATGTTGGCGTAGGCGGGATGATAATAAATTCAACGTACGACCTGTTGAAAAGTTTTTCGGGTACCAATTTAAACAAACGTTTAACGTTGATGTTTAATTGGAATTTTTAATAGATCATAGAGTTAGTTTCACCCTGTACATGAGGAAAGGAAAAACGACCATTTCATCCACAGTAAGCTCTATATACAGAACAATGACGAGTACAAGATATTCTGCAGTTTGACGAGTAGTGTAATACGAATTATTTTTTATTATTAATTGACATAATCTCAAAGAAGTGATTGCAAGGGAATAAATTTTATGACAGAAGGTATATTAAATTATAAATATTTCTGAAAAGCAATTGCTTTTGCACGCCGAGTCTATAAAAGGAGAACTTTATAGTTTTAAGATAGTTGGAAAACAACTTTTGATGTGTTATGAAATAGCAAAGTTAGTTTCGTTTCCTTGCTGAATGATTCTTCGCAAACATGTTTACGGAATTTATCTATGAAAGCCATAGTCAAATGCGATCTTATTCCTCAAACTTAATTCAGGTAAATTTCAATAGGTAATCAAGCTCATATTGGTTTCAAATTCATTTTCAGTGACAAGGAAGCATAGAAAATTAATATCCACACATTTCCGTGACAAAGAACTGTATCTCAAACGATTACATTGCATGATATCCATATCCATTCAATAATTCATGTTAATGAAGAAACCTCACTTTCATTGCAAAGTATGATTATATACAAATTATAAAGAGACTTATTTACGTATGAGGTCTAATTATTCAAGGAGTCCATGTGGCATTTACATAATTCGAAGTGCCTAACTGCTTTCATGTGAAAAAAATGGAACATTTAAATTGTGTCGATAAAATTCTTAGAAAAATTGGCACAATGACATTTTTGAAAATAAAAAGTCAAAATCGTTTCATCCCCATAAAGGTTTTACCAATGATTTCATAGGCATTTCATTAACCAAGTGTATTTGAACCGTTTCCCCGCAGATTTACCGCTACTTATACAAATATATTTTATTATTTTGTATCTGCGAAACTCTCTTTAGTACTTCACAGCAAATTAGTGTAGGTTTCCGACCAGAACATAAACTTCGCCGTGCACCACTGCACGACGCGACTCCTCCGAGGGAGTATCAAATAGGAAGTTTACAATTGCAACAAGAGGAAAGCATTAGAAATTTGCACGCCGCTGTGGCTGACGTTCAGTTCCCACCCATCAGAAGGCGGACTGAAATAGAACTACTATTATATTATTAAAATTATTTTTCTCTATTTAAGCAAACGATTTAAAGAAAAGACTAGTGGTGTTACATAGCACATACTTTCTGGCATGTGTCTACATTGGCAATTTGTTTTATTGCCGCGGCTTTTGTTTTATCCGTGGAAAGTTTTAAAGAAAAAGATGGGAGCGCTTGTTGATAAAATGTGTTTTTATAAATTATTTTAATTTCAAATATAAATTACAAGTAAAACTACTCATTTTTTCAAAATCATGTACATTACCTTTTTTAAGATTTACTTTTTAATAGATTTTTTTAGGCAAAAATCTTTCATAAATTTGGAACATTTTCAATGATAAGGCAATTGTTGCCATTTTCAATAATACAGAGTTCGTCGGAAATGAGACCAACACCAATTTTTTACCGTCATAGGATACATACGAGAAGAAAATTCAAAGAAAAATGTAGACTCTCTTGAGAAAATAAATGCTTAAAGACACTTTTTTGAAAAATTGTACATGACTTTATTTCAACATCTGCCTTTAAAAACAAATTTCATTAAGGAAACAATCTCCATCCTCAATAATGTAGTTGTAGAAAGACTTCGAAAACAATTTTGTACCTTTGCAATTTTCGAAAATTCAGGTATTTCAACCAAAATGAGACCTGTGCCATTCTTTTGTGCGTCTTTTACACTAATCGAGGAAAAACTTTTAATTCAAAAAATTGGAGCCATTTTTGAGAAAATTTTGAAAATGTTTTCGAGACTTCATTTAAAATTCCCAAAATCAAAAATTTCGGTTTAAACTCAGAGGGCCTTCAATTCTTGCAAATCGATTGATTTGCAAGGATCGATCAATTTCGGAGAAAATCAGCTTAACGGTTTTGGTGCTAGCTTTGACCACACACGAACGGACAGACAGACGTTTGGCCGTGAATCGATGTTTCGTTATCAAGGAGCCACAAAATATGGAATTATGACTACATAACGTGATAGAGAAAGTAATTAATAGGAACACTTTTCGTTACCAGGGTCCGGCAATAAGGTTTTTTTTCTGTCGAAAACTCGCAGTTTTCCGGAGCACTACCTTCTATCTTAGAATGAAGCGAGAAAGTATAAATCAGAGTCGTTTTTCATACCACCGAGTTGACGTGTATTTTTAAAGTAGCGTTAATTTCATTCAAAATTATGCAAAAATTACTCCTATTATGAAAAATTCTACGTGATATTATTTAAAGATCCCGTGCGCTAGGAAAGTCTTTCAGCACTGACCCGAATCCGGGCCTTCAATTAAATATTGAATTTATGAAGGCAGCAATCAGATCACTGGGAAACAAGTGAAGGGGACAACACTTAAAGCATCTATTATGATTGTGGTGAGTACATAATTTAATTTTTCAAGCTTCAGCTCGTGCAACCAACATATTTGTTCCGAACACTCTCACCAGCAAGGTGCCACTGCGGAGAGACGATCCTGGTGCGCTATATAATTTTGAAGAACAGATTTCATTAGGGAAAAATCTATTGTTGAAAATGTAGGTGGTGGAGGGTGCCAATTTTGTGAGATATGCCATTTGCAATTTTTGAAAATTGTAAGGTTTTAGTGATAACCGGACCTCTGACATTTTTAGAGAGCACATTACTACCTTCCACCAAATCATTCAACTTAAACTCTGTTAAAAAAATAAGCTCTGTAAAAAAATAATGTACATTTTTTTAACAAACGAGTAGTTTTTGCGTAATTTCTGCTTGAAATTTATGCAAGTTCTAAAAAACATATTCTCAAAAAACTCTCAAGATTAATTTTTTAAATGTTGTTTGCAACTACATATTCAGTGTTAATCTTCACTGCAAAGGGTAAATGAACTATGGGATTGAAAATCGATTGTCACCAATGTAGTAGAGTTTCTGAGGTCGTCGACCCTGTTCAGTGGAAAGACCATTAAGATGTATAATATTCACGATCTGTAACTTGCAACCCGTCTTCGTGTTATTTATTTTTCAATGAGTATGCTTTCGTGTTATCACGATAGTAAATTGCTTCTTTTCATGAGTCCGTTTTTCAGGAAGAATCAGTTTAATCGCAAAGTTGTGGAAATTAAAAAATATCACAATAAAAAACAACAAATTTCGTAAATTTAGGACGAACAACATATATTGCTAAAACGTTTTTTCTTAGGAAAAATGTTTGTTTCTAATTTACTGGCATTGAAGTAAAATTTAATAAAATACAATTTCATGTTTTCACGTATCTATAAAAATTCAACCCCTCTTTTATGAAGATAAAATGATATTTTCTCAATCTCAGACCAGAAAATGGAAACAACTGGAAGGAAAGCACCAATACGGGCATTATTTCATACGTGTATATCCCATCAATACAGGCGCAAATTATTGGGGAGGAGCCTTAGCCCAGGACTAAAGCATCTGGGATTTAACACGTGTTCTACATACTTCAAAGAAAGATACAATATGTATGTGAATCCCATCTGATTAATTAACACTGCAAGTTCTCTAACCACTTTCTACTACCATTAGGATTCGTGAGTATAAACTAATTTTATAATTTATTAGCGGGTGCATAGCTCTCTATTAAACGAATTTGTACCGGCTGCGACAGCTCAGTGGCAACACTGTCGCGTCTGCGGTTTCGCTGACGAGAGGTGCTAGGTTTCGCATCCTAAAGGTGGTGAATTTTCACCACTAATTAAATAGCCGAGTCGAATTCAACTACTGTCTGGAGGAAAATTCTAGCAACCGGCTATTCTGCTCATAGTTTTGATGATTTCTCCGACCAAGAGGAAAACGATGCCGGACCTGGACCGCGCTCTATCTTTCCGTTCCTCATCCTTGTTCCCTCCTGTCTCTTTTGCACACTCACTCACGGTCCGTTATACACTACACTACCTTAAGTATTCGCATTGAAAAAATCTCTTCATTTTTAATTTTATTACAAACTAAACATAAACGTGGATCACAATAGACGTCGCATACTGCGAGGCAAATAGAATTTTGTATTATATGTTGTCAGCATTACTATTTGTCGCAAATTAATTATAATTCATTTGCTCATAACCGTTAAAAATATCTGTTTTAAATTTAAAAATGAAAAATGAAATTGCTAATGGAACACCCGCCTAAAACGGAGACTCGTAATTTTCCTTGTTCACGATTATAGCCGAGCATTTTTCTTCCACTCTCGTTAACTACCGGACGGAAATATATGACGAAAATTTATCGGCTATTACACTTTAAGCAGAATTAATAGCCTGTTTGGATCTATAAACGGACACCCGACCGTCCCGCCTCGTAAAAAGCAGCAAATTGATTCCCGGGCGGGAGGGCCGAGCCGAGCTGCGCCGCGCCGCGCCGTTCCAAGGAGGTCACCGGGGAGGCGGCACCTCGGGCCGAAGGCGCCACGCCCTGGCCGGCATTAGGCAAACGAGGACCCGGCGCGGAAGAAGCGCCGCGCACGCGAAGCCCGCCGCCTCCGACTCCGCTGCGCTGCGCAGCCTCCATTCGCCTCGCAGTATGCGACGTCTATTGTGATCCACGTTTATGTTTTGTTTGTAGCGAAATTAAAAATGGAGAGATTTTTTCAATGCGAATACTTAAATTCCACTGTCGAATATTACATCATTTTTGCACCGATAAAACACTCGCATATTTGTGAAAATGAAACAAAATTTCACATGTTGTTAGGTCGTACCATATCATTATCTTACGTGAGTGACTGATTCAGTATTGATTTCGGTGTTAACAACTAAGATCATTGCATGTTATATATCGGGATGTGGTAGTGTTCCCCTTGACATCCGGCGCCGCCCAACACGTTATCTTGCTGATTTTCCCTCTATAGATCACTACATTCTAGATCACTGCGCTGCGCTGTGCACCGCCGCACGCCGCCTGAAGAGATCCGCGCCCGCGTTAGGCGCTTTGCGGCTCGAGGTTCTCGGGAAGGGCGTACCGCGCGCGCTCTTCAGGAGATTTCCGCAAACGGAGAACGGAAGAAAGTCGTAATGGGGTGCTGCCTGAGGATAATGGGTCCCGCCAAGTTTCGTGTAACAGTTCTGACAAGGATTCGTTCCGAGGTGTCCCTCTCCCGTTTAAGGTAAATTTTGGATATGGTCGTTTTGTCCTGAGAACATGATCGGAGAACGTTTTACAAAAAATAGTTTTGTAAAGAAGCTTCATAGAAATATTCTTTAAAACACTAAATATGCTCACACGGTCACGTTTGTGAAGTCAACCAAATAAATTCAACCATAAACCACCATTTAATTTTTATTTTTTATTTTATGAATAATGTCTCTCCTTTAAATAATATTCAATTCACATTTGTTTTACAGGGGTAACGACTTTTGAAAGATGTATGGGATGAAGAAATACGTATCACGTGATTTTTACATCATGTTTACTAGGTACGTATATAGCAAAGATAAACCTGTTATCTCAAAAAAATACACCCAAAATAAACAATAACCAGTGTTTATTGTGCACGTTTACAGTTTCTAAGTTTCGACTCGCACCAATTACAATGCCTTTTACAATATATCTTGATAATATACCCGAGTGGAAAGAGTGGTCGCATCACCAGAAGTTGTACCAGTCCGCAGGCACGATCACCACGTGTCCAACAAGATAATACCGTAGCAGACACAGTTGGCGTAGACATAAATACTTATACACAGTCACTACACTCAGGTGCGCACTCCAAAACTAAATTTGGCCACCGGCGCCTTAAGCTCCTGGTGTTCTCGTGTGACTCGCCTAGGGCTCGCGTGCCGGTGGCTGCTTTCTGTACACTGGAGAGCCCCAACAACGCGCGCTACGCAACGCCCGTCTGCGCGCCAACTTCAAACGCCCTGTGCAGCCATAACAAATCTATTCTAGTGTTGCTACCAAAAGAGGCGATTTTGCGTCGGAAGAACTCGTAGTGTGGGGCTCTGGTATCGAGAAAGGGGAGCAGAGAAGCGGGGGTAATGAGGGTCACTTTTTGTATTCTGTATAAGTCAGTACGAAGTGTTTCTATGAAGAAGTATGTGCTTTTATATCACAGATTAGTTATTACGCTTGTGTATACACCACAAAAATCATCAAGAATTCACTAAAAGCCCTCTCCAATATCGAATTTCAAAAAACTTGCATTTGACCCCATTACTTTTACATGTGGGTAACGAGAGTCACTGAAGAAATATGAAGAAAAATGAACACCTTAGTACTTTAAACAGTATTCATTTTGTTTACAATAAGTGTAGACGTCTAAAGTAATGTGACTCCCAAGGCTGTTCAAGATCAGCAGCGTTGGGTCCTAGACAGTAGGCTTTTACAGTGTTTAAACCATTCGATGAATTCTTCATCCAGCCAGCCATTCGCGCTAAACGTGTAAATAGCACCAGGGATCATTTAAACTCATTCATATCAATAAATTATTTTGTTTGGGGCAATGGTAGTCACGCTGCTGAATTGAGAATCACTGACCATCATTACCCCACAAGCACATATTTATCATAGCTATTTATAAACGATTATAGATGGTTCAAAATTACTCTCAATTGGTATCAAATAATTTGCTGAAGTACTGCCATTCCAAAAAATGTTAATTCTTCTAGAAATCTCCAAGTTTACATGAGTAAGCTCGTATTCTCTGAGAGCACTTTCTAACATCAACCACTCACTTTCCTGGCACGAACTTCATAATCGTCGATGGAACTCTCCTTTTGCTGCAGTAATCAACTGGCTATAGTTTTTTCATGGCTAATGGTAGGTAGAGCCTTTATGTTGCTGCCTTTCAATATGATTTGTTTCCAATATGTATCGATAATTTACCGCTGACTTTCATTACCCACGAACCCCTTTACCTCCGCTACCCCTACATCTTATTTCTATATGTAGCGAATTACTCTCTCTATTGTAGTCAGAGTTTTGTCGGACCTTGGAAACGAAAAATTGGTTTACGGCGAAACGTATGTGTACGGCAGTCCGACCGTCCGACGACCAAACCTGTGGACGACCGTCCACTATGTGTCCTTCTGCACGACCGTCAGCCCAGAAGCCAAGAAATCTATAAACGCTTTAAAAAGGAAGATCTCATTTCCGTTGAAATCTCTGAATTTTCCAAAAGTTCAACATTTTTTCAGCAGCTTCCTATAATAAGAATATCAAAAAATATGATATTTAATGAAAATCTTCCTCAAACTAGTAATGCTGGAACAGCACGTACATTCTCGCATTATTGCTAAATTTGCAATTATTGAACATTCAGAGAGATCAATGAAAATTGCCTGCACCACTTTTTTAAGCTTCCGTTGTTTGATCTGTAGAAGAAACTTACGAAAACATGAAACTGTTTTTTGAGAAAATATTTGTTTTGTAAATTGCATTAATTTCAAACACAAATTTCGAAAAACGACTTATTTTTTTATAAAATCTACGTGACCTATTTTAAAAAGCTGACTTTTAGAACAGATTGTTTTTAATGCTAAAATCTCAATCTTCAACTTTCTTGCTTTGAAATGTTAACTTTTTGGAATTTTTAAAACTACAGTGTGTTCGTCAGAAATGAGACTAACGTAAATTTTTAACCGTCCTTTAAAAAAAATGGATGCGTCTGTAAAAAGTGTCTATTTTTTTAAATTGCCTATATTTTACACAAAATCACGCAAAAACTACTCATTTTAAAGAAAAATTGACCATGACGCTATTTCAAGATATGCCGTTAGAACACAGATTTCATTAAGAAAAAATCTCTTTCTTCAATGTTGTTTTTCTAGAAAAACGGTGAAAAAATATGAACTTATAAATTTACGAAAAATCAGTGGTTTCAAGGAAAATTAAACTTGCACCGTTCTCTTAAAAATTTATGCTATCCCAGGAAAAAGCTTAATAAAAAATTTGGAACAACGTTTCAGACATTTTTGAAAATGTCGAGGTTTTATTTTAAGTACCCCTAAATATCAAAATATCCGTTTTAAATGCAGAGGCCTTCGAGTTAATTTTAAACTGATCGAGGAATATCAGTTTTGGAGAAAATCGGCTGAATGAATTAGGGGATAGTTTTGAACGCACACGGACGAAAAGACGTTTTGCAGTCATTCAGACAAACGTTTTGCTGTCAATCGATTTTTCGGTATCAAGGTCTCACAAAACATGGATTTTTATTACACATCGTGTTAGAAGATGTAATTTACTACATATATTTTAGTATATGTAGAAACTAGATTTATCCACTTTTTCGCCATCAGTGCCGACAATACGAGTTTTTCTCATGGAAATTCGGCGGTTTCTGGCTCACGGTTCCAATACTCTCTTCTTACGACGTAAGAGCGAGAAAGTAAAAATGCTAAACATATTTTTATTGGGGTTCTCGGCCGGGAGGGATTTAACTTTCCCGCAATTTTGCGTTCTGCAACCCGCATTGCAGAATCTTATTTCAAGGAAGGCATAAGGAATTAATATTTATATGAACTTCTAGTCCAGTCAATTTATATATCCTGTCCAAAAAAAGATCATGCAGTTCAAATTATAAAACAATGTTCTGAAAAACTATTTTTCCATTTTTTTCTTTTCTTTTTCCCCCATGGATACGGAGAGTGCAGAACGCTTAAAAGCATGGCACATACACTATGTGATCAAAAGTATAAGGACACTTGACTGAAAAAGACTTACCACTTCGTGGCGCCCTTCATCGGTGATGCTGGAATTCAATAGGGTGTTGGCCCATTATTAGCCTTGACGACAGCTTCCACTCTCGCAGGCATACTTTCAATCAGGTGCTGGCAGGTGTCTTGAGGAATGGTAGCCCATTCTTCACGGAGTGATGCACTGAGGAGAGATATTGATGTAGGTCGGTGAGGCTTGTTCGTATTCGGCGTTCCAAAACATCCCAAAGGTGTTCGGTAGGATTCAAGTCAGGACACTGTGCAGGCTAGGCCATTGCAGGGAGATTATTGTCGTGTAAACACTCCGCTCGAGGCTGTTCAGTATGAATAGCTGCTCGATCGTGTTGAAAGATGCAATCGCTATCCCCGAAATGCTATTCAACAGTGGGATGCAAGTGGGATGCAAGAAGATCAACGTAAACCTACACAAAACAACAAGGGGTGCGATCTCTCTCCATGAAAAATACGACCACACCATAACACCATTTTGGACGTGTCCGGATACTTTTGATCACATAGTGTATCTAATTTTCGCGAAACCTAGAATTTCAGAAAATTTCATAAGTTAGAAGAAATGAGAGATACCACTAGTTTTTAAATGTCTGGAAAGCTGAGTTTAGCAGTACAAATGATGGTGTATGGGGTAACGTGCCTAACTTGCTAATTTGAAGGAACTAATCTTGAAGGAATTTGAAGGAACCTCGACGGGGCGGAAAATATGTGCAGATTGAATATAACTTTGCAGATTCATGTTGAATTGTCATATTGTCATTGATATATTTCTTAGTCGTCACAAGTAATGCGAAAAAGTATATATCTTTACAGTAGTTAAACTTTAATGTATCAAAAGATCGGCGTAAATTAAAAAAACGTGAATTCCGAAAAGAGAACTGGTATGACGTGGTATATTGTTTCCAATTAGAAATATGGAGTTATTATTACTTGATGCATTATTTTACTAAATCTTTTTATGTCCTCAGATCATTAGGAAATAATTATATCATATCTAACGTGTGCCTGAAATATATCGCAGCATTATTTCAAATTACCTTTCTTGCACTGAAGTAGCGTACTTGTACATTGTACGTTTTTATAATTTAAATTGTTGAGTGCAACCTAGAAACACATTTCAGAAGAAACAAAATACAATTAATTATCTCAAATCCAACATTTTGTTTTAAAAAGTAATTGTGCACACATATATACAGGATTACACTAAATAAGGTCACTTCATGAAGAGATAACTCACATATCTCTTATTTCGAGAAGGTTAAAAAGTAAAACTACGATTACGTAAAACAGATACAGAGTTGATCTTGCAGATTTAATGAAGGGCCGTTCACATTCAATCGTAATGGATCCATTTGATATTCTACCTCGTGTTTGTGCACACATCTATGATAGTTAATCATGTAAAGACCCTTTGAGGGACGTATTCTTTGTCAAACACGACACTGGTAGATCAATTGACAGAAGAATTATAAATAGCAGCAACGTTGACATCTGCCGTCTACATTTCTTTTCAAATAGGAATAAAATATTTCTCATCCACACGGAAAACGGGTTAAACGCCACACGAAAAATGTATTAACCACCACACGGAAAAAGGATTAATCGTGTATTTGTATTTAATTTGAAAATATAAGAATATGTTAATTATTTATTTGAAATTTTTATTTTTTCTGTCGAATCAGCATCTCAGGTTTGTTTAGCAGAACATGACACTCATTTAATTTTCATTATTTATCATTCAATACATTGTTGATTAAATTATTTGTTAGGTTTTTGTTGTTCATGGAATAAATTATAGGTTACCATTTTGCCGTTTCTTCTATTTATAGATCAGTTAATTCCATGATTGATACGCGCCCGTTCAATATTTTAAGATTCTCTTTTGTCGTCGGAATTTAAGTGAGAATAAATCCGAATGTGAATGACACAGAACAAACAAATAACTGCCTTGCATCTTGTATTTTAGGCTAGTCATATGTTCTCTCCAACAACTACTTTTGCAATAGTCAAGTCGGATCGATCAAATTTGAGTTAAAATCGAGATAATTAAAAAAATTGTTTCACATTTAACCAAATATGTGTAAATGTAAGAAATGAAAACGGCTTCACTGTAATTGATACTAAACCTGTACTATAATCCAGTTGAATCATTATAACTAGCGTTATAAAACGAATTACACGCATCTAATAAGAAAATCCTACAATGAAAGTGGAAACAATATTTTAAATTGATTGACTGATGTTTCCCGGCACGTCATCTGCTATTAATAATACTCCCGTTAGTACAGTAAATGTTTTGTGCCTGGAGGTGGCGAAGTGTCCCTCCGCAAGGAGGTGAGATACGGCGCTGAGTTATACGTCTGCTTGCGGGGGCATTTCCTCCACAGGTATATTCCTCACCGAGGCACCACCCAGCCGAGTCAAGCCCTAAGCTCCTGAGTGGGCTCCCGATATGTGTGTTAGTGTAGTGCATGTAAGTGAAAGTAAGTGTTACGAAATACAAAGTACGAAGAGAGGCTAGGGCGAGGAAGAGGGAGGAAATTCCGTGCCTATTCCGTGTCTCGTTTGTTAGGGCACTGCTCCGACAGTTGCCTGGTATTGATCGGGGAAATCACGGAAAACTTATCAGAACAGCCGACAGCTAGAATTCTTCACCAGACAGCGGGTGAATTCAATCTAGCATTGTCGAAAATCTGCCTCCATCGGTTCTCTAAACCTTGGAAGACTTGGTCTCAAACCCCAGGACCTCTCAGTTAGCGTTGCTGTGGACAGCGGCAATGTTTACCCTGGGTAACATGTTATAAGAGCAAAACCAGTATACCTTTACACCACTCTAATACCTTAGCCACGTACTCCTCGTAATTTCCGCCGTCGCAAATGATAAGTCACCTACTTTATTGCGCATATGAACCGCAAAATCAGTAATGTTGCTAATGATATACACGTATTTAGGGCAAGAATAACCCACACGAATGTTTTACGTCGGTTTTTATATCTTACGATACATTCATAAATGTGTCGAATCATCTGACTTTTAGCTAATTTTTATCACAAACTAATATTGTTCAAAAAAGCAGAATAAAGTCTGGGTAAACAATTTGTATTTAAACTATTTAATCTCTATATATAATCGATAGTTTTCCATGAATTCACCCACGAGCACAAGGCGAATGTCGGAACAATACCCCAATAAACAGGCCATGAGCCACGGACGATGTATCCTGTCTCAAACTAGCTCCCTGCTCTTTCGTACCAATCAAACGCCTACATTTGCATGCACTACACTGCCCTTGTCACACATTATTACTATGTATTCCTGATGATGAGAATAATCAATTCACGGAACGTCGTAAAACCATTCCTAATTTAATTTTTCAAAAATAATTTAATAAAAAATGATAGCTCTTTAAAGATATTTTAATTCTTTCGAACTAATAAGGATGCCTTTTTTTCAATAATGATGTAAGACGATCATTATTGATGTTATTTTAACCAACTTCATTTGACTTCATTCTGAAGTTTAAGGTCGTGAGAATTCTTTCCAGGTCGGAAGTTCCCTTGGAAAAATAGTATCAAAGAAGAAAACATAAAAAGAAGAACGAAAGCGCTATGTAGAAGTCTTTGGTCTGGACGGTAATCGCGCCTCCAAAGCAAGACGTGTGCAGGAATGCGTCCGTCGATTTGAGCTTTTTGCGAATTACGCGATATCATCAGCCAGCGAGCCGCTCGCGAGTAGCATACGATGCCGACGCCGCTTTTTGCTACCTTTCGGAGGGCGCTAGAACTACTGCATGAAACACGCGAAATTTGTCAGCTGCCCGCCGCGCTCAGCCACGCCCCCTACCGCCACTACCCTCCCACGAGATAGCGTCTTCCGAGATAGCGGGCCCTCCCTTCCCGTGCTGCCCCGTCAGCGTGGATTGCGAAGTTGCCGGCAGCCCCCAGCCTCTTGCCCCGAGCTCCGGCATTTCCCCTTCCTCGCGTCTGCCCACTTCTCTCGTGTTCCGCGGCACCTCGCTTCTCTCCGGGCTTCAATTCAACCACTGCCTGCTGGACAATTCCACCGGCCGGCTGCTCTGATCGGTAGTTGTCGGTTGTTTCTCCGATCAACACCAGTAGAATATCAGATCAGTACCGCGAACAAAGGAGGCAACGAACCGTGTGTGACGTTTCCTTCCACTCCCCTTACGCATCCACATTAAACTTAAATTCTCGGCCCTACCCCACATGTCGGAAGACATTTCGGGAGCTTAGAGCTTGTTCCGGATGATACGGTGCCCAACCTGTTGGGGCGGGGGAAAGCTAAATCCCCGAGTACAGCATACATTAAATTTCCATAGGAATTTGGCGAACCCAGAAACACTAAATAATTCAACCATTCAATTCAGCCCTCGCAGCGCTTCGCTCTGGCACCATCCGCCCCCCCACACCCCTCGTGATCCTCCCCCCAGCACATCTCCCCCTTTGTCAACTGTACCGTTTCGGCTTCTCTTCTCCTCGCCTGTCCTCCCCTGTTTTCCTTTTCTCGATTGGACTCCGCCCAGCCCGTCCCGGCCCTCAACCGCGCCCGCCCCACGAACATCCCCGCCGCCTCCTCACCAGTGGAGGCCACCGGCGCCAATAGCGCCCCGCGGACCCCGCGCGCACGAAACTTCGAATTAATTCTGGGCAGTGACATGGAATGGCGGCGGCGGGCGGGCGCGAATTCCGCCTCATTCATCGCTCGCGAAAGCGAGCCGTGGGCCCGCCCTCCCGCCCGCCGCGAGGCCCTGAGACACCTGGACCCGTCCCCCTCCCAGCCGCGCCACCCGTGTCTCATTACCTCTCCCTGTGCGGCCTCCGCGTCACGCAACACCATTCGTCACACCTCGCGTTACCCGCCTCGCCCTTGCCGCGGTGCCCTGCCCTCGCGTGGCACGCCGCGCCTACCTCCGCCACTGTCGCCACAACTTCGTTTCGCTTTCATCTTGGCTCCCGGTCTGCCGCCCATCTCATCGCCCACGCTCACTTATTTGCTTTCTTCTTTTCCTCTGCCGAAAAGGTCACAAATTGGTTTGGAATTAATGAATAATAAAAAACTAGCAATTGTACAGCACACATTTTCTCGCATTATTTGTAACTTTTGAAATTTTCCAAAATTCAGAGACTAACGAATCGTTTTTTAAACGTACATGTCTCTCCCAGTATTTTTTTTATAATTTAGTCATACTTAAGAAAAAATGGTAACTGCATGTATTACCATAACTTCAGAAAACATTTTGTGATATATTTTTAAACAATGAACTTGAAGATCAAGTTTTACTTTCTTGTATACATACATTCATACAAAGTAACATACGTAGTATAGAGAAAGTTATATTATTGCCGTGCAAAATGCGGTGATTTTTCAACAAAAACTCTTAGTGTGGGACCCTAATGCAGAAAAAGTAGATAAATATTTATTCAAAATGTAAAAAAAACCTACGCTATTCCTAGAAATGTTTCCAAAATGACTATTTCTCTGTCCATATGTCCCGACTCTAAACTCCGAGGTTTTGAAAAACATTCTTAAAATTTTGGAGGCACTTTTCATGAAGCCCCTTGGACATTTTAAAAGTTTTCTCAAGAAATGGCTTTTCTTTAAATTTCATCTAATTTATAAGTACATTGAAATGTACTTATAAAGATAGCACATGTCCAATTTTCACTGTTAACTATCAATTTTCAAAAATTACAAAAGTTTGAATTTTTCGGCGTCTTCCTACAACTACAGTGTTGTTTGTAGAGATTTTTCTTCCAATGAAATTTATTTTCAACAAATAGTTATTTTATTAATGCCATTTTTCAAACGTACTTCTTAAAAAATATCACTTTTCGTGCAATTTTGAACGAACTATGAGCAAAATTTAAAAAATATTTTTTAAAAATTCTGAAAAATGGCCACAAATGTTTTTCTTTAAACTTTTGGTAGGAAAAGAGATAAATGTATAAAATGGCATTATCTTCATTTAGCTGCATTCGTTTGGTTTTTTTGAATTAAATATATTTTTATATCTTTCTCACCTATTTAGTATTTACACTCTCGTCAATTTGTATACATTATGGCATTTGTGAGAATAATTGCTTCAAACAAGGTCTTAAAATTTTCTCGAAAACTTAAAAAAAATTCTGTGAAAATATGTTGAAAATTCTACATTTTCAGGAGCGATTGTTACAAAAATTACTCTAATTTTTTTCTTTAAATTTCTTACTTGAGTGGTGCTAAATGAACTGAATAACATGATATAGATGCAACTGTAAAGTATTCGTTTGTTTAGAAACTAATTGGAACCACAACAGCACATACTTTCACATATTATTTTTATATTTGCAACGTTCACAAGTTCACAGCGTTAAACGAAAATGAGACCCACAGTATATGGATTCTGCCTACGCCACTTGCTACAGGAAAGTAAATAGGAATATATGTGGTTTTTTGTCAAAAATTCGCCATTTTCCAATGCAAAAATAGAATACTTTTTCTTCTTACGAAGTAAAGGCGAAAAAGTAAAAATATTTTGGAAATATCTCTCATTAAACTATTTGAATTACGATCATGTTTTAAATACTATCACATTTGTGAATATAATTGATTCAAATAATTTCTTCATGCACAAAACTCATAAGGCAAAATTCTCCATCTCCAACATTGGAGTTTTGGTTTGTTAAATTTATGCTATTTTCAAAAACCGGACCTTCGCACCACGCCGGTTTTTTTACCGTTCTTTGTTGCATACGGGGAGAAAATTTAAAAAAAAAAAGCATTAGAGTATTTTTGAGAGAATAATTGTTTTAAAAATTCCAAATTGTCTATTTTTCACAGAAAAATATTCCAAAACTACTCATATATTCGATAAATTTTACCTGACTTCATGTGAAGATTATTTCAATCTATTTTTAGGAAAAAATATCTATCTTCAACGTTGTAGTTTTAGAAAGACGCCCAATAGAATTTGAACGTTCGCAGTTTTCGAAAACTCAAGCGTTCTTTACGCTATCTAAGGGGAAAAATAATACAAACATTTGTAATCATTATGAAAACAATTTTAAAATGTTGCTGAGGCTTCATGTAAAGGTACCCCAAAAATCAAAATATCCATTTCAGATTCAGAGGGTGGTCTTGTGATAAATATGGAGAGAAAATTTAAAGAAAAAATTGAGATCATTTTGAAAAAAGTTTTAAAAAAATAAAGATTGCCTATATTTTACGCACAATTATGCTCTGCATATTTCCCAAAAATTGTACGTGATCATATTTCAAGATCTCTCTTTAAAGAACAAATTTCAATTAAGGAAAAAACTTGAAAATCATGTTTAGGATTCCTAAAAATACACCGAAAAATCAAAATATCCCTTTTAAACTTAGAGGGCCTCGAGTTCATTTAAATCGTTGAAGGAATCTCAATTTTGAAGAAAACTGGCTGAACGGCTTAAGCTTTAGCGGTTACCACAGACGGACGGACACAGACGTTTTGCCGTCAATCGATTTTTATGGACTGACAAAACTTGCATTCTGACCAAACAACGTGTTGGAGGCAAATTTAATACATATAGAAACACTATTTATCCGCTTATTCGTTACCAGAGCCATGCAATAAAGGTTTTTCGGTTGAAAATTTCGCCTTTTACGGCACACGATTACAATAGTTTCTCTTCTTATCAAGTGAGGGCGAGAAAGTAAAAACTCCGTATGTTTCAATAAACATTCTGTAAAATCATTAATATGATAATTCTCTTCAAATATACGTTCAATTTCTTTCATTGTCTTTTTTTCGATGTATTGAATCATAAACGCAAATGTTCCTTCGTTGTTTTAACTCTTCTCTTATAATCAGAATATTTTGGAATTTGAATTTTTACCCAACGACAAGCAGTTTGTTTCTTCATGTGTGCGTATTAGTTAGCCCTCTCCAATCGCTATTATTATTACTATAGATACCCAAACTTTGTGTTTTATATTGCCTGCTTCCACTATTTCATATGCAGCATCCTTAACTGACGTTTCGATCGCACATGAAACAAAGCTTTTTTTATACTAGCAATCGATATTAAAATGATAACCAATACGTAGTTTTTTTCAGTTTGAGATCGCTTAACCGAAATTTGAAAGAGATTAGTCTCCGTATGAATGGGTATTGCCTCAGTATGGTGTTGTTTGTTATCAATTTTTTAGTGAAGTTCTCAATTTGAAGGAACAAATCGTCTGTATAACTCAACGATGGAACAAGTATGAATGTTTAATTATCTTTTTTATGACTTGTGTTAGGAATACGAGAAAGATTCGAAATTAAACTCGGATATCAACAAATTAGTGGTATTATAAGGTGCACGCACTTAAGGAAGACAAGAAGGAAGACGCAACTGAAAATGTATAAAGTGATGGCAAACATATTTTGCTGTGCGGGAGCAGGTCATTGGAAAAGACAAAGTACCGTAATATTAAAGCTTTCTGAAATGTTTAAGAACAGTTGAGTGTTGAAATTTCGTGAATCGGATCAGAAATAAAAGCATTCAAAAATACTTAAATATCTATTCATTCTCAGACAAGAGGAAGGATAAACTTGATAAGACTCATAACAGTAGCCTACCAGAATCGACCGCTTTGAAGAAGAGATCCTAAAAAACCAAGACGAAGATGGTGTAATCCAGAAAAGGTTTTCCGCCCTAAACCGTGAAAGGAAGAATTAGAATAAATATATTTAAATAATAAAATTTCAAAAAGCAGGCACTGGTACTGTGATGCAGCTTTGTTTGTAACAGCTTTAGAAGTAAAAGAATGCCTCAAAAAATATAATACATCGTCACACATATGAGTTCAACTTGCAGATGTCGAATTGTTGCATTGTATTGTCAGAGTAACGAGATAAGTACAAGACGTTATCTGACAGTTTGTAAGAACGATATGTCCAATGAACTTGCAAGTCATCACGGTTCAGCGAGTTTACATCACGCTATAAGCAGCCAAGGAACCTTTTCGAGCCGACAACTCTTGGCGTCATTCGAGGGACACGAGACATAAAACGACCCTTGGGCCAACAACCTGGGAATACTGCAAGGCAGTGTATGGCCGGCGCCTGCACTCGCAAATCTACTGTCCTTCTTGGGTGCTAAGACTGTGTTGTAGATTATTTTGTGTTTCCGGACGCTTCTACTGGTATTAGCCCATTAGCCCATTAATTGTAGTTCATGTTATATCCCTGAAGATGGCGATGTTCCTCTGCCGCTGGAAAATGAGAAAAAGATATGCGGCGCCGACCTACATGTTGGCTTGTGGGGTTTCCCCTCCAGGTATATACTGCCGGCACCGGCACAAACTGTACGCTCCCGATAGGTATTGCAGTGTATTAGTGTGTATGTGTCAGGGGGGAAGGGACGAGAAGGAAGGAAAGATCGCATGCGGTGCGTAACGCGTATGTAGACTCCAGTATTTGCTTCGCATTGATCGGAGGAACTACGGAGAACTACGATGAGAGCCGGCCGCTTCTGGAATTCTTCTCCAGGCAGTGGTTAAATTGTATCTAATTATCAAGCTAGTGGCGAAAATCCTCAACCTTAGGCACTCGAGTCCCGAAACTTCAAAGTTATAACACTACAGTAGTAGCACTAGTTACCTCGAGCCAACTTAGCTGGGAGGTACCAGGACTGTTAGAGGACGTATCCACCACCGCCGCCCCAAATTATTGTCTGATTAATTATTAGAATACTTCCCACCTTGTTGCCTCCCTTAATTTACCTATGACTATGAATGAGGCCATGAATGCATGGAATCGAACCGGCTATAAATTTATTCATAAGGCTTGTCACAGCAATATATTTCGCCAAACGATTTTTGTCGTTTATTACCGTATAATAATTTTTGTGGGGAAAAGTCTGTATATTTATGTGTGAATAGAGTAGATATCTTCTCGCTGATTGTTTATTTTGCTTCCGGAAGCGTCAAATGCTATGATCATTAAACCCTATGATGCTATGACCTTTAAAACCTATGATCATCAAGTGTTACATCCCGGGAAATAGTGGTGTTCCTTCCCGCTGGAACGAGAAATGACGCCCACTCAAACCTCGGTTTATAATGGTTTCCATCTCCAGATATCTCCGTTAATGGGACGCCGTCCCAGTCGCGACAAACTCTAAGCTTCCACCGGCTAAGTTAATCTCAGAGGCAGCATTGCCTCTGCATCTGCAGCGACTCTGACCAGGAGGTGGTAGGGTTCGAGTCCTGAGGGTGACAGATTTTTTATCCCAGCTAGGTCGAATTCAGCCGCTACCTGAATGAGAATTCTAGCGGCTGGCTTCTCTAATAAGTAGTTTTCCGTGGTTTCTCTGATCAGTACCAGGCGAATGCAGAAGCAATACCTTAAAAATGAGCCGGGGGCGGGTACCTGGAAGAAGAAATCCCTCACAACCCAAAGTGTAGGTCAGCACCGTATCTCACGGCGGGGACCCAGTGGGGGAATAACACTGCCATCTACCGAGATAAAACATTCACTATGCTTACTGGACTAATGACTATAGATGTAAACAAGTCTGAAAGTGTCAACTAATCAATCGATTTAAGCCTCCAATTGGTCTCCTGGCGTGTGGGACTGTAGACATGTAAGTGTGTGTTTGGGAGAGAGGGAAGAAGAGCGGACAAGTCACAAAATAGTACGAGTAAGATTAAACGCATATCTTAGGGTTCTGCTCCTACATTCGCGTGGTATTGATAGATTAAACCACGGAAAACAACCGATCAGAGCAGCAGGCCGGAGATTTTCTTCCAGACAACTGCTGAATTCGATCTATCTTTCTACCTTGTATCGAAAATTCGCCACCGTCGGAACTCATGCCCAGAAACACTGCAATAGCAATAATTGTTGTCCTGAGTCATCTCAGCCGATCGCTTATATCATTCTATGAATTCTATGTTATATTTAGAAAGATTATCAAAGATAATACCATTTGCAGCGTATGCAAATTAAGTGGTGCATTGGTGGCCTCGGCTACTATGGAACATGTAGCCTGAAACCACTGTACCTGCCAAGGGTAAGGAAGTAGCCTGCCGCAAGATTGCAAATGCGCCTTTCGTAGATAACCGCTTAATCTGGCTGGTATGAACAGCTATCTATAAAGTCACTGCCCATGCTGCCAGCAGTAGATCATCATCGTCGTCGTCAGCTCCAGACAATTTCCGAAAATATTTGTAATATTTGTGCTTTTTAAATTAATCGTAGATAACGTATCCTGGACCGGCTTCCTTCGTATTTCTTCTTCTCCGTCTTCCATTCAAAGCAGGAATGCAAGTTAATCTCCGACTATTAGTCTGATTATTACAAACTTCACTTTATTAACAGGTGTATTTTTATTTATTGCTTTGAACGAACACAGGTGTCTACAACAGCATTCTCGCTCCTTTCAAAACACCGCTAATCAAAAGGAATTTATGAATATAAGATTATATGTAATTTTCCATTTGTCCAATGAAGACAAAATCCTTGAGAACGAACTACAAAATTATTTTTCTGATTCTACACGAGTTTAAAAAAAATATTTTTATAGAGAATCGTAGGTACATTTATAGTCTTTAAAAACAATTACAGTACTGCTATGCGGGTAAAGTCTGCTTGGAGAAAATATCATTATTAGGAACACTTTCAAGGCATGATTTAAAGCATATTAAGAAAAACATAATTCAGAGATACATTGATATGTATTAATTATATAATAATTGAAGAACTAAGATATTATGAAAGTTCTAAGTCTATGTAAATTTTCTTCTGGCACGTACTGGTGCGCTGACGTATACTCTAAACGATCCAATCTTCACTTTAAAAGCAGCAGCCATTGTGTCGAGCAATTCGCTTTGTCCTTCACACTAAAATGAGCCTACTGTGTTCTAAATCTTCGGTGTCTTCATCTCACTCTCTCGCCCTTCCTCGCTCACTTGCTCGCCCCATCACACATCTTGCGCTGGCCTCATATCTTCCTTTCCCTTCCGCTTCCCCTGTCTCTTCCGGAGCGCCTTGAAGCTGCCTGCGCGTGTGGGCTGGCGCGCACCTGCCTCCCTCCCCCGCCCCGCCTCGTGCTCCCCATCCTCCCCCTCGCGGCGATGCGGGGGCCGCGTGCGCCCGACGCTCGTGTCTTATCGACGGGGCGAATCTCAGAACTCACTGACGCCGTGAACAGCAACGGACACGGCAATCCCGAATTTGCTTGTGCGCCGGGACTTTTTTTCCTTTTTATAGAGCCTCCGATATATTACACTCTCTGCACAGTACGGGAAGTCCCAACCCCCGAATTTTCTGCTCACTGACTACTTGCATGTGCGATTGCTTGAAAATTGCTTTCATTTTGTGACTAAATTAACGTGTGTACTCAATTACGAAAGAGCCTTAAAGAAAGTAATGATACAATAAGAGATGTGAATGTGAAAGGTAGTATATTTTGTCCTAATTGTATATATTATAAGGGCAAATAGTTTAAAAAAACATATAATTTTGACATAATTGTCTGATGATAAGAAGCAAAATGCTTGTTTACGTGTCACATATACTCTCCTCGAAAAAAGATAAATTAAGTGGTTCGGTGAAGTACGTGACTGCAGTCAGTGTCTGTGGGTCCCAAGACATCAGGACCATGAATAGAAACACGTAACAATTCTTGTCTCGGAAAACACTGTAAAATACAAGAAGGCTCCTAACGAACATAAAATACATAAATATACTGGAGTGATTTAGCCTTCGCTAGAAAATTCAAGTCTTCATCAAGCAATTCAACTTGCCTCCAGGCAAAATGGTAATATCAGCAAACAAAGTCATGGCCGCAAACTGATACGAGTGAAAACAGCCGCGTGTGGAACACGTAGTGCCGTTATCACATCAAATACACTGACGCGCTAGATAACGCACAGTCTCATGAGGCTCTTTGCGGGGACCAAGACTGCAGCTGCGACGCACAATATTGAAGCGAACGTTCATTACGTTCGTAATGTACGTCCATTCTTTGCAACATTCCATTTATAATTTTCAGTCTGCCATATTTTATTCCTTGAAAACGTATTTTCTGTTTATTCAAAAGCATTTACTAGGTCAATAAGAACATCGAAATGACGCTCTTGTGAAAAGCAGTGCGCCAATATGTTAATATTACTGTAGTACAATCATTTTTCTTTCGTCGCTCTTACGAAGGTTCTTCGTAAGACGAGAAAGTATCGTGCACCGAAAAACGACGAATTTTCAGTAGAAAAACGTATTGCCGGACTCTGGAAAAGAAAACGTGGATAAATCCTATTGCTATATATAGTAAAATACTTTCCCTAGCACGTGGGATCGCCAGAATTAGTGTTTTGTGGGTCCTTTATACCTAAAAATCGATTGACAGCAAAACGTCTGTCTCTCCCTCTGTCTGCCCGCCCATCCGCCGGCCATCAGTGGTCAACGCTAGCCCTTCAGATCCAGCCAATTATCAGTCAATTTAGCATGAAAAATATACAAAGCAATAACAAAATCCTTGCTACTTGCCTGCCCAATCTGGTAAAACGCAGAAAAAGCCTACTAAAGGAAACTGAAAACAGTACAAAATCAATTTCTCAGAATTATTTCAAACGCTCCCAAGTCAATAAACAGTTACACAAACATTTCTACCTAAAGACTATAGACCATTATATCGTATATCTAGCTACCAACTTCTCTAACATGTCCCAACTCCCTTCACTATCAGTCGTAGACTCCGCAAAAATCCATCACATAGAAACAGAATGCAAAATATTTTCTTTCGCAGTATTCTCCAGGAATTCTCCGAACTAGATCCCGACTAGAGAAGCCCGATGGGTAACCTCAACTTATGTATTAGTTTTGAGTTTTAATTTAAGTTAACTATTAAGTCATCCAACATGGATACATGTATGTTTGTATGTAATTGGCCCGACAGCCTGTGAACGGCCTCATGCATATCGACGACGTCCCTGCCTTGCGATCATGGGTTAAGGTAGTACGTGTGGTTAGCACGTAGACAACCACACGCCGGATTCCGGCATTCTCAACCTGAGACGTGAATTTTCTCATCGTCACACTGCAACATATACTGGGACTTAGCAAGAAAACGCACACTATAATCTTTCCTTACCGAGAATCGAACCCGGGGTCGCGTAGTGGAAAACTAGCACGCTGACCAACAGGTAGCCACGAAAGCCATCCAACATATGTATAGTTAATTTAAACTGAGCTATGTATTTACCATCTGTGTAAATAAATGGAAAAAATGTTAACCCTTAAACCGTTCAGCCAATTTTTTCCAAAATTCCCAATCGATCTGATTAAACTCGATGCTTTCCAATTTTTACAAGATTATTTTGATTTTGATGGTACTTCACATGAAGTCTCAAAAACATTTTCAAACTTTCCCAAACATGGTACCAATTATTTTTTATTAAACTTTGTCCTCGGATATAGAGAATATAAGAGGACGCTTAAGAGAATGGTGCAGGGCTCACGTTCCTTTAAATACCCGATTTTTCGAAAATTGCAAAAATGTAATTTTTTGGGGAGGGCGTCTACCTAAAACTACAATATTGAAGTTAGATTTTTACTTAATGATATATTTTTTCTAATGACAGAAATTCCAATAAGTTCATGATCAATTTTTCGAAACTATGATTAGTTTCGTGTAATTTTGATCAAAATGTAGATCATGAAATTTTTTAAACAATGTTTGCTCAAAAAGCTGCAAAAATCAATATACATTTTCTCTTCATATGTAAGAAGGGACTCTAAAAAGTATGGTGCTAGTCCCATTTTTGGCGAACTTCAATTTTTATTCAAAAAAATTGCAAAAAAGATTTCAAAACTACAAAATTGAAGATAGAGATTTTCCACACAATCGATTTTTAAAATTTCAGCTCCTTAAAGAAGATCAAGTACATTCTTTTTAATGAGTGGCTTTCGTGTAATTTGCGCTTGAAATTTATGCATTTTCTAAAAAAAGTTTTCTCTATAAACGCTCAAAATTTATTGTTCACATTTTCCCACTGATAGAAGAATGGACGCAAAAAGAATAGCGTGAGTGTCATTTTCGTTGAACTCTCTGAATATTCGAAAATTGGAAATTTAAAAACAATGCGAAAAAGTATGTGCGGTTGTAGCACTCTACTTGTATTGAAAGAAGCCGTATTAAGTGTGAAAATAATGAAACTGAACAACAATGGCACTATTATTTACATTTGACTTTCTTTCTGATTGCCAAATGTTTCGCTGCTTTTCTTCTAATTGTTTTATGCAGGTTTTTAGGTCTGTTTCCTTCTTCGTATTGGTTTTCGTAACCGCTTTTTCTATACCAGCAATTTTTAGCGATGTGCCCTAGTTTCCCGTATATGAAGCAATTTTTTTTTCCTTACATGCCATTGCTTCCTTGTTTACATACGATCGGGTACATTTTTTCACGCATCTTAACAAATTATCCCTCATTGAATCAAAATCAATGTCCGAATTAGCGTATACCGCAGTAGTCACTTTGTAGTACTTCTTTGGTAGATCGTCATTGATGTAATGTATCAGCTCCTGTTCTTCAATCTTCGCTCCTAGTTCATTTATTTCACATAAGGGCCATGCCCTCGTTAAAAAAATCGTCGATTGTCTCCTTGTCCTGTTTTTTAATTCTATTTTTGCCTTTAACGATATTAGTCTATGCTTGTGGATTCCCTCAAGTTTTTTCTTCAATTTTTCCCACATTTTTTTGCACTAGTTATTCCTATACATGCTAAATGTTGTCCATTTGAGAGACAATTATCATCCTCATCACGTCATTCTTTTTATACGTCCATTCTCGCCACTTTCTTTCACTAACTTCGTTTTCAGTGATCATCTTCGGATCTTCCTTGAGTATCACATCTTCATATATGTATTTGTATTTTATAAGGCCAATCATTTTAATACTCCTTATACTGTAATTTACATTTGTTAATAGTTATGTTTTTTCGAATGACATATTCGTTCCTTCTGCCATATTTCTTTTAACGCTCTGCTACCAGTTTTTTTAATAACAAGATCAGTTGATCAATCTACGTATACACTGTAACTCTGATCCAATAAGTAAATAGATGTTTTGTGAGGAGATACTCCGTTTTTATTTCAGCCAGGAAAACTACAACATGATTTCTATCAACAAGTACCACCCTTCTTTGTTTCTCTTTGTAGAACTCAGCGTGCCACACGAAACCTATCGCATAACATGATACATGACTACCAACAGTTATTGTAATGAAAAGTGTTAAATCTGCTTAAGAAATTGACTGCCGCGATCGAGCAGAACTTAGTCTCCGATCAACAAAGTCAATTCTTTGAATACTTTAAATATCCTTCAAACAATTATCAGCTATGTAGCTATAAAATCGTAGTAGTAGCTGGCAACTGCAATGCAGGATACGTTTTCCAAGGAATACGTACAAGATAATCACGATGGTAAGAAGAATTTACTGTCTTTGTGTATACAATAATTTGCTAATATGAAAATGTTTAATCTCTCTTCTGAAAATGATTTTAGTGTTCAAATCAATTCAATCAAACGGATCAAATATGGGATCATCAAAGGGTTCTCATAGATAATAACTCCAAAAGTTTACTTTTTATTGTGTTCAAAATCTTTAAACTCCATTTTCGTAAGATGAAACTCAAAAATGTCGAAGAACGGAAACAAAGACTTTGAACGAAAAAAAAATCTATATTTCAAATGCCAAATATACAATTCTAACATACTTTATTTCAAAACTGTAAAATGATATGTGAGCTTTTTCGTCCAAAAATTGGTTGCAACTAATAATAAATCGTCGAATTAAAGGGAAACTCATCAGATGAGTTTTGGTCTTTGAAGCAAAATCATAAAAACTGAAGATTACTAGATTGAAACTATGCCTTTCATATTCAAAATCATATGCAACTTCAGACAAGTAGAGATAAAGAACTACAGGAATAAATAGATAGCGTGTATATGACTTCCAGAAAAAACATTAATTTTTTATGAAATTCACGAAAACGGACTAGTTTCCTTTAAGAATATTGTACATTACAAATTACTACTAAATGATCTCTGCCCTTAGATGTTTGAAGAACATCAGTCGTTCGGAATAACAGCTCTCTCTTCTCATCTTTTGTTCTCCTTCATTTACATTATTATACATATTCTCTATATTGACTTTTCTGTAACCTATATTTTCTTTTATTTTACTTTGGTATTCGAAATATTTTATTAGTTCTTGCAAACAACACGGAAGTCAAGAAAAAAGAAGTTGAATGACATAAGGAGCCATTATTTTCATTAGATCAAGAAAAATTGGATGTGTATGTAATATCCAAATTGGTAACTGAGTGTTTTAGTCCGTAATGCAAAAACGTGAAAATGAGATTGTAACTTCAATTTAACACATAAAATTGATTCCCAAAAAATCACCCTGATACCTTCAAATATTTAAAATATTAATATTCCACTGTGTTTTATGGAAAAAATAACGAAATGAAAGGTATTACATAGAGAAACTACTTTTTAAACAAAAATAGTCGTAGATTTTGAAAACAAAATGCTTACTTTGAAAATGAATATCAGTTTTTGAAATTTTCAAATTTGTTATATTTATAGATAACTTCTAAACATTTATTGGCCAACTTTTAAATAAATGTGGGAACTTTTGTATCAGAAATGTCTAGAAAAAGCACGCTTTGTCGCAAAATTGTATTTGTAACCACAAAAACTGTTTTCAACAAGCACAGATTAGTTTTCAAGTGGTACAAAACTAACTACACTTTTCAGAAAAAAATCGAAAGGATTTTTTTAAACATATGTCCGATTTTTTATTTAATTTATTTGAACATTGGAGTGATCTACTTCCCGCATCAAACTCTACCCTACTTGTCCGTTTCTTTATAGGTGATACCAACATACATGTGACGAGTGCGTTGATGAAATAGCCATGTTACACAAAAAAACATTACTAGCTCCTATAAAATATGTCATCGATGAACAAATAAACTAACTCATATCAAATAACGTAATTTTTTAGTTAAGAAAAGAAATATGTTTAGAAAATAGTATATTTTTACTGGTAGAAACGTCATAAAGGTGTTTCACAAGTTATGCAATATGTAGGACCCAATGTCTTTTTCAACGAAATACTCGGTTCCACGTAGGATAAAATCGTTTTCCAACAAGATTGAAATTGTTGAGACGTATCACTTCTCTTGTGTACCAATTCTAACGATTTCTCAATCTTGAGATTCTAAAGGCATTATGACTTTGTTTATCAATTTTCATCATAAAAGTATTGGTACGTGAAATATATTAGTTTTGCGAAATTAGACTTGTATTTCCAACAGTAACAAGTTGAAAAAACAACAGTGTGTATGTTGAAATACCAACAGTAAAATTTTGAAAAAATCTCATCTCTGAAGAAAGGAAATAATATAGAACGTTTTAAATTATATAAAGAAGAGTTAATATAATTTAATGTGACACTTCTCTTATTTACAAAAGACCCTTAATATAATAATGTATTTAACATGTTGCATTCTTTTGTTGTTGTTTTTTGAATATTAAACAATGCCCTTATCTCCAAAGGTAATAAGTAATTACTGAATTAATTGGGCGAAGACATTATAGTTGTAGTAAATTTAACAGAATATTTTTGCAAAAGATTTTTTGAATATATCCTGGAAACATGAAATTTAGAGATAACAATGACACAAGCAATTATTATACTAATCTATAACAATGGCCCTTCATCCTTCATGCAAGTATCAAGATATGATTTCTGAAGCTGTTCTCAGCGTTTGTTGTTTCTGTATGACTCATTCATGCAGTGGCAGATAAACGTACTTTATCATGGCGGAGTATTTTTCCTATGTAGTCATGCTCCTTAATTACAAAGTTGGGAATTAAAGGAGATTTAAAAACCAATGTTGCACTAAAACATTGTTTTTTCTCGACGAGATCTCATCCCGTAACTCGAATGAAAACTATCAGCGATTTACGTAGAAAAATTATTATAAATTAGTATTTTATTTATTTTTCTATCATATGAAAATTCCATAAGTTTCTAAAACTTTATTTTTATAAATTATTCTGTTGTATTTAATAGCACTGTAATTTACTTGAATAGAAATATGTCAAACGCTTTTAAAACTTTATTTATTTATTTATTTATTTATTTATTTATTTATTTATTTATTTATTTATTTATTTGTTTATTTATTTATAACACCATTTATTATGAGAGAAATAATTTACTATTATCTTCTCACGTTGCCTTTAATGAAAATTCCTTTTCGCGTAGTTTCTGATAAACGATGAGAAACTCGTAGATACTACAATTTAAACAAATTGAGAACACTATAATTTTTGCTTCAGTAGTGTGAAGAGTAATGTGTAATTGTAAAATTTAAATAAATGTAATTTCCATGTGTAATAATAATGTAAGGTAAAGAAATTATGCATAAATGTTAACCTTGAAATACGAAATACGTCGAACAAAGAGTAACAAAATGTTAAAGAAATAGAAGAGTGGAATATGTTTCTTCCAGTGATCCTTGAACCGCAGAGCAAAAGCCGAGGTAGGCGTCTGTTTTACTTTTGGAAAATTAATAAATATTATCTCACCTCACTAAACATCACGTCCAGTTGTTACCATTATGATGTAAATAAATCCATAAATGGACAGACATACAGAAGGGTAAATGGTCCAACGGACAGATAGACGGTGAGAAGGGCATTTTGAGAAAAAAAGGAATCCCAAAACTTGAGATAAAATTTCACTAAGGAATGTGACACCGTGCAGGAGGAAAGAAAGTACGTACTACTTTTATTCTCGGAAAAAGAAATTACAGATATGAGAAAAACATTACTACATATAGGAGCTATAAAAAAACACTTTTTCGTGATCATGCACAATACGTGTTTTTCTATGAAAAAATGACATTTTCCCCGCTTCATTACATATATTCTCATACTACTGTGACGATCCAGATGGACATGTCAAAAACAATTATTTAATGTATTATTATTGCTAAAATAAACGTCGGATTGATTAGAATGTACTCGGCTTCTGACGGCAGGTTTTTCCCCCTTCAGGGTTTTTTTCCTGAGCCGTACCTTGTGATCTCTTTTCCGCGGCTTTGATGCGATGGCGAGACCATTTGAGGTGAATACCAGAATTCGAAAGATTAGAACGCGAAAGGATGTAGATATTGTAATGGCTTAAAGGACTTCGGCCTAGCCACATAGGATCAAGTAATCTAATTCGTTTGTAATAATTACCTATTAAATAAAAATAAATAATATTATTATTGCCCCAAAAGCGGCATATTAGGAGAAACAAATAATGGAATTTGGAAGAGTAATGTTTATTTATTTATTACGCTGAAGAACTGAGGAGCTGAGGAATTGTAAAACAACAAACATAAATAAGTAAATAAAGAAAGAAAAGAGATTTTAGAGTTATGAATATTTAGAAGAAATTTACATTAGGTGTTTTAAAAACTCAAAAGGAATCATAATTTTTCGGAAGACAATCGAACACTACACACCGAAATCGTGATGTATGAATGACAAATAAGCAGCACGGGCCTAAAAAGACAGTAAAATATAGAGAAAATACCCAGAAAAAATACGTAATTTAATACCGGCAAGCAGCGGGATCAAGTGTTAGCGAATTTTTAAGGAAAAACCCAATTATATCCGATAAAATGTAAACGACGAACGAGAGAGATAACAATTGTTTCTGGACCTTTAGAAAGCCACAGAAACTGAAAGTCAGACTGGTGTTAGATCTGGTACGTGATGGATCGCATATGGAAGCCTTGATGCTGATGTGTTATGTTAAATGATAAGGGAAGTGTCAGTATGACCATTAAATGGAATTCAAAATGAAAAATGGTAATTCTGGAAGTCGGCGACGTGTGTGCTTATTTTTATTGTGGAGCCAGTAGCGATCGACGTCAAGAGAAGTGGACACTTAAATTTTCTATTTGGACTTGATAAAATGTGAGAGGCAAGAAAGTTTTGCCGTGGGGAGAATGTTAAATTTGAGAAGTAAAAGGGGAAAAGGAATGCGCGCTTGTGTGAATGTGTTTTCTGTGTAGCGTTAGGTATGAATGTGTATATAATTTGTTTTCAAGGGTAAGATATAGTGTTTTAGAATATGTCAATGTTCTTCTTTTTTTAATGTGTTATGTTTTAGCCAGGGGAAGCGATAGTAAAGCCAGGGAGCTATATCGATACTGAATAAACGGGGTTGTATCTGTACTTGCGGCGGCAACGATTAATTTTGAAATCTTGTGTTTTATTCAATTGTGAGCAAGAGAGAAGGAAACTTACGTATTCAGTTCAGAACTCATATCCATGATAGGCATCCCGTTTCCCGTATGAGGCGGCTTCGCGGATTCACACACCTACATAAATTATATTGAATTGGCGGATTAGTTCCAAGGCGTAGGGACATTTTTTTATTTGTATTGAATTTAGTATATACGGGTTGTATTTTGAAATCAGGAAATAAATTATATATTAGAGCAAGTCCGGAACCGTTTAAGTTAACTGCTCAACGTGGGCCAAAAGAGAAATATTTCTATTGTATGAAATTATAGTAATATAAAATACACGTATAGTACACGTATACAAATTCTCAAAAACGTTTCACTGCGTAGTTGATACGAAAAAGTATACATTTTCACTAAGCAACAGCTCTTAATAGAGTGGAGAATCACACAAATATTAATTCTCGAGCTTCTCCTCTCCTTCGAGGCACATTTAGCACATAACGTATGTACGCACTTATGTATGTAAATCTAATTACCAATTAGTACATTCACTTTTGATCAATGAGAGCATGAGCGTAATCTTAATCTTAGTGTCGATAACATCAACAACCGACGCGGGTTTTACTTCGACCTTCGTTGAGATTAACGACCAGCAGTCAGATCCTGTTGCATGTTATATTATACTATTGCACATAATTTCATGCGCATGTGATACGTCTGTGACACATCTTCGGGAAGTGATAAAAGTGATATATTCAGACAAATTAGTCAATTCAATTAAATAAGAGTTGTGAAATGTACATTGTTTGGTTCACATTGATACAAGTTAATGAATAAACTCGGTAATCAAACCCAAAAATTACAAACCCAGATCTGAGATGGCCACGGCAGTGCGAAGTGCAAAGTATTACATAGATATAACTTCAGTTCTTTTAAGTTCCTTGAAAACTTGTAAGCTGAGCAGGAAGAAAATGTTTAAATTATTTTTGTTGTTTGACGATCTCTTCAGGTATTTAGGAGTCTTAAAGTAAATGCGTTCACACATTCATTTGGGAAATTGACTGGAAAGAGGCTCTCCAAGACATCTGGCAACCCTGCAATTTGTTGAACGTAAATTAATTGTATTTATTATTCATTTGTATTAGTTAATTCTCATAACATTTTATTTTCCTAATTCTTACATTAGATTGATTTATTTCGTAATAAAATATGTTATATGAGAATAAAAACGTTTAATTGAAATAGGGCCCCAAGGGAGGATCAGAAATGTTGTTGAACCTGTGCGTGTCAAAGATACGGCGCGTGACACAATACAACTCTGATTACGTACTGTTGGGAAAGGCTAGGACGAGAGAACGTACAGGGTACTATCATTTCTCTTGTTGAAACTAAAATCTCTACAATTTTCAAAATATTCCTAAGTTACTAATGGATACTCCAATTTAATACATACTGTTAGTTAATTGATTGATTAATTAATCAATCAATTGTGATCAATTAATTGATAAGTGTTTCCGCGCGCGTGAACTGCCAATGATATTAGTCCCGTAGGTGTAATGTATGTTTTAATGCGATAGGTGACGGTTATCTTTCCCCTACTGGATGCAGAGATCCGCCGCCAACCTACACGTCTACTTGCTGAGATTTCTCCCACCAGTAAGGACAAGCTCAAACTCAAGCCCCTGTTATGTGTTGTAGAGTAATGCATGTGTGTGTAAGTAAGGGGATATGACAAGGAAGAAGAAGGAACGATCGTACACGGTAAGTGGCCCGTGTGTTAGGATACTGATCCGGCACCTGGTACTGATGGAAAAAATGACGGAGAACCACCAATCAGAGCAGCCGGCAGCTAGAATTCTCCCCTGCTCTCGTGACCTTCCCCCGCTGACATTTCCCGTGATTGGCGGGCGCGCGTCTCGCGGTTTCTTTCGCCCAATAGCGGTGGCGTTGATGGACACCCGAGCCTCGCCAAATTCTGCGAAACTCGAACGTCATTAAAGTTCTGAGAAAAAGGTGCCGCGGCGATGCGAGCCCCGGAGACTGTGGCATCCATTATTTCCCATGAGTCACCGGATGCGGCCGGTCGCGGGTTGTGCCGAGACATAGGGCTGCATGCTTCAGCATCCCCGAAGTCCCGAAAACGCTTGCAGGTAGAGGAAAACTGCACGTTTCCAGGCACCTTTTGCAGCAATGTTATATTCAATATAATTTTATAAAACATGCATCTCCGGGGGCATGTTTTCCAGTTATCTCGAATATTGCTTTTCGATTTGATTTGATTTTATATACTTTCTTAAGAATGTTAACAATTTTATGTGACGCATGAAGTATAAATATAATCTGCCCGCGGTTTCTTGATATCCAGAATCCTTACTCCACCCTTGTATTATACATAGTTGGTATAATGGTAAATAAAGTACCCAAAAAGACATTTGAAACCGTGAAGGCGTAAAGTGAGGTAAACAACATTTGAAAAGTAGAAATATCTGCTCATGTGTAAAAGAAAACTTACGTGCAATAAGCGAACTACAGATTTAATATATTAGTATTGTGAACAGAGGAGAAAGTTACAGTCCCAGTTCCATTCCCACCACAACTACCAAAAGAAGAGCTCAACAACTTGTGCATAGTGAAGCTGCATATAGTATATTCAGAAGCAAAACAAAGAGCTATTTCAGAATTTACTCAATGAATAAGGGAAACTGAGCAAAATACATAAACGCCATATAATATATCATTATCATTACAATATCATTGGTAAAATAAAAATTTTCTTTCCTATTTGACAGTCAGTAAAGTTTCTAATTGAATGGAAATCGCCAATTAACTGAAGAGACTTTGCACTTAAACGTTTCTATAGAATTTAATTGTTTAATGTCAACTGACAATGAGTAGTAAAGTAAGGTACACCTATTACATTATGGATATTTTTTGCAGTGAACTGTTGATACTGATGTCTGATGATTCTCATTCCTACGACGTATGCTGTGATTATAAAAATCTTTATTGTATCAAAATATGTCCCCACCTTAAGTCAGTTTGACTAAAACTACAATTCCGTAAATAAATAGGCATGGCAACGGTAAGATTCGACGCTCAATGAAGCTAGGCCTGGTGGTATCACAAGGCATTTCCTTCTTCGTTCCACCACTGTAACTGCCTTTTCTCGCTTTCGTATTAGCTCTTTGGATAGGCGCGTTTGCGTCATCAGCTTCTCTCCGTGGTCGCTGTTACAGTGAGCACAATTTAACCTATGACAACTCGCGATAATTGTAAATTCGTGAGATTGGGGACTGTGTCACTCAGTATTCACTTACATGATATAACTGAGAGGAGAAAACAAGGAGTTACTCCTTCGTTCACCAAGACAGAAGAGAAAAGCCATGGAAATCGACGATCAGAGCAGACGAAATACAATTCCGACAGGCACTACAAACTCACCGATTTTGAACCCATCAAGTAAATTATTGGTACATGGCTAGGATCAAACACGTGGTACGTCTGATCGCTCGCCATCACTAAGTGACAAGTCAGTGACATTGTTTATCTACTACGAGAACACACTCAATCATAAAAATGATATCCACTGAAAGATCTGACAACTCACGATTCGTTCAGCCACTCGAAACGTTGGAGGATTCCAAAATAAACGAAGCACTGTTGCTTTCTTATTTGAATTGACTTTGAGGGGAAAATCTCAAGGTATGAGATTTGCCTTATTTAATCTGATTTATTGATAATAGAAGCGTCAATGACAGTAGAAGCGTACTGATTGTTGCTGGCAAAGGCATTAGTGTTGTAATCAAATGGAGTTTCACTGATGGTAGACGTGCTTACTGACTGCCACATGTAATAGCTATGTATTTACAAATTATATAAATTTGCAATAGTACTTCCGCCAATTCTGGAACGTGATATTCCGGTGTGTAAACTTGAATTTTAGTTTCAATTCATCACTGAAAGAAGTCGTTTTAGTCGTTTCATCTCAACTAAGTCTAAATTATCATAGACCAAAAAGAATCAATGATCAACGAAGCTTGGACAATAGAACCACGATGAATGTGATTGAGAAAGAAGTAAGGCTATGCACCTTGCATCCCTCTGCCGTTTTGTTTCCATTCCTCCCGGAATCAAAGGAGGAGTCGAAAGAGCGAAGAGCCAAATCTCAGCCTGTGTGGGCGTGGGCGGTTGCGTGGGTCCCTCGCTCGGCAGGTCGAAGGCAGCGATCGCCAGCGCCGCCCCCGCCCCAGCCCTAC
>BOPP01000004.1:5973983-5989762 GCA_017312745.1 Gryllus bimaculatus | reverse complement strand
ATATATATATATATATATATATATATATTTGCTCTTGGAGTAGGATGTGACAAACCACGTAGGATTGGCATATGAGAGGATTGGTCGGATGTACATACAGTAGGTTTGTAGTTTTTTGTTTGCTTTTTAGAATGGGAATGGATGAGTTAGGGATGATGGGATAGAGGACGTTGGTGATGCGGTTGGATTTATTTACGGCGTTAAGGATATGGTGAGTCTATAGGAGACGTCGGGGTAGTGTTAGATCTAGGTATTGTACGATAGGTTGCTAGGGGATGAGAGTGTGGTTATTGTTAGTGGGCGTGATAGGAAGTTTTTTTATGATAACAGGATAGTGAGGGATTTGGTAGGTTTGATGGTTAGAGAGTTTTAGAACAGAGTGTGGAGTGAGCGACCTCTTCTAACCTTCGGATACGTAGATCTAAATTTTGGTTTATATGTGTGAAGGCCTTCAAAAGGTCCGGTTGAGTGTGTAGAGTAAGAAGTCTAGAATGTAGTTATGTCATGAATGTACGTGATATATTAATGTACTTGATAAAATTGGAAATAAAGATAATAAAACTTAGACAAGAGCAACAAGTATCTATCTTAGTAATTGGAAGTTGTAAGATTGGTGTTCATTCAATAAATTAAAAATTATGATTCAATGCGAGTTTTCCGCATGTATACTGTATACAAAATCGATTTAAAGTTACCTTTGTAAGTTTGGCATTGTTGTAATGAAGATAGTGATATCTTAAGCTGTAACTATTTAATACAAACTGTAGACCATACTTCACCGTAAATAGATTAAACGTTATTAACTGAAATTCTTTTGTATTACACTTGAATTCGAATTACATTTATTATTTGACGAATTCAATCAATCAGGAATTAACTGCCCAACGAACATTATGCATTGCCTCCTCTACATTTTCATTTCAATCTAAAATTATCGCTGGTGAGCTTGCTATATTAGTTTTATGCATTCTAATACGTCACACACAGAGAAAAAGTCTTGCAATCAAACTGGTCAGGAAAGCCGTTTGCTCGCCCCGCAGTTCATGTTAAGTTGCATGAGTGAGCACAATCGCGCTGATCTACACATTACATTACAACATCGGCAAAAAGCGATCTACACATACAGAGCTCAGCCTTCGCGAATGTAAAACGCGAATATATCTTTTAACTACAACACTCACCCACCCGCGACTGTGAGATTTTTGCATAAGCTGATGTAATAGTTACGAGTAATAGCTAGCGCCTCTGTCTGTAGGAAGGCTATATAAATCCGAAGTCTGCTTACGTGCTGAGCACATCTTTGACATTGAGATAGATGTTCAGATTGACTGCTGAAGGCTTAAGCGTCTATGCCTCTAGTTGGGACTGTCTGCCGTGTCTATATGCTACTAATTTTCCAGACACCATTCAGAGACATAATAAATGGATACTGATTTACCGTGGACTTCGCGACCGACCACGTCCGAAAACATCCAGGCCAAATGGGGTACAGAGGACTTCAGAGGTAAGATAGACCGTCTCCTCTACTTGTGGCGAGACAATCACACTATCTTCTCGCTAAACACGTTGAGTTGCAACGCAGATCTCATACATCAGGTCTACGAAATCAAAGTGCATTGAGAGCTTTTCAAATAGAGGTTCAAAGTCTACCCCTCCCCCTCTACAGGGATTAAAATGTCAAAGCACGGTATGGAAGTCAGATGAAAAAAATAATTTTCATCGGAAAATCGTTTCCGATTTTTTTTTATTTCGGGATCGATTGTGATTTAATTGTTTGGCAAAGTGCTCTGTTTCTGTGAAACAAGATACTTTACAAACTTTCTCGATTCACACAAGTCGGGAGGATGGATCCACAGCCATTCAAAGGGGAAGCGTCTGAGTCGGTCTTTCCGCCCTTTCCCCGGAATCAACCGGCGATTACCTTGAAGCGCCCGTGAACCGCGCGCCCTCTCCGCTGCCCCTTCCCAAAAGCGTCTGCCGCATTTCCTCCTCGGACTGCTGTCATCGCCCTTGGCCACCCATCGCGTGGTTGCGCAACCCGCTAAGCATAGCTCAGGGGCAAGGAAATGCTCGTCGACCAGTCTCCTCCCACCCTCCCATCATCGCTCTCTCGCCCCACACCCCTCCCTCTGCGGCGAAAGCTTTCTCCAGCCGACCCGACGTCCGCTTGTCCACGCGACTCCGCTCTGGCGTTTTATGGCAGCCTCCCACAAAAACATATCGATTTCAGATGAGAAATTGTCTTCCAAGAGGTGTATAATACGCTTGCATTTGCAAGTTAAATATTTATGAAGAGGAGCGGCTCACAATACTCCGGAGTTTTATATACGCCTCCGCCGCCATATTGCAGAGGCATTCGTGGAGCACAGCTATTATGGGGCGTCTGTCAGGCGACTGCATTCTCTGACGAGCTCCACGCGGCTTCCAGCTGGGTAAAATCGATAGTCGGAAGCGGTTTTATGCGCAGGAATTTGCTCTTTCAGATCGCGGCGGATAACGCGCTCATGTAGATGAGTAAACATCACTTCCGGCCGTTCTGGAGGCGGCGTTAACAACCTGGGGAGGGGGAAATTCGAATTGCACTCTCCCTTAACCTGCGACAAAGTCAAGAAATGTCATACACGATGCTCAGTAGAACTAGTGGTACGACAACAGCTCATACTTTTCAGCATTATTTGCAACTGCACGGAGGCATTAACCTGCAAACATAATTCCAACCAGCAATTTTTTCTCCGCACCCAGACTCGAACTCATGTCCAAGTTGTTAACTCGTCATAAGCCTTATCGTTACACCAAGAATTCGCCTGGTTGTACTCGCTGTACCGAAGATTAAAAACTAATGGTCTCTCGCATTATTTTTAACAATTTTTTTTTTAAATTCAGACAGTTCAACGAAATTTAGAGTAGCGCAATTATTTAATACCTTTACATTATCCACGGAAGAAATTAAAAATAGTCATTTAGAATAAAATTTTGTTTATAAATTGTAATGTACATATTTATTAATTTCAAACTTAAATTACGCAACAACTACTCGTTTTTCAAAAACTTAAATGAACATTCTATAGTTTGAATGTTTTGAGCTTATTACATATTTCTTTTAAGATTAAAAGTTCTTACTTTATAATTCTTTTGCAATATTTTTTTTTTCGAAAATATACGGACTTCATCGAAAATGGGACGAGTACCTTTTTTTACCATTCTTTGATACATTCGAGGAGAAACTTTGAATGAAATATTTGGAGCCATTTTTAAAAAACAATTGTTAATTGTCTTTGCATTAACCGAGGACGAAGTTTAATCAAATAATTTGAATTCATTTTTTTAATTTCAAAATGTAGTCAACGCATCGTGTAAAAGACTTCCAAAATCAAAATATTCGTTTGAAACTCTTAGGAACTCAAGTTCGGATTGATCGATCGACGAATAGCGTTGACAATAGGCCGACAGACGTTTTGCGATCAATCGATTGTTCGTAATGTATGTTCGTATTGTAATGTATGGATGTAACTTCACATAGGAACAAGATTTATCGCCTTTTTCGAGATCAAACCCAACAATGCGGTTTTGTGTAAAAATATCGATGATATTTACCGTAGCATTACAATACTTTCTCTTAGTACGTAAGTACATAGTAAGGCGAGAAATTAAAACTATTAAATCTATTTAACGGAAAATTTCAGTTTATTCTTAGTATTAGTGTCAGGAGTGTTTAAAGACTTCTTTCCATTAAATCCCACAGAAAGGGGACGTTTTAGTGTTAATTTTGTTTGGATTTATGTACACTTCCACTTCTTTAAGCAGGTGACTCATTGTCAGAATTCTGCAGACACGCAGGGTATTAGATATAAAGCTAGATCGGTTTCAAATAATGGAGGAAAAATCTAGCGCTGATCGGAATTTTCTCTGATCAAAACCAGGCGAATGTCGGATCAATATCTTAACTATGTTGTCCCCGTCAGCGAAATTGGCTTCCTCATCAATGTCTCCTCCTTTTCCCAAACATTCATACAAACGAACATACTAACATCCCCTTCACAACCATACATATTGGCAGGTTAAAGTTTCTTCGGTGGGAGAGGTGCCGCGCTGGGGAAAATACCTGGAGGTGGAAACCTCTATGATTTCTTGTGTAGGTGAACGCTCCATCTCAGGTTCTAGCGTGCGAGAAGCACCGCCTTTTCTCAGGATATAACATGGAGCAAACTTACGAGACTAATGATCACCATAATCGCCGGGCTTAGAAACTCTAGATAATCAATCAATAACCTGCTCTTGAAATTGGATTTTGCTGCTGAAGGCTGATTTTGGTTTGAATTTTACCACGTTATATTTTTTTATAATCTTAGGCGAAACAATTCGGTTACGTTACAATTTTTATTTCAATTTTAACCCCTTGTAATTTTGATGGTGCAAGGTACAACATACCTACGACCAACGTACACGTATTGTTTCCTTACTAAAACTAGTGGTGCTTCAACTGCACATACTTTCTCGCATTATTTCTAATTTTCAAACCTCGCACATTTAATAAAAATGTGACCGCCGTCTTTTCTTAAACGTCCGTTCCTCTAACTGAGAAAAAAATATCAGAAAACAATTACAGTCGTTTTAGATTATTTTCAATTGTTTTAGGCAAATACTTTATAAATTGATTCAAACAAAAGTTCAATGAAACCAACTCATATTTTCAGAAAATTGTTCATGAAGTTATTTAAACATTAATTTTTTAGCACAGATTTCATTCCAAAAAACACGTATCATAAATATTGTACTTTCGAAACTGATTTTTTTGCAATATTTGAAAAGACAGAGAGCGTCTGTTACAAAACAGCTGAACTGTTTCACGTTTCACGAGCGACAGTATCCACGGTAATGCCGGCATACACAGTACGAGGAAAACCATCATTAGCGAAGAGGAACAGTGGGCGATAGCCGATGTTAATTACGGAGACCGACGAACATTAAAAAGGATTGTGGCGAGACACCGTAAAACTACTCCGGTACTCAACGCTCACTTGAGTAATACTGTTTCCATAAGAAGAGAACTGCGAGAACTTCATAAAGCTAATTATTCATGGAAGGGCGCTGTAATTGATATACTCTTCATAACGAAAGCCGATGCAAAGCTGAGAAACAAGTGGTGACACGATCAAAAAACCTCGACAATTAATGAATGAAAGAATGTGGTAGTGTCCGATGAATCATTGTTTACACAATTTCCAACAGATGGCAGGGGTTTATGTATGGAGAACCCCAAAACAATCTTACGAGCCGGTCTGCGTGCTTCCTTCAGTCATGCATGAAGGCCTGTAACAAGTATTGTACCTGTAACAAGTATTGTACCTGTAACACGTATTGTACTTCAGCTTCTGAGCCAATGACCCCCATTTCGAACAGGTTTTCGTCCAGTTTCCCTGATCCTCGACCAAATGCTGAGATGGCACCTTGTTTTGCTTCTGGACATAAATGTAACTTCAAATGAACTTCTTCCCACAGCACGTCACACACAGTTTTCAACTGTTTTTGGCGTAAATAAATAAATAATAAAATAAGTAAATAAATAAATAAATAAATAAATAAATAAATAAATAAATAAATAAATAAATAAATAAAATAAAGAGACTTCCTACAGTCAAGCTGGTGGAGGATCAGTTACTATTTGGGCGGCTATCGTGGCGCTATAATTACACTCACTGGCCGGATTACTGAGATAAATATCTCGACATTCTCTACAATGACGTGCTTACAATGACTAACATATTGTTGGCCAACACTATCATATTCTAGAATGATAATGCGCCCATACGCACATCATAACAGGTTCAGGCATGATTTGCGAATATTATATTATGTTCGGGCGTGTATTGTGTATATTATCGTTTAAGCCATATTAACTTTTTAATAGCATCGGAATATTATCAAACATCTGATCAGCACAACGCCAAACCTCAACATAATTGAACCGTTATGAGGCGTTTTAGAGCAGAGTGAGAAGCAGAGTTCCAGCCCCAACTTCGTTGAAACAATTAGCGGATGTATTGGTACATGAATGGGAGAACATTCCGTTGACAACTATACCTCTACAAATCTATTTTGTTACGGATTGCACATGTTCTAAAAGCAAATGGTGGCCCAACACCTAATTAATAAATAAATATTGAGTATATGTTGACTGTTCATATTATTTTGTTCAACCCCTGTATATATCTCTGAAGAACAGATTTTAAAAAAAAATCTGTGTTCAATATTGTAATCGAAGGAAAATACAGAAAAAATTGAACTTTCTGAATTTTCAAACATGCGCGGGGTTCAAGAAAATAAATATTACATATTGTAAGTGTCGTTTGATCTATCCCTAGAAAATCAAATAATCCAAAATTTGGAGCCGTTTTTGACAAAATTTTGAAAATTTTCAGTCGTCATTTTAAAGCACCCACAAAACTCAAATAATTCGTATTAAACACGCGGGGCTTCAAGTTCGGCCATATCGATCGGTGAATATCAATTTCAGAGAAACTCGACCGAATGGCTATCTACCAACCATACGTACCCCTTAACCCATGGTCGCAAGACCGGGACGCTGCCTAAGCTAGCAAAGAGCTGTTGTGCCAAAGTACTTGAATTCTTGTACTACATTATTTTACAATATAGAGGCAGATGGCATTAAACGATTAAAATCGACACATAAAACTAAGTGTCAAGTAGAATAGTTTCTGCTGCATAACTCTTTCTGTTCAAATATAAACTACACTGGGCATAAAAAGAAGATTATAGATTTTAGCAATGGAATTTTTTGTACTGTATAATAATTATATGGTATTATTTTAAAAGACTAAGTATGCCTGTAACAAGTATTGTACCTCAGAGTTAATATTGCCCCTTTTTGAGTTGGTTCATCGTCAAGTTTTCCTGATCGTTTGAGCAAATGTTGAGATGGCCCCTGGTTTTGCTTTCGGTTGTAAATGTAACTTCATTATCTGAGCTTAGTGGTATGTTTCAAACTTCAGAAAACGTTTTTAATAAATTTGACGCAACTGTGTGACCTAAGTAAATGTATTCACTTCAATTGTCACAGCTAGTCTGGAAATTGGAACCCACTTTGTTGCTGATTCTTCCAGTCCAGCAGTGACAATTGAAGTGAATACAATCCTTCTCCACGTTCTCGCGGTAGTAAGTCTATTCCTTCGCGTTGTTTACGGTTAGGGATACCAGCTAAATTCTTTAGATCATTTGCTTCGCTAAAAAGTTGTTATATTGGGGAGCGAATATTGTCTTGCCGATTCTTGCAAAAACGATCGTTGCAAACCGTATTCATAATTCATTTTAATGTGCAATTGAATTAGTGGCAAGAAAACATGAAGTAAATATTATTTTTAAAAAAGCTTTCTGTAGTTACACAGTTTTAACGTTTTTCACTTGAAATAAATTAGATTCGAAGAGTTGTTCTAGAATAGGAAGGTCAGGTTATTTGCAAACGGCAAGTACCTATCAAACAGCAAGTCTTAAGCCCAACTATCGGGTTCATTTTATGACTGCCAAATTTCAGACACCATCGTGCCTAAAGTGCTGTCCAAATTCCGTCCTTTCACAAATTTTCCTTTTTCGTGGTTTGTATAGGATGGACAATGATATTTTTAATAAATATATTTTTTTGTATTTTTTAAAACTTAATCCATCCTTTTCCATATGACATGACACCACAGTAGTGTTGCAATAAACAAGATTTCACAAGAAATTTATGGAAGTGGTACAAATAATGTGTAATGAAATTATCAGTTATGCCAAGAAGTGATTAAGACAAACCAAGAACTTAAGACGAAGAAAGGTGAAACTAGAAACTGTGAGACAGAGGCTATGGGTCAGAACAGGGTGCAGAAAGGAAATTTTGGAGTTCTTGAAATGCACACTAGGAATATATTTTAGTACTTTATTACATTCAATTCATTTTATTTTATTTATTTTATTGTGACATTATTTTAATCTACGTTTCGGAAATATTATTTTCGAAAAAGCATTCTTTAGTAAAAATAATCAGAAAAGCAAATTTTTAGTGTGTAACTCGTATTTACTTCGTAAGTGAGGGGCAATATTTGAATTCTCGCTCTTCTTTGCCACCTAAGTGGCGGATTTCTTCGGGGTTCAATTTGTGAACATATTTGGGGGTTGCTACCGGGTGGTGGGCTCAGTCAAACCGTCTTCCTCCTGAGCTGCGTTAGGGTGCTCGTGACCGTTGGCACGTGACCGCAGGGTTTCCCAGTCCAGGTATCTAAAGGACGGTGCTCAGAGGAGAAGTTAGGGAACTGCTTCCTGAGAAGGGAATATAGATGTGCCACAGAGTAGGCGGAAATGCGAGCCACATCTCACCATAAACGACTAAATAAACACGGCACACGGCTCACGATCAATGAATTCGATAACGAAAGAAGACGGTCGAAAACATGAATCTCGGGCCGTTTGCAGCCAATGAGAGGACAAACGCCTGTTGAAAATCACTCGAAAATAACGAAAGATACTAACGGAACTGAGATAGATACTTAAGGAAGAGAAACATACACTTAAGTGAATATTTTTTTAAGAGAAAAACTTGGGGAAGCGACAGACCGCTCGCTTCCACCCGAGAATCTACTGCATTCTTCGCTGTGCTAGTGTGTTTATTTAACATAAGAGATTTCAACGCGGAAGTCAAAGTATTCCCATTGGTGACTCTGAAAACTCATGTCTCCTAATTCGGAAAAAGCGCGTGTCTCCGCCAGATCAGCAACTAACCCTCACATTCCAAACCTCCCCATTGTGATTTATTTATTTGTTTAGCTAAAAACTGTGTCTGACAAACTATAGTGAGAAATATATTCTGTGCACGTTTTCGTAAATTCTGGGATCCTCACCTCAACCCATATACAAATTTAATTCAGAATGCAAACGGAAATGAACGTTTGGGGGAAGAATTGATAAGAAAATATTCGCTCCCGTGTAATAAAAACTATTTGCAAAGGCAAATCAGCTATAGTTTTGGACTTTTATCCCTCGTCGTGCCTTTCATGAAGAAGTCGACTTATTACGAGAACGCGGAGAACGATTATTTAAATAACTATACTCCCCACGGAACTCCCTGTTTTACACACGTGTCGAAGACGGCAATGGAGACGGTTTCCGTGCCACCATTGCAAGACGCTCAGGCCACAATGGCGTCCGCAATGCAGCTCCTCCTCAGGAGCGCTCAGGGCACCCAGACCAGCGCCGCGCCAAAATTCGATCTCACTGCAGTGTGGGATTATCTGCAAAGTAGCTGTTGGAACATGAGACCGCGTAGAGCTGCTGCATTTATCCATATCGCGCGGTTCTTTCAACGAGATGGAAGACGCTGAACTCCTTTTCGTTAGAGAACGTGTGTGGTTCATGGAAATTGTCTTCGGGCGGGGGGGGGGTAATGCTCGGACGCAGATCTACTTGGCATTCATGTCTGCGAACGTCTACCTTCGCCCACAAGCTATGCAAGCCCCGAGGCCGCCCCTTCCAAATGAACAGAAAGGCGGCCTCCCCTCCAGCGACTGGGAATACGTCAGCCTAAACACCGATTTAAACCTAGGGGCCCTTCCATGTCACGAGCCGGACGGTGAGGGGACACTCATCTCACTCACTTTAACGGGAGCTTCGTTACGACATAAAATTTTGGTATTGGAGCTCCCGATTGCATGACAATGTCCCTCTCACCTTTCAGTTCGTAACCTTGAAGTTTCACTATGTATAAATCGGAGTATAGACGTACGTGGATGGTATGCTGCGCTCCTTCAACATCATCAGGATATTACCGAATTGTGGCGGAGTACGCCGCCCTGCGCTCCCTTTGCTCCACCCCGTATTCGGATGCCAAAACACTTGTGTTACATCGATTTCGTCGAATAGTAGAGTTCGATGATTGATTGATATTTCAGGACGTTTACTGTTGTGGTCATAAGTCAAGTACGTGTTTTGCGTGTTATATACCTGGAGGTACCAGTGTTCCTCCCCCGACAGAATGCAGACCCGGCGCAGACCTATTCGTCGGCTTGCGGTGTTCACCCTCACGTATCTCCCCAGTGGGGTACCTCTCCAGCCTACACATGCCCTTAAGCGTACGACTGGTCCCCGACATGTGTGTAGCAGAGTGGTGTATTTAATGTGTGCCTTTTTGCAGCAGCGTTACAATACTTTTCTATATATCACGTACATAGTATACGAAATAGTAAAAGACGAAAAGCACAATCGGATTTGTATTGAACTTACGAAAAAATGTAAAGATTTTTTTACAGACGAAAAAACAGGATGTCCCTGCTACAAACAATCAAAAAAACTGTGTTAACTGCTTTATTACACTTGATCATAACGCTTTGCGTGTTCAATTTAAGTTTGTCAGTGCTGATGAACGCGCTACGTTTGCAGACATCGGGTATTGACTTCTAAAATATCATTGAAAATTATACGCACACAACCGCTTTTATTTTTCCATTTACATATCTAGTTAAATTCTACTCAATTCAATTCATGTCTTATTTTCCATGGCGAGGCTCAGGCGATGAGGCCTTCTTTTCGGCCTAACCACGCACATTCCACTACGTTCTTTCGCCGTCTAGCAGAGAAAGGAGATACCACTCAGGCGACGAAACTTGTGATTTCATTTTGTTAAGAGGCTTCTTATAGGCTTGGGGATCTTTTAGACGCTATAAATCTTCAACATGGCACAGCCGGCTTTACTTCCCATCCGAAAACCGTCGTACGAAGGATTATTTTTTTTCCTTCACTTCGCTTTTTTTCACAGCTTTGATCGGGTTTTTTAACCCGCAAACTTGGATATAACAGTCCGATACGCTACCCGTTACACCATCGAAGCCACAAGCTACTCATTTATGGAATTTCATTTTTTATTAATTCACTCACTAATTTTCTCCTTCACGCTCTCATTTACTCATTTACTCACTCGTTTATTCCTCCGCTTATTTACTCTCATACGTCTTTTCTCGTTAACGCGAGAGTGAGCAGCGAAGCGGCAGCGGGTGTCGCGTGCGCCCTGCGGAAGGAGTTCCGAGACGTCCCCTGGCCTGCGCTGCGGCGCCGCCTCTGCGGTTCCGACCGCCTGTCCTTGCCCCTGACCTTCCCACGCTGCCTCTGCCTCAGCACACGAGGGCACACAGACGCCTCATCGCAGGCATGGCGTGACCAAATATTCTCAGAGGCTCATTTATGCAATTCGACTTTTTATTTGCAGGGTATCTCGGAGGGAGAGCGCAAATGCGGAGAGACTTGAATTACAGTGAAATGCTACCTTTCGTCGGACTTTTAATTTTACGTATATTCTGATATAAATTGCATATACTGCATTGTGAGGGTCGGTAAGCAGACCATCTGCGATTCAGAGGGTAGAGTGAATAAATTGCATTCGCTTTGAATGTAGACGAAAGCAACGTTTCCTGAAGACAATAAGTAAATTATTCTCTCAACAGTCACGACTTTTTCGGTATTGGAAGATTTTCTGGCCAAATAATGCGATATTACCATAAATTATATATGTAACATGTGCTCCTGCCTCCAGTTTTCTGTCTATATGACACAATTACGGTATAGTCAATTCTTAATTCAAAGTGTAAAATGAATGTTCTTTACTGAGAGTAAGGGATGGTCAAGTACTACAGAATATAAATAAATATGAAAATATACAATCGACTTCAAAATATAAACTCGTGATGCTTAAAAGCACATATTTTCTCGCAAGACTTGAAATTTTGCAATTTCTCATAATTCAGAAATTTCAAAGAAAATGTCACTTGCGCCATTTTAAGCGTTCTTTTCTCGATCCGATGTGGAAAACGAGCCTTTTTTTAGAAATTTCTTATAATAAATAGCATTAACTTCAAACTACTCTTTTTTCAAAAAATGTAAGTAAATATATTTAATTATCTATCTTTTTAAATATCCATTTAAGAAAAATCCATATCGTCAATATGTTAGTTTTGCATTTTTTTCGATTTTCGAAAACACAAAGAGTTTGCAAATAAAGGATCTGAGTCATATTTATAACGTACTCTGTTCTTTTTGAAAAAAATTAAAGGAAGAATTTGGAGCCTTTTTGAGAAAATTATTGTTTTAATTTTGCCTACTTTCTACGCAAAACTACGCAAAAATTACTCGTATTTTCAAAAACTTTGTATGTGACCTTATTTGAATTTTGAAAATGTTGAGATTTCATGCAAAATACCTCCATAAATTAAAATAGCTGTTTCAAATTTGCAAGGTCTCGACCCCGGCAATATCGATATCTTTTTGGGGAAATCCTCCGAACGATTTAGGCGTGAGCGTTAGGCACACAATGCCAAATTGCTCCATCGTAATTTACAAATTTTGTGTAAAGTTTAATCCAGCTTCTGAGAGCAATTGACGAGATAGTCAGTAGATCGCCTCGAGACGTGATCCCCAGGGTCTTGAGGGCACTGACTAAAGTTTGGCATAGCCCCAGAGGTTCCAACATCCACTGGCAGGATTCTGGCGTTTGGTACTCCATGAAGTTGGGCTGCCAGGGGGATGACTGGTTGTTTTTTTATCACATTTTCCTCCCCTGCTTCCAGAAAGCTAGACCCATCCTCGTGGCGGACAGTCACATCGACCACGTGGACCCCTTCCCGGCTTTTTATTACCAGGTCAGGTTTGAGTCTAACCCCTTCGGCAACGGAGAACGTGGCTTCCGTGGACACTACCGTGTCCGATTTCCGGAGCATCTTCCCTTTTATGAAATTTTTGATCTCGTCATGACGCTTTATTCGTGCTGGATTCGTAAAAATGCACTGACCAAGGAAGTGATTCATGGTTTCTACCGCTGTATTGCACTTCCTGCAGTATACATCCTCTCTGGGTCTACCTCTACTAAAAGTAGTTTTATTGGCAATTGATCTCAATTTGAGTGCAGTGATAAAAAGACCAGGTTTCAGAAGATGATAGTCTTTCAAAGGCATTTCCAATCGGATCGTTTATATGCGCCCTAACCGCTTTCCTTTGGGATCCCAGCTTCTCCCAGGCGGCTACCTCGTCATCGACGCATTTCTTCTCTTCTTAAATCTTGTTCAGAATAGGGTCAGTTGAGTCTCAGTGATTTTGCGGTCTTAAGTGTCAATTGGTAAAAACTCGGACAGGAGCTCAAACACCTGCAAATAGGATCTGCAGATTTTTCTAATCGTAATCCAAGGTTCAGCGCAACTATGAGAACGTGTTGGGCAAGCCGCAGCTATCCCAGTCCTCCTCCTCTCTTGGCCAGAAAGCTTATTCTATCTGCAGTACTCATTTGCAGATGTAGGAACTGTTTGACTTCCACTCTGATTTGACCGTCCGCTTCCCTGAGCATCGACATTGATGGCTTGGATAGAACCAATTGATAAAGGTAATGTGGCATTATGTAGGTATGAAGTAATGTCAACTTCTCAGTGGGCGTTAAATACGTCTTTTGAAGCATCGACACTGATTCCATTAAATTCGATATGTATTCTTTAGATGTGAAGCCGTAACAGATACAGTAGTTCACTCCCAGGAATGTAAGGGTAAGATCATTGCTGACAAGGCGAATTCTCGCCCCCAACCTTTCCAGACAGGGGTTCTCAATAAACCAGGATCGTTCGAAAGTTGTAATTTGAAATGATGAACATTTCGCGACGGACAATGTCATTCCGAGGGCCCCAAGATATTCCACCACAATATCAACCAATTCTTGAGCTTCCGGGGCATATGTTGCTAACAGCACCAGATCGTCAGCAAATGCTAACATGGACACACTCCTTCCCAATAGCATTTATCCTGACATATTTTCCAATTTCTCAACCAGGCACTCCATGATGAGATTAAAAAGGAGTGGGGACAAGGGATCTCCCTGTTTTACTCCTCTACGAATTGGCACAATTCCTTTCAAGGGGTGCTGAATAACGGTGGAAACATCGGCGTAAGAGTCCATTACCAAATTGGTAAAGGCGTCAGGGATCCCTTTCCTGGACAGAGCCCACCGAATCGCCGCGTGAGGAACAGTGTCAAATGCTTTGGATATATCTAGCACAACACCTACACAACCCTCTATTTCTTTCATGTCACCGACTGCTTCATGAAGAATTTGAATATTAGCGAAGCAGCCAGGTTCAGGAATAAACCCTTTCTGGCGTGGACTGAACTTCACCACGGATCGAATGCGTTTGTCCATAATACACCCAAAAGATTCTGCACAGCAGAGAACTAATTGTGATGGGGCGATAGTAACCCCCGTACTGTGACCACCATATTATCCTTACTTTGGTATTACTTTTGGTATAAACTTGGTGCGATTAGTTTTCCACCCAGAAGGCACAGAGCCACTGTATAAAATTTGGGTGTACAATAGGGACAATATTTCCATTTTTGCTCCTGAGGACATGTGGCTACCTTTTATCTTATAAGGTCCTGGAGCCGTGGTATTTTTCATTCCAGCCAGACGACTTTTAATTTCGGCAACTTGCACCGGGTATAGAAATGTGTCTGGGTCCATTTCAGGTGTCAACAATTTATCACCCTCTCTTAATTCGGAAAGCCGAATCGGGGACGTGTTACCCCAGATGGATTTGTACAGGTCATTAACCTCCTCCCTGTTAAGGGGCTGTTTATCGACACTACTACAGTCAATGTCCGTTCTAATGCACTTTGCCAAAAGCGCTGGATCATGCTGGAAAAGGTCGTGTGCCCTAGCATAAGAATACCACTTCCTAGCGCGTTTTCCTCCATGTCTACGGGGTCTTTTTGAACTGATGATGGTGGGTACGGAGGAGTCGCCCTAGATTTCCACGAACTTGGCATGGATCTCGTTCAATTGGTCCTGGGATACAATATTTGTTTTGAGTTCATTTCCCACATCAATGAGCTCTTGATCTACATTAGTTTTAGAAGTGCCCCAGGTTCCTATCCAAGTTGAAATATTTTCCTTCCAGTTAGGCTTGGCTTCTAGTGTGGCTCTGTAAAGACAAATTTCAGTAATTACGTCTCCGGGCGTCATAGCAGCCGAGGACTCAATAAAAGTTTGGTCCTGCTCTAACCAACCGCCGGTGTCGGAATAGGCCATGACAACAGCAAATAAAACAGAATCAAATAGGACGGGCTCAGCCGATAGCTCCTGATTCATCTCTGAAACTATAACGGCCTCCTCGTTAGGGGATTGCCCCCAATCTGCTTCCGGTGAGGCAGTGTCTACCATTGCGAGTTCCTCAGGGCCACTGCCTAAGGGCCGAGATTTTGGAAGGGAATCGGTATAAGGCTGTTTGCTTATCTCGACCTGTAATGTTTCAACACGCTTTGGACAATTGTCAGAGCAGGCGATCATCGGCTTCCTTCCTGTTCCAATGGTAAGCCTTCGATACAGGGGAGAAGAAGAAATCAGCATAGGGATTTGGCTTACTGGAGTCTTAAGAGGGTAATGACCCTGCGAGGCGATGAGAAAACAGCAGCACTAGTAGAAAGTCTAGATAAATCATCGGACTACCGACCATGAGATAAAGACGAAGATGACTCTTCAGTGACTGTAGCTGCAGTTTCAAAGGTTGCTAAATATCGTCGATATGAAGTCTCTTTTCTTTTTTCACCCACCTTTCGGGAGGTCTTACCCAGCAGAGCGACCAAATTCTCGTTCGACATCTCTGGTTGCTCTTTCTCCAATGCCGCCATTTTCATAATTTCCTGCGTAGAGAAGACTTTCCCTGCTCTGGGCACAGCAGTCCTACCACTACGCTGCGCCTTGGCAGCTCGAG
>BOPP01000004.1:5944768-5972355 GCA_017312745.1 Gryllus bimaculatus | reverse complement strand
AATCTTTTAATATATTATTTTTATTTTGTTATTTGAATTCATTTCTTATTTCACTACGTCACAATATTCTCAACAACAGCCTCATTTTTTTCCTTTAAACTTCTTGCAACTTCGAGTAACATATACTTGTAACAGTGGCATAGGTCCAATTTTCACTGTTTACTCTGAATTTTCTAAAATTGTCGGCGTCTTCCTTCAACTTCAAGTGAAATTCGTTGTTCATTATTAGTTCTTGCATTAAGGTCATATACATTTTTTTGAAAATTTTAGTAATTTTCGCGCAGTATTGCGTGCAATATTTGGAATTATAAAAAATTACAAAAACAATATTCTCTCATAAACGTCTCCAAATGTTTTCTTTAAACTTTTGGTGTAGATAGGGCTAAATACACCCTATAAAATGACATAAACGCTATATTGCTCTATTCTTTTCTTTTTCAAGAATTACAAAAATGTAATTTTGTACTTGTTTCTCACAATGGTAATATTTACATTAGCGGTAATTTGTTCACATTCTTGTATTTATAAGTACATGTGCTTTAAATAATGTCACAAAGTTTCTCGAAAACTCAACAGTTTTTTTCTTAAAATGAGCTCCAAATTTCGCATTTTCAGACATGCTCCAATGCCATTTTCTCAAAAACTGCTCAAACTGTTTTCTTCAAAGTTTTCCAACGGATAGTGCTAACTGCATTGTTAAAAATGACATGAAGTTAAATTTGCTGTATTCTTTTGTGTTTTCAAAAATTATACAAATGTATGTTTTAATATTTCTCACGCAGTTAATATACACATTTCCAGCGATTTGTAAACACTATTGCATTTGCGAGTTAAAGCACCTCAAACGAATTTAAATGAACTTTTCGGAAATCTCAAAAATGTTCTGTGAATGTGCTTCACATTCCGCATTTATTGTATCGCTTAAACGCCATTTTCGTAAAAATGAATCAAAATTTTTCAATGAACATTTTCATTTATAATGCGGTTTTACTCTTCTTTAATATTCTTAAAGTTATATTTCGTTTCTATTATTAGGAAACCTAAAAATTGAGAAAATGTTTAAAAATTGTACTTTGGCCGGCGGCAGATGTTAGATGTCAGCTGGCAAAAGTGGGCAAGACTATAAAGCCAGTTCACACCAATGAAATTAGAATATTTTACTACGCGAAAGTCTGTGCAATTCTCTAGCACCACTAGTGTTGTTTCGGGGGTTGCAGTCGGACACAAAAACTTTAGACATGTTTCTCTATGCATGTCCACACGCTGAATCCGAATCTCAAGTCGAAATTGCGCCATCATCCAATTTTTTTAAATCGCAAAAAATCAATGTGAAATTCACTCGTACAATCTACAATTTCACAGTGGTGTTTCGCGATTTCAAAAAAACTGGAGGATGGTGGCGGAATTCTGACTTCAGATCCGGGATCAGCGAGTCGACATACATAGAGAAATATGTGTCAAGTCTTTGCATCTGGCAACAACCCCCGAAAACAAGAAAATATAATTTTACAATTTTTTGCGGTTTAAAAAAAGAAGGTGATAGCGAAATTCTGGCTTAAGATTCAGACCCAGTGCGTCGAAATTCATAGAGAAAGGTTTGAAGTGTTTGCGTCAGACATTTTTTTTCTTTTCTTTTTTTTGTGCTTGTGTTCTTCGTACATTTTTTCAGCAATCTATAACTGTGCACTACAAAATATACCGGGACTTTATTTTAACTTGCAACTCGTTCCTAGAGTAACCTGTTCTTGTTTTCGAAATGGGCAACCGCGTTTCTTTACCTCGTTTGAAGACAACCGTGGCTGGCACTTCGAGGCAGTAGAAGAGGTGAGCGTCAGGTCCTGAGCTGCAGGAACATTCTGTTTCTGTGTTTTTCCCATTCTAGAGTTTAAGCGGGCAGGTTATAATGGCTGCAACACGTTGAAGAGTAACAAGGACGGAATAAATGCTTTCTCTTTCTTCCAACAAAAAATAGCCTCATTCTCCCAGCCCGAAATTTGAGGGCAGGCGGCCGGGGGGTCGCTAAAAGAGAAAGAGATACCGAAGGTATTTCACGCGTTGCCAAATTACCAATAGACGAGCAGTTTTCCCAGATATGATTTGCAAGATAAAATAGAGATCCGGTATTTCCCTAGAATATTATGCCATAGCTCAGGGGTACCATCGTACTTCGAGGGGGAAAAAAAAGAGATCGCACAAAGTGGCCCGACAGAGCCCGTCGCCGGGGCGACACCTCGTGCTGATGAGTCTAGTAAATAAAACACTGATTAATATGCACTTCACTGCACTGAGATATTTAAACAAGTCACTCGCTTACTGAACGGCCGTGTCACGGCCCCACTAGAGCCCCTATTTTCACTGATCACAGTCAAGGAACTGCGGAGCGATTGTTTTATATTTGATAGCAAATGGTTCAGCCTTCTCAATCCGAATCAATCTCATTGCCAGCCAGTTAACTGGTTCACCTCCGACACTTTTTTCCTGTTGGTGTTACATTTGTCTAAGTTTTCTGTCGAATGGAAGTATTCATAGTTCATTTCTGTGAGGAAATACTTGTTTGTTTTCCTGCAGTCAAGAATAATATACCAATAACTTAGAGAAAAGATGTGGCTACTAGTGTTTGCTTTTTTTTCAGTACAGGAAAAATCTGAATCTTTCGGAAAGTAACTGTGTCCTTTCAGTGTTACCACTCTTGATTTTCAAAGTATTTCATAAGAGACAGAACAACTTCGATGTTTCGGTGTTGACTGCCGATGAGTCAGAGCACATGATTTTATGTTTGGCATTATTTCTATTTCTTGATTGAAATAAGAAAGTAAACATAAGAAACACCCCATCCACAAACGTTGTAAAGTTGAAAATCACAAAATAGGTTCAGTTTAGTTCACATCAGTTCAGATGTGAGAACAGTATCAGAAACAACTGATAAATGTTCATTTGCCAAAGCAGTTAGCACATTCTAGCGGCAAACTATTTAAATGTGGTTTTCGTCTGGTCCATTGATAAATGGTTATTTGTTGAACACAACCATGTTATTGATCGCAATTTTGTAAACATTGGAGTTAGTCAGATTGGCTTCTGAATGCCTTATTTAACCCTGAGTGAGGCCACTCTGCCAACTCAGAGCCACTAGCTGACCGGGCTAGCACCGGAGTCTGATTAAGCGCCATTCACAATATGCCTGGACGAATCTCTACTCAATTGCACATGAGTATCGGCCACAGTCACGACGAAGCCATCTGGGGAGAGCCCCGATGGCTCGATGCCCCCATCCTGTCTCCTCACTACTTCCACCTTGAAGCTATCGACGTGAGTATCGCCGGAATCGAGACAACCTGACACGAGAATTCATGCTTCCCGTCGGACTTTTGTACGAGGATCTGGGAACGAGTCCCGCGCCCGATCCGGCCCAAAGGTCGGCGGATAGAGGTCTAACTAGTTAACTGAGTTAACTGAGTCCGGCAACATGGGGCTTAGCACGGTCTCACTGCGCCCACCTAGGCACTATAAAGACGTTTCTAAGAAACAGCATGTCACAAGATAGATTGTTTGCATTGGCCATGCTATCAATAGAAAGGAATCTCATAATAGAAGACGCTGATTTTAATAAGAGAGTATTTGAAAAATTCCCATATCAAAAAGAAAGGCTTATGAATTTCCTCTTCAAATAAAAATGAGAGATTAGCTTAAATAAATACTGAGTACTAATTACACTAAAAACGTACTTCTCATTTTGAAATAATAATTATTGTATGTATCTTTAAGAAGTGAAGTTTTTATTAAACTAATACGAATTTCACTATAGAAAAGAACACATTCCTGAACAATTACAGATCTTCCAACACTGAATTATACTCAAGGAAAGTGAAATTTTCCAAAAGCAATAATTTTCTTTCGTTATCATCACCACTAGTAGCAGCACCAACAACAACTAATATAATGGCATAAGCTAGTTTAAAACGAGTCTAAACAATAGTGTTTGTTGCCAAGTGGTGTGCGATCACCGCATTTTCGAAATCTAGTTCGTTTTTGTATTGTTGAATTCTATTTTCGGTAGCAAGTTTTTCGGTATTTAGTTTCAATGTAGAATTGATACAAACACATGTGTGCCCACTGGAAATAAAAGCCAGAACTATGTGCGTGGGAGGAGAACATACCTGCCACGGCATTACGCGTAAAACCATGTTAATATAATAAGTATAATAAGTTTAAATAATTTTTAAAATTTATTGTAGTTAAAAGTTAATTTATTTAATTATAATTGATTAAGTGTTAATTATAATTAAATTAATTATTAATTTACATGAATTGCTTACGTTTTATCATAATGTTAGTGTTCTGAATTTTGGAAATTATATTCCCGTCCTTCGATAGAGTGCAACTTCGCTAATCGGGGAATCAGCCGCCACTGCTTCACAGTTAAAATATCTGTTTTTGCGTATGTGTTGTATAGTTTTATTGTATTACATTGCTTGTATTTTGTATATACATACACAGGCGCATGTTTAATAATGCATACAATCTACGTCTTCGAAAACTTTTCAGTAACTATTAATTTTAACTTCTCACGATACTGTTAAGTAACTAGCAGTGCTGGAACAGCACTTACTTTCTCGCTCGTATTTTCACGCAAAATTACGAGAAAAGTACTCAAATTTTCGAAAAATTGCATCTGACCTTATTTCAAAACCTAGCTTTAAGAAATTGATTTCATTAAAGGAAAAAATATCTATCTGTAATATTTTAGTTGTAGGAAGACGCAAAAAAATTTTCAACTATTGCAATTTTGCACAACTTAGGGTTTTTAACGAACATGATATCTCCAACATTCTCTTCAAAGTCCTTCATACTATCCAACAAAAAATGTTTATCAAAATCGATGGAGCCTTGTTTTTAAAATTTGAAACAAGTCCCAGGGGATTCATTTAAAGTACCCCCGATATTAAAATACCGGTTTCAAATTCCAGGATCCGTGACATCAGCCAGATCGATTGGGGAATATCAATTTTGGAGAAAATCGGCTGAACGGTTTAACCGCTATCGTTGTTTTGAGACGGATAGACACACCTTTTGTCGTCATTCGATTTTTTCGGTTTCAAGGACCCATAAAACAAATTCTGGCTACAACACGTGTTAGAGGATTTGTTTCTAAATTTAGCAGCTGGATTTATCCCCTTTTTCGTTACCAGGGCCCTGGAAGAAGAGTTTTTCTGCCGAACATTCGCATTTTTTTGCGCAGTAATACATAACTTTCTCTCTACTCCTTAAAAATATTTTCGGATAATCGTTAAATCGGATAAAATTGTATCGTAGCATGAACTGAGTTTACCCTCCGTCATTCTACATAATATATAATATGACACATTCGGCCAAAACATTTATATAGTATCCCCAGGATGGGGAAATATAATAACTAAGGCTCGGATTTTGATGGCCTAAAACATCGCCAAAAGTGATCAGTAAAATACTCTTTAAATGTTTTTAAAATGCCCAAAAAAGCAAAGAAAAATGACGTAAAAATGTATATCAAAACAGTTCCGGTCAAACAGTACCGAAGGCAGCTGTACCGTACTGACCGTGGGCCAAAGGATCGCGGGTTCGAGTCCCGCCTCGGGCATGGTATTTGTGGTCGTTCTTTCAACGTTTAAAATGTATCATACAAATTGCCGCGCATTCTGTCCTTAGCCTTGTAGTTACTAATAGCAATCCTGAATCTTAGTGTATTTTAGCTGAGTGGTACGTCGGGGAAATGTTTTCCAATGTTCTCGAGAGGCGTGTGACAGTTCATGTCTTTCTTACTCTGCTTGACAAGCGGTGCTACGACGACTTCCACGAATTGGAGAGTGACCGACGCAACCGGAAACAGTGTTGACGGAGTAAGGTCTCTCTAGGTGCCAAGCGAGTGATCTTCGGCCGCTGTGACATTCCGCGCAATTACACTGTGCCCGAAATAAAAGAATAGGGCATAGATCGCTTACATGCGCCTAGAGACGGCGCGGTTAATAAGTACTTAAGAAGAGAAAGAAGATATCATCAAAGAATAAGAAGAAAAGAGAAAAATCTAATTGAAAGAAAAAGTAGAAGAGGCTTAAGACATATTTTGAAGAAAGTCTTGTCGACTTTCTTCAGTCCTGAACAGTAATGTTTGTATGTAAGCAACTTTTAATTTGTAAATCGACTTCATGCGTTTTTATTTAAATTCTATCTGTTCACATCTATATCGTAGAATGAGAAATACAATACCCTAATCCTTCGTTGTTTTGCAGCTCTGAATTCAACGACTTTAGTAACAAATTATTATAATTTTTAAATTTAAAACCATAAAGTATTCATTAAATATTAAATTTCTTATTTAAATTTTCTTAAAAGAATTTTATTATAAATAATTTACCTTGTTTATTATTACTTTTCCATATACGTACGTATATATAAAGTAATATACCTAATATAGGGGAAGTTATGTTGCGGAAAATCGATTTCGATGGAAATACACGTTTTGGCGTCCCCTGTTACCGAAAAAGTGTTTGTTTGTTTTTTCAAACCGTCCGTCCGTGAACACTACTACTCGTAGCACCTAAACCATGCGAATGTTTTTTCCAAATTGAAGAAACCCGTGTCGATCCGGCTCAAGTCGAATCTTTAAGATTTTGAAAAAAACAATCTTTAAAATTTGGAAGTTTTTTCCATGAAGTCCCCCGGGCATTTTCAAAATTTTCTCGAAAACAGCTCCAATTTTTTTCTTTAAATTTCTTGTAAGAATAGAGTAACATAGACATAAGTGTGGTATAGGACCTATTTTCACAGTTAACTCTGAATCTTTGAAAATATCGAAAGTATGAATTTTTTTCGGTGTCTTCCTACAACGACAAAATTGAAGAATGTGATTTTTCCTTTAAGAGAAATTTGGTTTCCGTAGTGAGTTCTTGTATTAAGGTCATGTACATTCTTTTGAAAATTTTAGTAGTTTTCGCGCAAAATTGCGTCCTATTTGTGTTATTTTAAAATTGCAAAACAAGAGTTTCTCAAAAACGGCTCCAAATTGTTTCTTTAAACTTCTGGTAGGGATAGTGCTAAATGTACTCCATAAGATAACATAAACGTCATATTGCTCTACTGTTGTTTTTTCAAAAATTACAAAATTTAATTTTTTTCTTGCCGCTCATATTTTAACATTTATACTAACCGCAATTTGTTCACATTATTGCATTTATGAGTAAATGAGCTTTAAATAATGTCATAAAATTTCTCGAAAACTACCGTTTTCTGTGAAAACTGGCTCAAAACTTCGCATTTTCAGAAACGCTCAAAGGCCATTTTCTCAAAAACGGCTACAATTTTTTTCTTCAAACATTTCGAATTGATAGTGGTAATTACCCTCTTTAATATATGTTAATTTCGGTATATTTTTCTCAAAAATTACTCAAATGTAATATATATATATATATATATATAATATTTAACTTATATATATTATTTAGTATATATATAAATATAGTATATATATATATTACTTAAAATATTATAGTATTGGACGTACCTGGGAACACGCGGTACTTTCCGCAAATAAATTATCGCAAGGGACAGGTAACATTTTCGTAGAATGGGTCTCTCAGGAATTTGGCGCAAGAAGAAGTAATCGTTATAAAATGTTTTTGCACATTAAATATTTTAAATGGATTCCAGAAAAACACACTTTACAAATAGTATTTACAAATCGCAATGCGCAGGCCTTAGAAACAGGAGCGCACGTCAACGCTACTTGATTGTTTTACAAAACCACCTGCTTCCTCTAGAGGCGACCGGGGCCGCAGTGGCAACGGCTGGCGGTTTCGGGCAATCTTCGGTTCGCCCCGAGTACGTCGCGGTGAATTGCCCTCCTTCGGCGAACATCCTCTGCGCCAACGTAGATCGGCCGATGATATTCGCCGGGGTCCACCCCAGCCGGTACGAATAATGTCTCACGTGGTACTGCGAACGCACGACGCGTGATTGATCGTTCGTCGGCAGTTCTCGAGTCTTTTCAGGCGACCTTTCTCCACTTGCGCGGATGTCCGTACAGTACTGCCCACTGTATATTATACAGGGCGGAATGACACGAGTCCATCGTGCACACGATTTCTTCTTACTTGTTTTTTATCAAAAAAAAAACTTCTGGTGCGCATTCCGCACTTTCACATCATCTGATTGTTAATTCCTTATCAACTGGTTTCCACACTCAGCGGCCATCCACTCAGTCCGAACTGCACTTAACAACGACAATTAATCTCTTGGACGCAGCCACTGCCCGTCGTGCTTCACTCGAGCCTCTCGGCGCACTACTCTAACCGTCGCTCGCCTCGGCGTTTACCCCCGATTTCCCCGTTGGGGGCGCGGGGCCGGCTTAACTGCCTGATCAACTGCCAGTACATTATTTTAATTTAGTGATCATTTTATTGTTTCTAATACAGAAACGTTCTTCGTTTCATAAAGTATATATTATATACCATATGATATATATATATATATGATATATATATATATATATTCACACACACAATACCCTCCCCCAATTCGTCTCTGGATCCGCCGTGACATACAAGATACCCAGAGTGTGAATCTGGCTAATTCCCGAATCAGCCGGTTATTGTTCACTTTATCCAAAATGATTAGATAGCTTAAAGTCCGAAGCATGAAGACCTGTGAATCATTCTTCGGAGTTAAGCCGGATAATGTTAAGATTGCTCATTGCAAGGTGGCTAGTTTAGGTGAAGGACGGTGGTGACGAGAAACAGCTATAATCGAATAGATAAACAAGAATATACCATATACCATAAACAGGGATTGTTGGTAGTCAGTTTCTAAGACTAGTGAGAGACAAAGTGTGCTGTTTCAAGTTCCACTGTCAGTCGTGATTATGTTGCCTACTAATGGTATATGGTTTACCTCCAAATCTAACGTCACTATACTCAAGTAAACGCTTTGTTAAGTATTTCCGAGTTGATTAAGCTCTAGCCTTCGACCTTCGCGACTTACATAGAAGAACCCTGATCCTGTATAGCGCATAATTTCCAATGACAAAGTACTGCTTATGAACACACGTGACGCCCCAAACTCTAACAATCATCTTACTTCAGTCAGCGCTCTGTGTCTGAACGCTGACACCAACATTAGCCGGATGAAGTCTAAAATGATTCGTTCAGCATCATTTACACATCTTTATGAACATCGTCTGGACAATGTGCAATTTAACTGAGCACTCCTCATGTTAGCCATATTTGTATCTTTTGTCGTGACATATACACAATGCCTGCACATTACGGACACTCGTTGAAAATAACCTCTCGACATTTGAAAAACATTTAATGCATTTCGAAATGCATAAATATTGCGGCCAAATAACTAACCGATCTGGAGTGTTTTAGTTTTTGAACTACTCGTTATTGGTAACCTATCACTGCTACCAACTCTACTCTGTTATCAAGATGTTGGCAAGTCACACGGAGAGGAGTGTCGCGTCTGATAAAAATGTCACCACCCATGTGTGCGGTGTGTGGGATTATGTATGGTAGTTTGCCACGATTTCAGTTATCCTACATTTTAATGAAAGTATGCATTAAATGTCGACCAATGTGAAGTGATCTAGAATATCTGCATTTCATCATTACATCCCGATGTGTATTTTCAGAACTTTGTTTTCATTGTTAAAAGCGAATTTACCAAGTATTACTGTGTGTATTACTATGTTGTTAACTCGTTGACTTGTGATTGTAATTAATACTGCTGAAAATAATTTTCATTCGACGACGAGTGGGTTCTTTTCTTGTCGAGAAGACTTTCGAAATTTGACATTCATGATCCTGTGGTCACGGTTATCACTAAATCTCAATGACTACAAATGTGACATTTTTATATGTCATTTATTTCATTTGTTCCATCATTTCTGTTGAATGACAGTTTGTTTACTTACAATGAAAATTAGGGTTACTGACCACCTCTTGTGATTATCATCTCATGTATATGTAAGTGACACTAACACTATTGCACAACCTTCATTTGTTTACATTTACAGTTGTATAAGTGTGTTATTTATATATAAAAGTGTTGTATAAAATTTGTGAAATTTTTATTAATAATTATTTTCAGTTTATGACTAAAAAGTGAGTGACATTTACTTGGTGTTCAGAAATCGAAATGGAAATTTTAGAAATGATTCGCCGTTGGAAGAGAACCTTAGAAAATTATTTTACGTAAGTTTTTTTTTTTAATTAATAAAAACAAACTTATTTCCTGTTGTTCAAAATAGTAATGTGAATTGTTTTCTTGTTACAGATACCGAAGGGCATTTATTTTAATTACAATTGTATTTGGATTTATCTTTTATGTGGGCCCCAATTTCATGCGATGGCTCTCACAAGCTAAGCCAGACATTGAAGGTATGTTTTTATTGATATTACCAGTGCAGCACTGAACACTTGATATATGCAAAAAGTGTGAAATTGTAGTGACAGTTCCAAAATCTTTCATTGAATTTGTTTTGGAAATTTGGAGATGAAATGTGATGAAAAAAAAATTGTTTTTATTTAGGAGCATGCTACATTCCCCATTGTTGTGAAAATAGATACATTTTGTATATTTCAAAGGTCATCTAAGTACAGAGCCAATTGTAAATAGTTTATTGTATTTTTTGCAAAAGCATACAATTTAGAGTTATATTTGGTTTTTGTGAAACCATTACCAGAGTTGCATACAAAGTCACTTATTTAAAGAATGTATTGTAAAAAGGATAAGGATGTTGATTATTGGTGCACATTTAGTTCAATTCTCATTATTATTATTATTATTATTATTTTTAATGAACAATATTACACAGATCAAGCGCTGCAATGTGCAAACATCCAAGATACTTGGTTCTTATATTACATTTGTAAATAAGCGTTTGTTATTGGTTTTTGACAGACTGTGTCTAAAATAGTATTTTTTGTTGGATTATTTTGTAAACAAAATGCATTTTGTTGAGACATTTATGTACATTTTTTTAAAAATCAGTTTCATCACAGCACCAAAAAATTTTCATGTAATGTTTAATGTTGATAGCAAAATAACGTTTGAGTAATTTACATATCTGTGTATGGTACCCAAGAATAATGGTTTTGTGTGAATTCTAGCAAATTTTTAGCTTTAAAAAAGTCTGATGAATGTTGAAAGTTACATGATTTGATGTGTAGTTAATGTTAATAAATTTTTGTAAATCAGCATGTGCAAACTTCCAATGGGAAATATTATCGCAAAGGCGGCTTTGGAAAGAGAATCCAATGAGCTTTTAAGTAACATTACATTGTGAATTAGAATAGTTTGACTTACAGGTGGCCAAATTATTAGACTACTGTTATTGAATAAGACATAATGTATTTGCGATAGATATTGACACTCTGTGTACAGGGTTTTAATGTTTTATAAACATTTAATAATCAACATACTTGTTCTGAGATATGTTGAAAATCATTTTTTAATCTATTCTTTCAATTTGAGTGTCATTTTGGGAGATGCAAATGAGTTGTTTCTTGAGCTGTTTTTTATGGCTTTCTTTTCTTAGGTTTCTTTTATCTATCAAACAAACATTTTTGATGGGATTCATGTCAGGGCTATTTGCAGCACATTGAAACCCAGACCGATCAATGTCTTGAAGATGTTTTCCAACTTTCTTTTCTGTTCTGATAGAGAACGTAGTCATTGTTTTTTTGTTCCCAAACAAGTCATTTATGTGAGGGAACCATTGGTTCTTTAGGGCCTCTTAAGTATTAGTCATGCCTCATTCTACCATTAACTGTGTACACATTTCCAATAACATTAACAAACATTACACTTCAAACCTTCAAACAGTTACTTACGAGGTGCTTCTCAGGACTCATTATAATCTGTTAAGTCAGAGAACAAAAGTCTAATAATTTGGCCACCTCTGTAATTGTAACAAAATATCATTACTGTCAAGTATTGTAGATCCCAGACAAAGAAAATTCTCTCACATTTTTTGAAAGAGACATGTCTGCCATGAAATGTCCTCCTCAAAACATAAATACTGTGAAATATAATTCCAGGCTTAAAAATAAACACTGAATGAAGTCCATACAAGGAAAGAACATTCAAACTAGAAGGAACATTCGTACAAGGAAAAAACACTCCGTTGACCATCAGTGTAATAGAGAACAGTTATGGTTTCAGAGGCACAATAGTGTGTTATTAGCTGTTTGTAGAATAAATGTAGGAAAACGAAATGGTGGAGGAGGAGTTAGTCATATACAAGTAAGCAGAAAATGCACAAAATATGGTCAAGGAGACTGAAATCAGTAAGAAAATGAAAGCAATGAGTCATGTTGAAAGTGGTCCTTCGGAATTGTCGAATTGTAATGATAGTGCAGGGGTTTGGAAGCACCTCCAGTTAACTACTGTGTACTTTCTCACCTTACTTTGTAAGAAGAGAAAGTATTGTCGTGGTGTGCCAGAAAATGGTGATTTTTCGACAGAGAAACTCTTATTGCCAGATCCTGGTAATGAAACGGCATAAATCTTGAAATCTTGTTCCTAAATGTATTAAATTACTTCCTCTAACATATGTAATCTGTATCCATGTGTTGTAGGTTCTTAATACCGAAAACTTGATTGAAGGAAAAAAATTATGTATTTCCATGGTGCCTAAACCATTCAGTCGATTTTCTTTGAAAATTATATTCCCTGATCGATCTAAATGAACTCAAGACCCTTAAGCGCCTTTACCCCTGAGTTTTAAACAGATATTTTGATTTTGGGGTATACTTTTACATGGAAACTCATAATTTTCTCAAATAGTTTCCAAATGTTTTGATTAAACTTTGTCCTCGGATAACACAAAGAATGCTTAAAGAAATGGTCAGTTTCATTGAAATCCTAGATTTTTCAACTGTGACTTATGTTCAACATTTTTCAGCATACTCCTACAACTATAATATTAAATATATAGATTTTTTTTCTTTTATGAACTCCATTCTTCAATGACAGTACTTGAAGGTAACATTTTCTTTAAAAGGCTCCAAATTTTTTCCATGGTTAAAGCAAAGAATGCTTAAAATCTGGCATGAGTCTCGTTTTCATTGAATTCTCTGAATTTTCAAAAATTGGAAAAGTTAGAAATAATGCAAGACATTATGTGCTGTTGAAGCACCACTAGTTTCTTCTAAACCAAATCATGTTTTCATGGAAGAGTTTTATATAATAACGCAATGAGCAGAATGAATAGGTGGTGATTTCTTGCAGAGCCCTGAGCCAGGTAACATGAGCAAGTGCTGTAAGATCCTTATGGATGCAGCAAGTTTCAGATTAAAATTTTCTGAATGGAAACACAATCATTATTAATTATATTGTACACATCCACTGTCAGGGGGCAGTGATGGTACATCTTTACTTGTCGAGGTGTGTATTATTAACCTTTGGGTACACTTCCATTGGTTATTTTAATAGTGGCTTATATTCAATGTGAAGGGTATAACCTCCCCAACCATCTAGATTCACTATAAACATACATCACTTCTTACTAGAAGTACTGCAATCATTAATGATTTGCAGGTACTAATTAAGAGGAAAAATCTTTTTTGAATGCCCTGCTGAAACTCAAATGATTTTTGAAATACCATTAGAGGCAAGAATTAAAAAGGACTGTTATTGTTTAGGTGTGAGAATTCCTTTTTTAATCTTTTTATTCAATATGGTAGTGACTTAGTTGTAAGTAAAACTGTATATTGATATGGGATGAGACACTTAATATGCAGAATGTTTAACCGAGAATTTAGAATATGCTTTACTTAATTCAGTAGGCAATAAAGCCACAATCAGAATTATATTTTTATTTTGATAAAATTATTGACATTCATACCAATGTGGATTATAGGGATTATTTTTTTGGCATAAATTTATTTTTTCTGCGTTTAGAGAGACATTTAGTTTGGTTTTGAACTTAAACACTGAAATATCTCAGGACAACTGTTGTGTGGTTTACAATGTTTTTTGCTTGTGGTCTTCTAATGTTTTTGTTCTTTTCATATGATTTCGTGATGAAAGAGTTGTACTTTATCATAATCAATCTTAACTTGATTACACTGGCACTCCCAGAATCATTGTTAATTTTCATTGCAGCTATAAACATGACAGTAACTCAGTTAATTTCATACGTTTAGTGATAAACGAGGAACTGGAATTCTTATTGTGTTCTACCAGTTCCTTCCATTTAGAAAGAATTTGGTGATTTTTGTCAGCAGAATTTGAAGGCATAAATGATCGTATTTGGCATGTTAAATGTATCTAAAAATAACATTATACTTGGGTAACTCCTATTCAACAGAATCTATCTCATAGACTGTATATTTCTTGACAGCAAAATTAATTTATTATTATTTAAAATGTATGAATTTTGCCTATTTTATTTTTGTTGCTCATTCTTTGTTAAGAAGATTTACACCTTAAACCAATTTCTAACAAAACTTAAATTTTTTAACATGGTGGCATTCACACAGTTGGGAACCTACCTTTCTGAAACAAATTGCTCAGCAGTGTTTAAATGAGTTAACATCTCTTATTTTGCTTTTGTGTAAAAGTGTCATATCATACCGGTGAGGGGCTAATACTTTAATTGTGAGGTTCATCTTAAATCACTTGCGTAAATAACATTGAAAGTAATTCATAAAAGTGCATAAAATGTTATTTACAAATAGGTGAAATGCACCTAACATTTTTCTGAAAAAGTTGCTGCTCTCTTGAAACTCTTTCTATGGCCTTGTCTCAGGAGATTGTCTGCAATGAATTTTAACATCTCAGTAAAATAAAGGTTGGGCAAAATACTTTAAATTTAGTATTAAAATACTTCATAAATAAGTATTTAAATATATACTCAAAATATATTAGGTTTTGATTTGCCAAATACATACATATTGAAAATACTTCAAATACTAAAAAACAGAAAATATAATAATCTGTAATATATATTATTTCTTGCAACAGTATATTGTAAGTCAATTACAATAAATTAGTAATTGTCGGTCTTATAAATTTCTAAACTATAACCAAATGTATTATGCATATTTGCATAAACATTTTCAAATATAAAATGAAATGAAAGTATGTCTAAGTCAGATAACCAAAATTTTCTTTTAAAACTAATTTTTAAAGAAATCACCAGGCAATTAATCGCTAGTTGATGATTGTATAAAACCTGCTATGGAAAAGTCATTCAACTGACATGAACTAGTGTTATAACGAATAAACTCTTTTTTAATTGTCGGATTACTGTCCAGTTCTTTTTTAATGATTTTGATTTATAATTTAAGAAAAATTAATAAAATTCAAATTCAACAGCTGAAAAAAGCTCTTTTTTTTCCCAATGACAAATCAAAGCATTCACTAGCGAAATCAAACAAAAAGAAACTATGCTCATTATCTTCATGTTCATCTGTATTTTAAGTATTTCTTTTTTTAAATACTCCCATTTAATATATTTAAATACATCTCGAAAATTCATATTTCAAATATTTAAATACTGCCCAAACCTGAGGAGAGTTGGTGAGAATCTTTCTTGGCCTGTACAAAAGTGTTTTAGTTCTTAATTGAAATGTCCCTGGTAAGCCTGTGTAAAAGAATTGTGGTCAATAGCTATATTACTACTATAACTGTAAACTAAATTTACAAAAAAAAATTACAATTGATCATAATTGTGAGCCTTCTTTCCAACACTCACCATCTCCAAACATCTGTTTTTAGAAGAAACTAGAATTTCTGCTGCCATTACTGTAAGCAAAAATCAAATAGGAATTTATACTTAAATTATTTTTCAAGTTATTGTGCTCCACTTAACAACTTTTTTTGCAGTCTCTTATTTCTAATCATGGAGTGAATTAAGTTGTGAAAGTTTATTAGGGAGCATATATATTGATGTTTTGGAAAAAATTGTATTCTTTTCTTTGATAATTCACAGAAATTTAGTAATGCTAAATAATGTCTCCAGTAGATATCAAATCTCAAACATTAAATGAGTTCACTGGTAGTTGAAAGAATTCAGTTTTGAAGAGAGTTTTTGAAGGAAAGCTCATAATTTCAAAATTCTTCTGTAGTGTTCTATTTCCAAGCATTGGTTTCAGATGTTGCCGAAAGATGTCTGAAAGAGAGATTGAGACAATTTAATTTTGATTTTGAAGAATTTAATGCCAATATTCAGCACATTCCACTACAAGACAATGAAAAACCATATGTTCCCTATATTGGAAACGGGGTATTTGGATTAAGTATCTATCCAGATAGTCCATTGTATATCAGATATGGACGTACTTTATCCCTTCCTGTCTATTGGCATCCTATTATCACTGTTGCCGGTGATTCAAGGCCAGCAAAAGAAGCTACTGTGATACATTATTTGACAGGTATTGCCCATCGATTTCAGTGTTTTAGTTCGGGGTTGTATGTCTCCTACCAGTATTATGCTCATCGTACCATGGCAGCTATTTTGGTGCAAGATATTTCAATAACAAATCCAACAAATGAAAATTTATTCTTAAATTTACAACAACTGAAATTATCAAATTGGCCTACTGCTGTATCACATACTGTAACGTAAGTATTTAATTAATTGGATTATGTTTGATATTGTGTCTTAAATATTTTTGATATATTTCTGATGTTTCTCCAATAGATTTCAGCATGGTATAGGAGATCATGATTATCAAGCTGTAACAGGAATGGTAGAAGTGGCAAATCCCAATTCAGATGTTATAGCTGTATCAATTGTGTCTAAGAAAATTCCTCGAACTGTGGAGGTATGAATGTGTTTAAAGAAATAATTCACATAAATGAATTTTTTTACTGTCTATGAATATACATTTCAATTTATCTTAAATGCTCTCTTACATTGTTTATATTTTTTTCTTTCTGTTACTTCTTTGTGATCTCTCTCTTTGTTTTTTGATAGAGTGTGACTTCTTAAATTGTTTGTTATCACTTTAAGAAATATGTATTGCAATGAATAGTTTTATATCATAACTTCCTTAACAACGTAATTTTAAATTTTTTGTTTTGAGAGCTTAAAATATAATGGTCTATGATATTATTTGATATAATTGATAATAATCTTGCCACTGCATCCAGAGTTTGTGAAGACCTATCCATATGTGTTCCATTCAAAAAGATATTCCCTTCACAATAAATGAGCTAATGCAGTGTTCATGTTGTAAATTTTGTGGTCTTCATGATATTTATGCCAAGAATTTTAAACAACTGCATGTGCAACAAAATATTTTTTTAAATAAGATGGTGGACTATATTATTATAAAAGTGTACCACTACATTTAATGAAAGCTACCGAAAATGCTTAATATGAATATCAGAATTAAGTTGTGTTAGGGAATGGAATGAGCAGGTTGTCCACTTTCAGGAGAACTGGGAAATGACAGTGACTTTCATTGATCTGGAAAAGTCAGTTTTCATGTCAGAATTCATATTTAGAAGACTTGGTGAATTTTTACATGAATCATAAGAAGCCCAGGAAATTGAGACAATTGTGAAAGTAAATAGTATTATTTCTTAAATAACATTAATACATAGTTTTTTTGACAATTTGTATTTGTTTTAAATGTTTATTTCACATTTTCATAGTGAAATTAGAGACCTGACCAAAAGGTACTAAGGGTTTTGAAATCTCAGTCTATGCATTTGTGGATGATAATCTAATATTGACAGTGTGAATATGTCCCAGCTGGGAATGTGAAAGACAGTTTGTCTTTGTATAAAGAAAGGTTGTTCTTGCCTACCTCGCTTCAGCACTTGTTGGAGGTGTAAATACAGGGAATGTGGCAGATTAGCTTGCAATATGACAGTTCTAGCAACGTGTATCTGTGTTAGGAATGATAACAGGTGTACATTCCAGAAACTTGACATTTATTAGCCAGTGCAATCTTTCATAGAAAATAACAAGAAACTTATATTCTAAAATAACACAAAGGTTCTAGTGAGGCAACAAAAGTAAAATAACATATTTGTTTATTGTCACCATATGTATAATTTGTATTTCTGCAATACTATTGCTACAAGAAAGATGATTTAAATTCTTCATTACAGCTTTTATTATGCTCATAATATAGTGCCAGAAGTTGAGTGACCAACGATAGGCCAATTGCCACATTGCTACTTAGCCACAAACTAAGGTATTTCTGCGAGTAGGAAAATCTTATTCAAATATTGCCCTGCAATATTTTTCTGCTTTCAAAACTCCTGAAAACAGGAATGAAACTGTAAACAGAATTTAGCAGATTGTTCCCCAAATACATTATTTACAGATGTTCAAGTTGGTTTGTAAAGGTGATATGAAAGGATTTTTACAGAACTGATTTAACCTTAGCACAGTTGCAAAGACTGTAATTTAAATATTTATTCTACTGTTATAAAAGTCTTCGGATTTAAAGGGGCAGAATTCTTCAAAGCAAAGATGGAATTAAATGATATTTTTCTAGATTACATTTCAAATTTTAATTACTTGGAATACCATGAAGTTACCAAATTTCTTAAGTTCGTTACCATGATAAAAACATTTCTGAAAAACTCAAATTGGAAAACAATTAGTAAATTGTTTAAAACCCATCAGTATATTCTGGGTGATATTTGTTCCAAGTTATTTTGTGTAATTCAAATATGAAATCATGACACATTATCAGATTACAGAAAACAGTGATTAATGAATAAACAGTGACATTACAGAAAAGTGGGACATTAATTTATGTCTCGCATTAATTATTTCCATGCATGCTCTTATGCATCACATCTTTTAAGTGACCACCTGTGCTACTTGGTCATGTTTCTTCACAACTAGCAGTGACCACTTAAGACAGGTTTCACTAAATCTGTCGTAGTTCTTGTGCTGATAATAAGTTGGTTTTCTCTCAACCTGTATATATATGTTAGATTTTATTATGTACTTCAAACCTGCACTACACTTAAATTCATTACTGTTATGTTGACTTCATTTTAGGTTAAAGCACATAAATCAGCAACTTTGGAATTTCTGACATCTATAGAATATTCTGAACCAATTCATAAAGGAGATTATGCAGCAAAGAAAGATATAACTGAAAATCAGTGTATGGAGGTTAGTATGTTTCATTCTTCCTTTTTTGTGAATTAACAATTGATACTATATTAATTGTTAATTAATCATGCAGAAAATGAAGAGAGCAGTACTTAAGACACGCCAAAATCGTCAAGCTGATCATGTAAATGTATGGCAAAATTTGTGGAGTACTGGTGTGTCAATAAGCCAGTCTAAAGCAGCTAATGCTATCAATGGAGATAAAATTAATGCCACAATTTATTACGTGTTGTCACATGTCACATCTCCTTATTACGAAGAAGGAACCACTAAGGAACGGAAAAATGATTTAGCCAATAGCCTCTTTTATGCTGAAGGCTGCTATGGAGGTCACCATACATTGTAATTATATCACTATTTAGTGCTTTTATGATGCAATTGGATTGCCTTGCAGCAGAGTAAGGTTTTAATTACACTAGTGTGTGCATTTGTAATTACAGTAGAGTCTCGATTGTTTGAGTTTCCCATAAATCCAATTAAATCTGGCTTATCAAAAAATTAATTAAAATAAATAAATAAAAATATTCCTGAAAAAATGAACAAGACATGAAAAATTTACTACATTTGTTTTTATTGTTGTTTGGCTGGTTTGAAGCAATATTGTTGGGCCAATGCAGTAGCGTTGTTGTTAAACCCAATTGTCAAACAACAATTAGTTTAATTGTACAGATTGCAGTTTGAAGGGTTCGGTACTTGCACATGCAATTTACGTCACCCTTAAAGATTTTGTATATAGTATTTTAGATCTTGTATGTAGATAAGTATGTAGAATCGTTGTTTTTTCATGAATTCTGCAAAATGGAAAAAGAAATTTGTTCCATTAGCAGTGAAATTAGAAGCATTAAAAAGGAGGGAAAGGGGGGTAAACTCTTAAATCCTTGCAGTCGAATATGGTATTGGTGAGGTTACAGTTGGTGATTGGCATAGAAACAAGCGAATTCGTCCGCCTTGAATTACCGTGACTCTACTGTATTGTTTCCTAATTAAACCATCTAAATAGTTCATAAGTAGTTTTCAAGTAATTTTAAAATATTCATGATCTTTTGATGTTTGGAAAAACATTTTTAACCTCCAGTAATTCTAGGTATATAGTCATTAAAATTCAGTTGATTTTTTTCTAAACTTTTTCAATTTTTCAGACAAGCTGATAATTTGTGGGGTGATTTGTCCTCTGTCAAGGATGTTAATATTACTGCATCCAAATGGCTTTTGACATTAGAGAAACAGGTTAGTTCTAAGAGAAGTTTTAAAAAAATGCTATTCTGGTTTATCTTGATTTGATAGTACTCAATAAAGTTACTGTCAACTTATAGTACTGTACAAACTGTACTGTAGTATACTACTTGTAGTACTATGCAATTACAATTGGTAAATGCCAACTGCTCTCATTTCCACTAGCATTGGGGAAGTGTGTTATCTCCTCTGCCATTGTTTAAGCCATGCATAGCACAAAGCATAATTAATACCATTACTACCACTGAACATAACCTCATAATTGCATGTTTTGTTGATTTGACTAATGCAATATTGCAGTCTGGTTTCTCAAGAGGACTGCTCTATTCTCTTCAAACCAAAGGCTTTTGATTAGTAGTGATATATTTATATAGAATAATGCCAACATAACAAACAAAAAATATTTTAAAAAAAGCTTTGATTCAGTAGAAAAATAGATTCTCTCCAAAGAAAAATTGTGATTGTTTTGAATGCACCAAAATATTGCAACAATGACAATAAGGTCTCCTGCAGAAGGCAAGAAGTTTGAGGATGTTAGGTATTTTTGTTTGATTCTGGAAACAGTAGTTTTCAAATGTAATGAATTATCTTAACAGAGAAAAGATGATGGTTTATAATGATTTAATTCTATTTTTAGGGCTGCCACAATTTACTTAAAGCTGGTGCAAGTGGAGTCATTCAAGCCATTGTATTGAGCGTAGGGAGTTTGCGATTTAGCAATCAACATTTAGAGTTCAATATTCATCCCAAGTTTCTCCATAGAGATTTTCTTTTTAGGTAAGTATCTCTTATATTATATTTTTTTATGCAATATCAGGGTTCCAACTAAGTTAAAAGATTAAAATATATAAACCTCTAGGGGAATTTGTGTGTGGTTCAGTGTTCAGGTTGTTTAGTTTTCTTGGTATGTGAGTATATCAGTATTCCCTTAGAATCTCATAGGTGCAGATAGGAAGTGTTGAGACTGTACAAAATCAAAGGATACAAGAAAAGGGATGCTAGTATCACCTAGTACAGCTATGCATAATGATCTCCAACCTTGCGTAATAAAAATCTGGTGTGTTTATAGGAAATACTAAATCCTCGAGAATTAAGAATGATGTGGCTGTAGTCACATTTTGAGGAAGAAATTTATGCCTTATGTGCATAGAAAACAGTCATAAGATCTGACTCTTAATATTATATTTCCATGAAAACAAAGATGTAATTCATGGTGAATGTTTCATCATTACCCCTGGCGAGTGTTTTTAGGCCAGTGGGTATTCCATGTTTGAGTCCATAAAATCAAACCTTTTTAATGGATGTGAGTTGGACTACCATGATTGTGTTCAGGACCCTTCAGTTTGTTTTTCCCTCACCAGCAATATGAGTACATTTATTCCATGAAATGATATTCATGTTTACATGATTTTTTCGTAGATGAAGATGATATTATGAAAAGTATTTAACAACACACAATCGATATCACAAATAACAGTTGAAGTTAGTTATGAGATGTGGCTATTGCTTAGTTTACAAAATTTAACTGTGTCTGATTTGCTGTTTATTGACCTAATGGTGTTAATAACTAGTATTGTAATAACTCTCTGTGTGCTCCCACTTATTAACATATATTATTCCTTATAGGAGAATTGGCTACGGTAATTCTACTCACGTAAATATCAGTGTTGTGGTTCAGGAAGATAATAAAGCTGTTCTGTATGTTGCTTTGGATAGAAGTGATAAATTTTATTACGCTTGTGATGGAGGTTGTCTTGATAATCCTGTTCAGTTGGGGTAAGTATTTATGTTTAGTGATAAATGTTTGATAATCATCTTGTATTTTTGCTCTTTCAATTTTGATGTTATATTCTGAATTTCAGGCCAATGAAGAAACAATTTCCTGTGAAGTTGACAGATCCAGTCACTGCTATATTGTATATTACATATGATAGACAACATATGGAAGATTTAAGACATGCAATCCATTTAAAAGAAGTTGCAGAAGGTACTAGATGTTATTGCTCTTTACATCAATATATTTAGTTTTAAACATTCTGTTAATTCATAAAAAATACACAAAATATAATGTATTCATACTAGTGGTGCAACAACAGCATGCATATTCTCATATTATTTTTTACAAAAAAGCCTCGTATAAACACATTAAAAAAAATTGAATTTATAAAAGTAATAGATTTTGAAATGCTCCAATACATAAAATTAATATTAAACTTAAAAACTTGAAACAAAACTCAGGAACAAGAGCTATGTAATAAAATTTCAAAAAATTGATATAATTAATAATAAGAATTGTATTACAATTAATTATATTAAGTATAATAACAACAACCAATCAAACACCAATTAGGAAAAATAAGTCTTGCAATATGTAATCATTTTAATGTATTGTAAAAAACCGAAGAGGTATTTAGCTCTAGTTACATTATAACCACACCATACACCCATTCACGCACACAATACACTCCCCTGCACTCACACCATACACACCCCACACGCACAACATACGCACTCCCAGCATGCTGTACACACCACACTCATGCATATTGTAACCATTTCGCGCATGCTGTACACACCACACATAGGCACGCCGTACATACTACACCCCACGCACACAGACCACACATGCACACCGTACACACCTCATACATGCACACTCACCCATGCACACAGTCCCACGCGTGCACACTCTCCACACATGAACCCCCCACACGTGTGCACCCCCACATGTGCCTCCCCACATGTGTGCACCCCCTTCCACACATGCATACCCCACCACACTCTCTTGCATACCCCACCACATGTATTAGCGTACACTCACCATACAATTGCACCCCCACACACACATGGTTGCACCCACACACACGGTTGTGCATGGTTGCATTCTCCACACACACTCACACACATGGTTGCATCCCCCACACACACACACGGTTGCATCTCCACGCACACGGTTGCATCCCCACACACACACGGTTGCATCCCCACACACACACCGTTGTGTGCACGTGTGCTGTGGTGTGTGCACGTTGTGTTGTGTGTGTGGATGTGTGTTGCGTTTGGAGTGTGTGTGTGGATGTTGGAGCGTGCGAGTGGAGTGTGAGGTGCCAGCATTGACAATGTGTGTGGAGTGTTGTGGGATGTGTGGTGTTGCAAAGCCGCAGTGGCATGTGCTAGTGGTGGCAAGTATTGGGGGATGCAACCGTGTTTGGGATGTCAACCCATTGTGTGGGATGCACCCGTTCGTGTGTGGGATGCAAGCCGTGTGTGTGTGAGCAAACCATGTGATGTGGGGGATGCACTGTGTGCGTGGAGATGTCAATCGTGTGTTGTTGTGGGGATCAAACCATGTGCTGTGAGTAGTGCTGTGGAGAATGCAACCATCACAACCGTGTGTGAGTGCAAACGCATGTGTGCTGTGGGGGCTGCAATTGTATGTGAGTGTACGCTAATACATGTAGGTGGTATGCAAGAGAGTCTGTGGGGTATGCATGTGTTGGAAGGGGTGCACACATTGTGACGCACATGTGGGCGTGCACACGTGTGGGGGGTTCATGTGTGGAGAATGTGCACGCGTGGTACTGGTGCATGGTGCAGTGTGAATGTATGAGTGTGGTACTGTGCTGAATGTGTGGTCTGGTGCGTGGGTGTAGTATGTACGCGTGCCTATGGTGTGTGTGTTACACATGCGCAATTTTACAATATGCCATGAGTTGGTTGTAACAGCATTGCTGGGATCGTATGTTTGTGCGTGTGCGTGTTGTATGTGTGAGTTGCAGGGGTTGTGTGCCGTGGTGTATGATGTGTGATATGTAACTAGAGCTAAATCACCATCTTCGGTCTTTTTACAATCATTAAAGATGATATACATATTGCAAGACTTATTTTTCCTAATTTGGTGTTGATTGCGTTGTTGTTATTATACTTATATAATAATGTGAGTAGCGAGTGCGTGTGTATTTAATTATATCAATTTTTTGAAAATTTTATTACATAGCTCTTGTTCCTGAGTTTTATGTTTCAAGTTTTTAAGCTTTAATATTAATTTTATGTATTCGGCAGCATTTCAAAAATCTATTACTTTTTAATTCAATTTTTTTAAAGTGTTTATACGAGGTTTTTGTAAAAAATAATATGAGAATATGCATGTGTGTTGCATACTACTAGTATGAATACATTATATTTTGTGTATTTTTTATGAAATTACAGAATGTTTAAAATTAAATAATATTGATGTAGAAGGCAATAACATCTAGTTACCTTCTTGCAAACTTCTTTTAATCATTGATGTCTTAAATCTTCCATATGTTTTCTATCATATGATGAATATAACAATAATAAGCAGTGACTGATCTCAACTTCCACAGAAATTGTTCTTCAACTTGGCCTGAAATTCAGAATATAACATCAAAATTGAAAGGCAAAAATACCAAGATGATTAATTCCAAACACTTTTATCACTAAACATAAAGTACTTACCCCAACTGAACAGTGATTATCAAGACAACTCGTCTATCATCAAGCGTAATAAAATTATCACTTCGTATCCAATAGCAAACAACAGAACAGCTTTATATCTTCCCGAACCACCAACATTGATATTTACCTGAGTAGAATATTACCGTAGCCAATCTCCTATAAAGAATCAATATGATGTTAATAAGTGGAAGCACACAGAGATTTATTACGTATACTATTTATTAACACCATTAGGTCCAATAAACAGCAAATTGTCAGACCACAGTAAATTTTCGTAAAGTGCTATAGAGTTGCTTTTGTTGTTGGTTCAGATGAAGCCAATGCTGTTATATATATTATTGAATCTCATCTCAATTATATGATACTCTCCTTATTGTTGTATTTTTCCTCCGAAATAGCTGATTCAGTGTGAGTGGTGGATGCTGCGATGCGTGAGCGTATAGAGATATTCATGATAATACGATGTAGATATTTTGTGTGCGAGGAAATAAATGTTTACGTCACTATTTGTGTAGAGTGCGTGTGATAAAACAATTACTCGAATGTGGTCTCTGTTCCTGACACACAATCAGTTGTTAGTCACCAAACTCGACATCCATAATAATCAGTTGTTGGCATCTTTATGGACTCAAACATGGAATATGAGCTCACTGGCCTAAATAACACTTCTGTCACGATGCAATAGAAAATATTTCACTCGAGTGAATAGATATCTCTTTGTGTTTCATTTGATATTTATAATATGTACAGAGTCGATCGTTTTTGCGTGTTGACTGTTTTTGCTGGGTTTAGCACTTAAGGCATAAAATTTCTGTCCTTCCAAATTATACTACCACATCAATTCTTAATTTCGAGGAATTTAGTATAATTCCTATTAAAAACAACCTAATTTTTATTAGCAAGGAGTTGGAATCATTATGCATAAGCGGTTACTATGCTACTATACTAAGCATCCCATTTCTTTGTATACTATTCAGTTTTCTCTAGTCTCCCACACTGTCCTATCATTCATCCTTTTAGTATTCCGAAGGGTAATCTGAGTATATCTCACATGACAAGAAAACTTAAACATGACTGCTGGAACAGAACCCACACACAAATTCCCCTTAGAGTGTTTATATATTTAATGCTTATTATACTCTATACTTAGTTGAAACCCTTATATTGCATAAAAACCAAATCTTATTTATATAATGAGTACTTACCTAAAGAAAATCTCATGGATAACACGATTTGGGCATGAATATGAACTCTAATGTTGATTTTTAAATCGGCTCAACTTCCTCTACGCTCAATACAATGGCTTGAATGACTTCCATTGTCTACCAGCTTTAAGTAAAATTTGTGGCAACCCTAAAAAGAATTAATCATTATTAAAACCATCATTCTTTCTCTGCGTTAAGATAATTCAGTACATTTTGAATATACTGTTTTCCAGAATTCAAACAAAAATACCTACATCGCTCAAACTTCATTGCTTCTTCGACAAGGTCTCATATATGTCTATAAGTGCGAGTATTAATCTGCATCTATATCACTAGAGAGAGCTCTCTTCGCTTACTATGAACGCAGATAGTCTCATTCTCTCTCTCATACGTGTCATCTGAGCTGTACATAACTCGTGTGCTTGCGTCTCCTAGTCGTATTAACCGGAATCTCTTATGAGTACTCTGTGATCTGCCGCCAAGCGTGATATCTCACTTGTCCGCCACGTCTGTTGAAGAGAATATAGCAGTCGGTAGTTGCGTGTGTTGTCGGCAGAGGTGTATGTGTCACTGTCCGTGCGCTACGTCTGCGTATGACAGAAAACATGCCCTCCTGATCGCCGCTCGCCTCGCCTCTTGTTCGGACCGGTACTCTCTCTCTTTGCGCTAGATCCGTATTGATTCATGTCTCGTTGGTCTCTCGGATAGTGAGATAGTCTCGTTGTGTCAAAAATGGTAGATATGCACAATACGCAGCAGCCCTCAGCAATTCCACCCAAGTGTAAAAGTGACGAGTGAAATGGCACCGTTATTTCAGTGCATTCGCGCCCGAACGTTAATCTCTCCGAGCTGTATATGTCCAGGTTTTTGTTTTTCGGTTGACTACCAGTAACCGTTTGTTACCAGTACTATATTGACCGAGTAACTTTTTGAGTTACTATCAAAAATCAAAGATTAAAAACAGGAATACCATATTTTTTAAAACTTCTCTTAGAACTAAACCTGTTTCTCTATGTCAAAGCCATTATGGAATGCAGTAATATTAACATCCTTGACAGAGGCACAAATCACCCCACCAAAGTTATCAGCCATTGTCTGAAAAAATTGAAAGTATTAGAAAAAAGATCAACTGAATTTTAATGACTATATTACCTAGGAATTACTGGAGGTTAAAAATGTTTTTCCAGAACATCAAAAGATCATGAATATTTTAAAATTACCTTTTTGAAACTACTTATAACCTATTTAGATGGTTGAATTAGGAAACAATACAGTAGAGTCACGTAATTCAGGCGGAGAATTCGCTGTTCTAGGCCATCACCAAACTGTAACCTCACAATACCATATTCGACTGCAAGGATTAGATTTTACCCCCCTTTCCCTCCTTTTTATGCTTCTAAATTTCACTGCTAATGAACAAATTTCTTTTCCATTTTGCAGAATTCATGAAAAAACAACATCTAACATACTTATCACATACCAAATCCTAAAGAATACTATATACAAAATCTTAACGTGACGTTTTAATTTGCATGTGCAAGTAC
>BOPP01000004.1:5901928-5944743 GCA_017312745.1 Gryllus bimaculatus | reverse complement strand
ACACACACCACACGTGCACACACACACACCACACGTGCACACACACACCACACGTGCACACACACACACCACACGTGCACACACACACACCACGCGCGCGCACACCACACGCACGCCCGCACACCACACACGCACGCGCGCACACCACGCACGCACGCGCGCACACCACACACGCACGCACGCGCACCACACACGCACGCGCGCACACCACACACGCACGCGCGCGCGCACACCACACACCTTCGTACACACAACATGCACCCCTCACTTACACACTGCACATCTCACTCACACACCACTCATATTCACACATTCTAACTACTTTTAATGACTTCAGAAGTGAAAAAGCACATGACATGTAGTATGTGAGAATTACAAAACAAGGTATGCATTACTATTATATTTTACTGTAACTTTTGGTATCCTTTTGTTGTAGCTCCTGCACATGAACATCATGTGATAGCACTTCATAAACATGGTGATCATCTTGGTGGATTACCTGCTCTGTTCTGGGTGTCGATTTCATTTCTTATCATTGTATTTCATTTGTTCCTATTTAAACTGATATATAATGAATACTGTGGTTCACAAGATAAATATCGTACCAGGTATGGTAAACTATAAAAATGTGGTCTGACAAACTTGTGCAAAAGTGAAGTAGTCACAATTACTGTATGACTTCGATTATGATTGGACTGAACTGATTATTATTATTATAGGTATTTATAAAGTGTATAGTGGATAAAATCCATTGACTGTTTTAAATTTGCTTAGACTCGAATGTGACTAAGAGTTAAAAGTTATTTTTCCATCATTGTATGGTGAATTAATAGAGATTTCATTTGTGGATGTTGATTTTTAGTTGTCATGTTTGAGTGAAAATGTACTATGATTGGAGTTAGGGAACATAATTGGAGGGAAGCAGTAACAAGATCTGTTAGTATTGGAATGGTTACTTTTTTCCTAATTTGACTTCCCTATCATTTGCAGCATGACAGGTCAAATAATGCTTGCTTTGCATCTTGTATGATTGAAGACGAGTTCTAAAGAATACAAGTGTTTTAAGGCATTTTCATTACTCCAAAAACAGAATAAAGTTGGTTAAAATTTCTTTGATTTGTATTGTAATTAAAAATACTCATTTCCAAATTTCTTTTACCTCATTTCAAGAATAATTTCATTTCTAATCAGAATCCTCAGTTACCAGAGTCTGCTAAGAAGTAGTGTGGGTCCTTTTTGTTGTTTTTGTTAATTTTTTTCTTTGTGCAGCGTGTTGAACTGTTTATTGAAAGAAGTATTTCTTGTAAATGTCTGTGTTGGTGTCTTAATAGAGTGGCAATTTTAAAACTATTATTTTGCTATAGAATAAATTATTTAATATTGTATTCTGTTATTTTTGTTTCACTTGTTTAAAGTTGCATTGTGCTCAACAAACAAGTAAAATCATTTGGGACCAAAAATGTGCCAAATCCATTTTTTCCTTACTCTTCCTTTGAAGTATTGCTTGTAATGAAGAAGCTGTTGTAGTGTGTCTGTAAAATTAATTTTCCAAGCAGTGCATGTGGTGGAATATGCATAACTTTTTAAAAATTACCTTGATCTCAAAATTGAATCAGGCTTACAATTATACCCTGTTTATAAATGTGTTTGGAAATTCCCAAAATTGTGCTTTATCCGCATTAGTCACTGTGAATGTTGTTATACTATTGGTGGTGCAATAACTTCACAAAATATGAGACTGATTAAATGTAGACAATTGATTTCCTTCTGATTTAGTAATTTCCAAATAAATTTCATTTAACAACAGCAAATGTATTCCTTTTCCTTCTATAATAATACTTAAAACAAGACACTGATTAATTGTATATGTAAGTAATACATATGTACAGAGGAAAATGTGTGTGTTATAATTGGATATTGTAAGGTAATGCAAAGAACAAAATGTTTAAGAAAATTCTCATTCATTTTTAAATAAATTAATTTATACTATTATATCCTAATTAACATTTCATTGATATTTAGTTTCTATAGGACTGAAGCCCATATCAGATGTGCACCACTTTATTTTAGCTGCATACCTCAATAATCAGGGTGGCCAACACTCAGGAACATATGAAATAATCGTAATAATCTGGAATTGGTATTTCCAAGAAAGGTAATGGAATTGTGAGTGTATTTTTCTTTTGCATTGCATTACACAGGTAAACCTATTATGTTGGACTAGTCGAATTGCTGTTGTACATCACCAGATATTTGAAAATCAGCTTGAAAACAAAATTAAAGTCTTAGTATGAAATAATTTTTTTAATAGGACTTATTTGCATTTAAAATAAAAGATTATAACAACATTTTTAATCAACTTCATAATTATAACAAATGATATAATTTAAGCACGGAATTTTTGTCAAGAAATGTCATGAAAGAGTTGAGGAAAATCCAGAAACATATGGGAATTTTAATCAATTTGTTGACCACCCACGTTCATAAATAAGGTGTGTTTGCAAAAATAGGATTTCAGTTTTCCCATGTTGCTACACATTAAGCAAATCTTAACATTTCATCATGTGGTTGAGTGTTAAAGAGAAAAAACTTTTTCTGAAGGGAAAAAAACAACAACAACAACAACTACAAACAAAACGTTATTTCACATTTTCATTAAAATTGAACTTAGATTATATTTTAAATCCTAATGCAAATCAGACAATAAAAACCATTATTGATAATAATTTGTAATTACACATTCTAAATTTGAAAATTATTTATGAAGATATACATAATGTTGTTTGTACTTTACTGAATTTACTGTAGTTGCATAACATGCTTGGACAAACCCTCCAACTTCATCAAAGCAAACATATTTTATGAAAAATATTTTATATTCTTGGGAAGATAATATTTAACTGTTGTATAATCATATAAACTATTATGATTATAATACATTTTGTATTGCAATTACATATTACAATTGTACATTTCACCAAGAAATATATTTGGTGCAAATACCCATGACCAGAATAAAGCAGCGACAATGCTTCTAATAAATGTTTGATATATTTTTGCTGCAACAAACTTTTTATAAATTAGCTTTATTTCATTTGGGCTGTAGAATGGAAGTGTAATGTGTCATCATTTTATTTTGCATATCATGTTTCTGTTGGTCATTTTAATTAATACTTGCAGCAGTTTTTGCATAAATTCCTTGTTGAGCACATCTGTATCTCTAAATGGTATTGAGATCTTGAGTTTGAGTTTTAACACAATTAAGACAGCTATGTGGTCATATAATGCTATATTTTGCTCTTCAGACATTTTTTATTCCAAAAATATTGGCATTGACTTTTTGTTATGAATGTAACAACACACATTTTAAACAATTGAAAATATAACTGTAATAAACATTGTTTCGCATATTTCAGTCCCCCAAATAAGAAAATTTAAACGACTATATAAAACTTATTAAAGTATAATAATGTAATAAATCTTCAAAAATTATAAAGAGAGAAATCCGAGATAACAATTTATACAGGCAATTATATTCTCATTTACACTAGATTCAGAAGGATGCAGCTGAAGCTTACCCACCATGCACAACATCAAAGTCTTGCATTGCCAGGCATGAGGGTGAAAAATATTAACTGCTTAAAGTGAATTACAATTAACCAACAAACATTGAATAATGAGTGCTGAGTGTAGATGAAACAAAAATGATCCTACAGGTGTGTTTCCTCCCTCTATTTTTTTTACATTACAATATGAGCCTTCCACATGGGCATTGCACACTCTAATACAAACAGTGTGAAACAGGATTTATGTTGCCAATTCTCTTTAACAATTGCATTACATTTCAAACATAGTTTTACAAATTATAAAAATGGGTCAGTCTATAAGAATATTATTTTTCACATAGTTTTTTAACATGTCTATACAACCTTTGTGACCAAATCCTATTCAGGAACTACCTCTTCTTTGTTTGCCAGAGTTAATGCTCACTCTAATATTGGTGTAGTTGTAGCAGTCATCTAATCTGAATTGAGCACTAAGCATTCAAACTAAAATTTTCTTTTTTGTAATGAAACTACTGTTGGCTATGGGTTGAAGCCTGTTTTCATGATTTATTTCAAGAAGAAAATTGCAAAATATACAAATAAATTGCCTGACTTTTCCTGCAATTTATTTGTATATAATTTAAAGGATGGGAATGAAAGTTAATTCAGTATATACTAATTATTAAAAACATCAACTTTGTATGTGCAACATGTAAAAAAATTATAATTTATTTACAATGATGTGATAATGTTTGGTTTTGTTCTCATATGGATGTTTAAGAAACTTCATTATGGCACTAGTTTCATTGTCTATATAATAACACTTCTTTCCAAAGACAAAAGAAAGGTGCTATTTGAAACAAATGAGTACCATTTGTTACTCATTATCCTAACTAAGACAGTCTTGTAAAATAATGATATAACCATTAAAATAAAAAGCAATTGCTCATTCTCATTGTCCAACTAAAATGTTTGACCTTACATCATGATAGATAAAAGTTTTAATGATTTATGTTTGATATATTATGATAACTTCATCAAATTGAAGTTTTAATACTCACCTAGGATGGTTAAAACACGTTACATAATATACAGATTTTTTGAAAGAGTTAAAATGACAATCCAACTTAAAAGGGCCAGTACTTTGATGAAGTCGCAAAAATACTGATAATGTTTTAAACATGAAAATTTCATTTATTTTAAACAAAAATGTTGAGATATAAAAATAAAACACCTGAAATGGAGTATTTTGGAACTTTTTTTTTTTATTAAGTGCATTTTTTACTTTTGATCACAAAATAGTCATCAAATTATTAACTTATCAAGCTTTTCAAGGCATTTTGGAATCAACTTGAAAATACAAAGAAAAATCTCTATATACATTAACTAAACATTCTATTTTAATTTAATTTTGGAGGTATTTTGGCCTGGAATGAACTACTTTGTTTGAAAAAAGAAAAAAAGTCATTAAGTCGAACAAATTACATTGACTCTGAAAAACACATCCTATATTATTTTTTAATGAAACAAAAGAGCGAAAATTCCAGGCAAAATTCAACTAGTGATGTTACAAATGGCACAGACTTTCTCATAGTAAAGTTTTCTAATGTCCTTGGTGTGGACTGGCTTTATGGTCTTGCCCCATCCTCCTGCCAGCTGCCATTATTGCCACCAAAAGTACATTTTTTTGACATTTTCTTGATTTTTCGGTTTCCTAATAATAAAACCGAAGTATTACTTTAAGAATATTTAAGAGTAGTAAACTCTCGTCATAATTGCCAATTTTACATGAAAATTTAGAGCCGTTTTTAGGAAAATGGCGTTTAAGCGTTACTGTAAATGCGAAATTTGAAGCTCTCGCTTTCACGGAAAATTTTTAGAGATTTCGAATAACTTATTTAAACTCATTTGAGGCACTTTTAACTCACAAATGCAATAGTGTTTACAAAATGCTGGAAATACGCATACGGCGTGAGAGATTTTTCAAAAAATATATTTGTTTAATTTTCGTAAAACCAAAAATTATTCAAAATGAACTTTACATCATATTAAAGAGTGCAATTAGCACTAACCTTTCGGAAAGTTTGAAGGCAAAATGTGGAGTCGTTTTTGAGAAAATGCCGTTTGAGCGTTTCTGAAAATGCTGAAAATTTTTGTCCTAAAATGTGAACTAATTTTTACAGAAAACGTTTGAGTTTTCGAGAAACTTTATATGAAATTGTTTAAAACATATATAGTCATAAATACAATAATGTGAACAAGTCGCCGCTAATGTAAATATTAACGACGTGAGAGAAGTCAAATAATTACATTTTTGTAATTTTTGAAAAAAATAAAAGAATAGAGTAATATTGTGTGTTTGTCATCTCACAAAGTACCTAAGGCACTATCCCTACCAAAAGTTTGAAGAAAAAATTTGGAACCGTTTTTGAGTAAATCTTGTTTTTGTTATTTTTTAAAATCGCACATTTTGCACGCAATATAGCGGGGAAAAACTAAAATTTTCAAAAGTGTACATGGCCTTAATGAAATAACTCACGATGGGGAACAAATTTTATTTGAAGGAGAAATCCTTATCTTCAATTTGGTAGTTGTAAAAAGATGCCCGAAAAAATTCTAAATTTTGAAGTTTTCGAAAATTCAGAGTTAACTCGGAAAATCGGACCTATGCCACCTTTATAAGTGTATTTTACTCTATCTTTGCATAACATTTAAAGAAAACTTTTGGAGACGTTTTTGAGAAAATTTTGAAAATTTCCATGAGGCTTCATGTAAAGTAGCAAATATTTAGATTTATTTTTCAAAATAGCAACGCCACGAGTCGGGCCAGATCGACCGGGGACAGTATTTTGGAAAGAATCATACGTATGGTTTAGGCGCTAGTGGTGTTCACAGACGGATGAAACGGACGTTTTGTGGGAAAAAAACACTTCTTTTTCGGTGTCAGGGGACCCCAAAACGTGTATTTCGGTTGAAATCTCGAAATCGACTTTCCGCAGCATTACATAACTTTCCCTATTCTACGCGTATATACGTATGTATACGGGAAAGCAAAAAAGGTAAAAAAAAATGTTGGTACATTTATGTAAATAAAGATCCCTGTTTTCAGTGACCTTGAGGAAGCAATCCACAAGATCTAGGTACGTTAAATTGAAATTTGAAACCGTTTCTTGAGGGTGGTTTTACGTGACCTGTATCCTCGGTTCCTTGTGAGAAGAGCCAAAGTGCACAACTTCTTTGCTTCCTTGCAGGCAGCTGAAATATTCAGTCTTCGTTACGGACAGCGCACTAATGGAAAGGCACCGCCACTGAACCTTGCCTCTTGCTTTGCCATACATTGGGACCGCCCTGAAACAAGTACTACCTTTGAGCGAACGACGGTCGTCCGAATAGTTAGCGCAGTCAGTATCGTAGTAACAGAGACATCTATTCTGTTTGATCAGCGGGTTCCTGAAGAATTCTCTTTTTGCGTCCATCATGCCTTTCAGTTAACGCAAAATGCTCTTCACAGCCCTCCAATATTGCTTCCCTGGATTCTGTATGAAGCGACTCACGCACCCAACGGCAAAGGTACTGTCTAGTTTCGTACTCTGACTGGCACAGATCAAGGTGCCCTCTTCTATACCTTACAGCACGTCCCTTATCTCGAGGATGCCCTCTTCATCCGTCGGCTGCCAAAACCTTAACATAGGTACTTTGATCCCACCAAACTATGCCAGATTGACCATCTCTGAAAATCATCATACCGAGATGTTTGCCTCGTCCACGTTCTTCATTTTAAAGTTTTCCGAGAGCATTTCTTTCAATTCTGGTTTCTCCCTTTTGTCATTCGACGAAATTAACAAATCGTGGACAAACACAACGATAACCATGAGTCCTTAGACCGGTTCTCTATTTTTAGTAGTAGTAATAGTAGTAGTAGAAGTAGTGGTAGTAGTAGTAGTAGTAGTAATTAGTAGTAATAATAGTTTTTTTTACGAGGGAGATCGTGAGAATCCATCACGGAGACCACGAGAATCTGCATCGGGCTCTTATTAAACTCACAAACCCTATTCAATCAACATATTTCCTACCCGGGATCGCTTTAGCATTACATCAGGATGGTGTTGATTCTTTTTAGATTTTATAACTTCTCTCTATTCGACCGTGTTTGCAACTGGCGAGCGAGTTTAGTCCAGCTCAAAATCATCACCATCTCGTTTCTTCTGCCTCAGAATTGTCTCAATGTCATTGTCACTGTCATTACGTTCCATGTCTGACTGCTTTTCAGCATTAAGGCAAAGAGATTCTCCTATCTTCAGATCTGCATTTTATTTCCTGACTGAGTCTGCCTTCGTCCCATCTTTCATAGGACAAAAAGGTGTGTTGGGCGTCATCCGGTTTTTCGCAGTAAAGGTATGTGGGACTCGTAACTTTTCCCATTGTGTATAGGTATTCCCGAAAATATCCGTGATCACTGAAGAACTGCCTGAGGTAATAGTTGACCTCGCCGTGCGTACTGTCTATCCAATAGTTAAGTCGTGGGATCAGTTTTGCGGTCTACTTACCGGTGTCTGATCCCATCTATCTTGCCATTTCTGTCTCAGTCTGTTCAGTGCGGCTTTCTTGGCTTCGTCGTGACCTTATTCTCTTTGTGTGCGCTATATCTCCTGTCGCTTTAAATCAAGTAAGTCGACTGAGTGGGCCGCGTGTATTGCTGCTATTTTCTTTCGGTAAGATTTCTTCCCATATTGCTGCTCCGTAGAGCAGTACTGATGGTCACTGACATTAACAAACGTCGTTTGCTTGATTTGGGGTCATTTGTATTGGCCATTAGCCTGATGGCAGTCGTTGTTGTGTTCATTTGACTGCTGCTTTTTGTAAATGCGACCAAAAGTTGAGTTTCGTGACCAAAGTCACTCCCAGATACTTGGCACTGTTGACTGTCTCGATATCTCTGTCTCCCACTCTAATTGTTATTTTGGTGTTCCCGTGTTAGCATGATTTTTTGGGTCTTGTGTTCTGCTAGTTCCAGGTCATGTTCCGTCATCCACGTCTTGATACGACTAATTGCTTGATTCACCTTTCATTATGCTTCATCTGATAAGCATGCGATGATGACCAGATCTACATCGTCGGCATAGCCCACCAGTTCAGTATTGCCTCCACTGGTGCTCAGTCAGGACCAGGTGCATTTCCGCTTTTCAGTGATTGGGCTGCTTCGATTAGTTCTCCTTCAGAGAATAGGAGAACGTCGTCCGGCGGTGGTCCCTCGTCGTCATCTACTCTTCCCGGATGGCCAGAGGAAAGGGTATCAACTATCTCCTGCATAGTTACGGCGTCTATGATAGTGTTAGAGATGTAGCCGAATTTTTCAGCACAATTCCTGATCCAAGGTCCGTAGTCGACTTCATCTATAGTCACTCGCCATTTACAAATTTTACTGTTTCGATGGCTTTTTGAGGGTCTTTTTGACATTTCGATGGTCAGAGGCAAATGTGTTGGCGTCTTTTCGGCCTCTGGCTCTTTGCACCCAACGTCTGAGTCGGAGACAGTTCCTTCTGATCTCCGTTATTTCGTCCACCAGTAGGCAGGTTTCCTTCTGTTTTGTGATCCTTTTTTGGGCATTACCGCATCGCAAGCATGTTCTGTAAAATGCGTAGTAAGTGCTACTCGTTTATCAGCACTACACTTATATTCGCGCTGTTGGCATTTGACAGCGATTTCTTCCACGCTATTGGTCATGACCTCTGCAAAAATGTCGATGTTCAGCATTGCAGCGTTTCGCCGTTTTGAGTGCCACGGGGTTGAGTACCTGTCAGGGGTTTGGTTGAGTACATGGAACTGGATGTATTGATGATCGCTTCCAGAGTATTCTTCCAATAGTTGCCAGTTTTCAATGCGCGCCGCAATACCTTCAGTGGTAAATGTTACATCCGATATCGTTTTCTTTTATCCGGGGAGTCTAAAAGTTGTGTTGCCGATATTGAGAACAAGCAGACTTAGTCTCGCTGCCATTTCCATTATTCGTCGTCCTCTCGAGATGGGTTGCGGCATTCCCCATTCTGCTGCTGTCGCGTTGAAATCACCCGCAACAACGAGTTCACTCTTCATGCTTCTGAACTTATCCTCTAGATTTTCTAACTTCTTCTGGAATGTTGTTATCTTTTCTTTCAGAGTGAAGTAGCAGCTCACATATGTGATATGGGCTATTCGCGCCCAAACAAACCCGTCTTCCCCACCATGGGCTTGTATCCTGTGAGTACGCGTGTCCGATACCCAAATAGCTGCCGTGCCTGTTTCGTCACCAATCCAGCCAGGAACGTCTCGATTAGTACTGTTCACTGAGTATTAGGACATCTGCAGCTAACTCGTTTCGGATTTGTGTTAGCAGGTCGTTTGCCGTCCAACTCCTATTGAAGTTTCCTTGGATCATGATCGTGCTTATCTGATCTTCTGCAGCGCTTGTTGATAAATAGGGCACTTCGCAATTCTTGTGTCGTGTCCTCGTTCTTCTTTCTTGACGTTGTGCGCAGTGCACACCGAGCAGGAAGACGGTTGTGAGCAGAGTGCTGCTGTCCCTCGCTGCCACAGTTGCAGCACAGCCTGCTTCTGTCAGATCCTTTGCAGAATCGAGCCACGTGCCCATAGGCGGGGCAGAGGAAACATCGCGGCGATGTAATTTTAAGTTTAATCCGACATCTAGGCAATATTGATTCTGACCATCTTCATCAGAATATTCGCGACCTTTTCTATAACTTCCAGTATGATCAGACATTGCCTCTGGTGTTCGGTTCCGTCACGTGTATGGTGAAGTCATCGATGACGTCACCACCTAGGTCCTTTGCAACCGCTGTTCTGACCTCTTTTGTTATCGCGGCATCCAGGTCTCTTATTAGAAGCAACACCTTTGGAGTCATTTTCTAAATTTCTCCGTGTTTCCCAAACTGTTTTTTTCTTTCAATGCTTCGTTGAAGGCCTTCTTGTTTTCTTTCAACATTTCATTTTGAACTCGAGGAGTACCGCGCCATATTTTGTTTGGCGGACGGTGCGAATCTCAACGCCGTTCTCTGCAGGGTTGACTTTGCTGCGAAAGTCTTTCCTGCCGAGGGTTTAATAATTACTGCTACCCGGCGGTTCCTCATTGTTTTCTTTCGGTTCGTCGCGTCATTTGTTGGGGCAGTTGCATGTGTGTTTACAGTTCCCACTTCACTTCCATTTTTGATCGATTGTTTGCTCCGATGCTTGCCGACCGCGTGCCATTTACAATCTGTTTCTCCAGCCGAGGGTCCAGATTCAGAATCTCTCCCCATCAATATAGCTGAGTGCTTTGCAATTCGAGGTGCTATTCCCTCATTCATCGTGTCGCTGGTTGTCTTTTCCTCACTTGTTTGGTTCGCTGTTGGCTCGTAAGTCGTGTTCATTGTTGCATTAAGTTCGTCCTCTATTTCTTTCAGGCTTAAGTTGATTTCCATTTTAGGTTTAATATAAATAAAATAAAAAATAAAATCTACCTCACCTTTTGCAAGGTAAATCCCCTTTTCGATCCCCATCGACTCCACTAATCCCTCCGTTATTCAGAGCAGTCGGACAAACTGCCTAGATCAGTGCTTGCCAACTCAATGCTCTGTGATGTCACAAAAACTGTTCTCCTGCTTCGAACGGACCGGCCGAGCTAAGGCAATACCCGACGCGGCGCCGGGCGTACAGAGTTTCAGAGCAGTGAAGGTACGGAAGTGGGGGAAAAGGTTTGCTCGATAATTACGTTTTTAAATGGTATTTATTATTTAAATGTTTATGATTAAATAAAAAGACGAAAAATTTTAAAAATAGAACGTAGATTATTTCATAACACAAAGCAATATCCGACTCTATTCGTAGTCAGTAATTCCACTTCCATTCTTCTAACACATAACATTATTGGAGAAGACTGTTTTAACATTGTAAAACAAGATTTTATACAATGTTATGTAATAACCGTTTTATTCCGTCCTGAAAAAATAAAAAATAAAAACGTATCAGACCTGAAGACTTAACAAGTTTCTTTATGTCTGTCAATGCTTTTGCAATTTTTTTAATCGCGAAAAACACCGTGACATTGTATATTTTGTTTTCGGGTGTTGCTGTCAGGCCCATAGACTTGACACATGTGTCTCTGTGCATGTCGATGCGATGAATCCAAATCCGAAGTCAGAATTGCGTCACCGCTCTCTTGTTTTTTAAAATTGCGAAAAACACACGCAAATAGTAGATAGGTGTCTTGTAGCATTATAGTTTATAGAATCCGAAAGTTGTCAGACCCAAGACTTGACACATTTCTTTGTGTATGTCGTCGCGCTGTATCCGAAGCCAGAATTGCGCTACAACCTTCCAAGTTAATTTAATTGCAAAAGAAACGCAGCAAATTTTCAAATTTACAACTTCACAGTGTTTTTTCGCGATAAAAAAAACTGGTCGGTGGTGGCGCAATTCTGGCTTCGGGTTCGGATTCAGTGCGTCGATATAAATAGAGATACATGGATCAAGTCTATGTATCTGCCATTTTTTAAAATTTGGTGTGCTTATGTAATTAATGTTAACAAATAAATTCAAACAGATACTCGGGAGGGGTCGCGTGGGAGAAGTTGAACTTCAGGCTTCATTAGTTCAAGTACAATTTTGTTTGAGAATGTAAATCCTCGTGATTTTCAGTCCCTTTTCCATAGCCTATCTGCAAAATCCTTTTCTCATCTCATGATTGCAGACTATCTGTAAATTCTCAGAAATAATTTTCATCTCGCGGATTTCTGAGCGTTACAGATCTGCGTAATGCTCTGTCAGTTGAACTTTTTAATGTACTACTGCTTTCGAACACACTAAATACTTCACCATTGTTACGGTATCTACAAAAAGAAACATTTCTTCCCGAATCGAAAGAAAATTAACGGGCGTAGATGTTGCCTGAAACACCGGCAAAGACCCACTGCCACTGCCAAGGTTTTGGTCACCGACGACATCCGTTACCCCTCTCTCCCTCGCCCCTTTGCTCGCGGTGCTTCTCTTATCTCGCCTGCAAAGGGAGGGGAATGGAGCTCCGACGTCATTTCTCCGCGAGTTGGCACTGGCCTAGATCAAGAATTCGCGGTCACGCGCAGGTCAAGCGTGGATGTATGATTGGGATGGAGGTGTTATATGTTGCCCTTGACGCCTTACAAGTTGAACTCTTCTGTCTCATACTATAGTATATTGTAATGTTGGTATTATTCCATAGTCTTTCTAATGAGTTGCAAATGATTTCCAACACCGACACGTGGAGCAGCACCTCTCAAATCCGCGATGGATTTCCACCACCGAGGAATATGGAATTAAGAAGACAGATGGCACAGTTGCGTATGCTGGTATGTCTCGTGGTCGACGAGTTCTCTTTGAGTTGTTTTGAGTGTACAGTGAATTACAGTGATTACAGTGCACTTACAAATATTTTGAAATTCTCATTATTTGGAAATATCAGTATATCGTCACAGCTGGACACCGCTTTCCGGAGAAAGATTGGAGAAGAATGTGAAAAAATTGGCATAACAGGTATGTTTTCAATAATTTAATAAACTGTGTCCGTTCCTTCGGGTCTTTTGAACTGGTGTTGAGGGGACACGATGAGACTGAAAAATCGGCAAATTCTGGAATTTTTGAAGGGCTCGTGAATTTTAGTTCAGAGTTAGATTCTGTTTTGAGAACGCATCTTAAAAAAGCATCAGTATTTAAGGCAACGTCCAAAATAATATAGAATTAATTACGAGTAATGTTGGAAGTTTGTCAAGAAGAGATTTGAAAACAAATTAAGAATTCAGATTTCAGACTAGCAACAAGTTAAACCCACTCTCGTCTGTGTATTATTGCACCCTGCATAATGCCACAATACGAACATGAGCGCAGAGAATGCACAACAAGAAGGCGCCGGGCCGGCGGTGTGGCCTTTGTGGTTCTGCTAACAAGTCTGACCCGGGGATACGTGTGCGTGCCGTTTCGAGGATTGGAAGCTGCAGCCTCCTTCGGGGAAAGCGTGGATGGCCGCCAGGGTTGGTGAGGGTGGTCAGCTGTGGGGGCGCCGGTGCACTCGGTGGGAGCGGCCTCGTCCGGAGGAAGGGAGCAACGACCCGCCTTTGCGCGAGGGCTTCATGGAGTGGACTTCATGGAAAGGTGTGGAGGGGGCTGGCAACCCTTGTTGTTTTGTGTGGCACTATCACGGCACAGGCTAACGTTGATGTTTTAAAAACTTCCCACCTTCTTTCTTCCCACTGTTGAAGAGCATTTCGGGGATGGCGATTGCATCTTTCAACACGATCGAGCACCTGTTCATACTCCACGGCCTGTGGTGGAGTGGTTACACGACAATAACATCCCTGTAATGGACTGACCTACACAGATTCCTGACTTAAATTCTATCGAACACCTTTGGGATGTTTTTGAACGCCGACTTCGTGCCAAGCCTCACCGACCTACATCGATACCTCTCCTCAGTGCATCACTCCGTGAAGAATGTGCTGCCGTTCCCCAAGAAACCTTCCAGAACCAGATTGAAAGTACGCCTGCGAGAGTAGAAGCTGTCACCAACGCTAAGGGTGGGCCCCTATCCTACTAGTATTATCGATATAGGGCGCCTTGAACTGGTAAGTCATTTTCAGCCACATGTCCGGAATCTTTTGATCACATAGTGTATGTATTTGGCGCGACAGCCCGTGAACGGGCCCAGACCTACCGGCGACGTACCTGCCTCGCGGCCATGGGTTAAGGAGTTACGTGTGGTTAGCACGTAGACATCCCCACGCCGTATTCCGATTTTCTCAACCTGAGAAGTAAATTTTCTCATCGTCACACAGCAACATGTTCTGGGACAATGCCTAGAAAACACACACTATAATATTGAATTCTCGGCTATCCGGGAGACGCCGCGTCCTTGGCTGGGGTGCCGACGTTTCGCCTGACATGTCGCAGGCTTCCTCAGGGCAGTGACACTGCGGCGCTACGCGCCCGGATAGCCGAGAATTCATGGATTCGAGCCGCGGAAGCTTACGTATACACACTATAATATTGCCTGACCGGGAATCGAACCACAGACAGCGTAGTGGAAAACGAGCACGCTGACCAAGAGAGCTACGACAGACTTTCTACTACTAAAAGGACGTAATTAAAGTATTTCTTTTGAAAGCGACAAAATATACCTATGTACAACAAAATGTAGTGTATCTATCCATCTCGTTGATTAAATATTCACGCTCAGTGTCAATTCTAAGTGTTTTCATTTTCTGACCGATTTGGTTCTTGGTGAGTGTTTGAAATTCGACGAAAGTTTTCATTACTTGATTTCTTCTCTCTAAGGAAAAACGCAAAGGTTTTTCTACACACTTTCATTTACGAATTCCAGGAAATACTTGCTTTAGCATTGGACACATTTTCGATAGGGCGCATACATCAGAATGTATCAGATCCAGGATACCATCAGTGTTTATTTTGTCTGTCTAGAATGGCTGTTTGCGTTGCTTGCCCGACAAGTTCACTTGGTAAACTTTCTGTATATGCAAAATGTACTTCCATTTTCGGGCTTTTACTCAGGTCGGCCACATTTTTTTAGTTTAAGTCACAAAGTTGCCTATGTCATAACTCCGCGCTCGAGTCCGTCGCTGCCAAGTACGCATATATCTTCCAATTTATAGATTCCACCTTCTATCAATCTGACAGCATGTTTGCAACACTTCCACTTTAGAACAAGACAGCCTTCACTGCCATTTGCTCCGCACAATCGGAGGTATCTTTACTTTGCCAATCGTCTTTGCTCGAAGTGCATCCAATTAACATGAACTTTGAGCAAAGGCGTAGATAGTTATATCAACATTTGGATTGTCAAAATTTTGCAAACTCGTATTTTCTTTAGTAAAATGAACTGATGAACAAAAATATACATACAAATCATTTGTCGAAGTTGTTGATGTCTCTAAAGAAGCAAGCAAAGGTACAAATGCCTTTCCATATCTCAAACTGTTGTATTTTCTATCTTTCTTCTTTTTTTCCTCTTCCATCTTTTGTGTTTTGCAGAACATTGCAACATGCAGTTGGAATATTTGTTGCATTTATAAAAACGAGGATTCTTTTGTGCATTTTTGTGAGCTTTGAATGCAGAATGAGAATTTGAATTTTGTCCTGACTTTGCTTCCTTGACATCCTGCAGCAGTTTTGTCTTGATTGAATTCGCCGTAATCGCCGCACCAGAATTCTCGATGCCCATTATCGTTGGTCTGGACGTGCGGGGAAGACCACCCTGCACCAAGGTACCAACCCCCTCATCGGGAATGTTGAAAATAAGTCCTTCGAGCTTGTGCGCCGTCAACAAAATTTCGTGGGGTATTCTTCGATGTTGTATTTTTTCACCTGACAGGTAACAAAGGTCGAAGCAAACTTACTTTTATTGTCAGTCCAGATTCCACGAACTCTTCACGAACTTTGTATTATTGCACACTTCCTTTGGAGTTCTTGCTCACTGAATATATGAATAGTTCAATGAGTCCACACAGAGAATTATTTTGGATTTTTCTTTATCCATTTTTCGAGCATTGGCGACGTCTGTGTTATCGATGCATACCCAAATATCCTTATGCTCGAGGTAGGCTTGCGTGGAAAAGTTTCTGCTCGGAATATTCTACCGATCTATCTTTTTTTTCGGTTGATGGGATACTTGGAAGCGAGAATGCCGTATGCGTCGCCTCCAGAACTTCGATTTTTTGAACCGTGTTGTCCGATTTCTGAGAGTTCAAACTTTGCGAAGATTTCTTATATTTTTCATTTGTGTCAACAGCGTTATTAACTGTGTCCCATGATTCCTTCAGCAAGTAGTCCGTAGAGAATGTTCTGCAAAAGCGTATATTATTTATTGTTCGTGTTATTAGTAATTGCAAGAATTTGTTCAAGAAGTGTTGTCTTTATATTCACTTGAGTCGGATTATTATTATTATTGTGGTTGTTATTATTATTATTATTGTTATTTTTATTATTTTTATTATTATTATTGTTATTATTATTATTGTTATTATTATTATTGTTATTATTATTATTATTATTATTATTATTGTTATTATTATTGTTATTATTATTATTGTTATTATTATTATTATCACGGCTAAGAGTGATATTTCTCGTCGAGTGTCGGCTATCCGTTTTATATTTATTTTCATCCATGGTGATACATTGCTCTGTTTTGCAGTCGGCCGTAGGTGCAGTCGGCCGTGGCCCCAAAATTATCCAAGATACCAGATATCTAGTTGCATGCACAATGATACTACACAATGATACACTATGTGATCAAAAGTATCCGGAAAATGACTTACCAGTTTGTGGCGCCCTCCATCGGTAATGCTGGAATTCAATAGGGTGTTGGCCCACCCTTAGCGTTGATGACATCTTCTACTCTCGCAGGCATACTTTCAATCAAGTGCTGGAAGGTTTCTTGGGGAATGGCAGTCCATTCTTCACAGAGTGCTGCATTGAGGAGAGGTATCGATGTAGGTCAGTCGGCGTTCCAAAACATCCCAAAGGTGTTCGATAGGATTCCAGTCATGACCCTGTGCAGGCCAGTCCTTTCCAGGGATGTTATTGTCGTGTAACCACACCGCCACATGCCGAGTAGTAGGTGTTCGATCGTGTTGAAAGATGCAATCGCCATCTCCGAATTGCTCATCAACATTGGGAAGCACGAAGGTGTTTAAAACATCAACGTAGACCTGTGCCGTGATAGTGCCAAACAAAACAACAAGGGGTGCATGAAAAACACGACCACACCATAACATCATTTTTGTAATATTATTTGTCGTCATTTGTGTCGTGTAATGACGTTTTGGTCGTTGATCACCTAGTGTACATACAATAGCAGAAAAGTTTATCGAAATATTGATATAGATTTATTAAACCATAAATAATGTGTACGTACAATATAAAATAAGGTACTTTTCGAACTTTCAAAGTTGCATTTTTTATGATTCTCCCTAAATAAATATTGTTTCACTTCCAATTGATATCGTAGATCTGTTAATATTTCTTATGACATGGGTGAACGTAGGAAGTTTCTAAACTGTGATATTTCTCCGGTGGCTACTGTAACTTGCTAAGTTAATAAAATTTGCAATATCACGGTAATATTAGGGAATGGCCTGGTTAGTTTATTTTGATATTTGAATCATAATACTTGAATTGATGTTGATTTTCATTTGAGAAATTTCGTGATTATATTTAGTTCATCTCCAACTTTTATTGCTTTTATATCTTGTAGACTACCTGTACCAGTTTCGTCGGTCAGTTTAAATTATAGATCCATAACATTTTTTAATATGTCTTATTTACTAATTTCTGCTAATTTGTTGAAGTCATATAAATTTGTACTGATATAGGATATGAATTCATATACAAAACGCAACATCCCTGCTTTACGCAGGAGGCCTTTGACCTACTAGGGATGATTAGGCTTGTAATAATAGCAATATAATTCAAAACGCATCACATTGCACTTTAAGCAATATAAATCTTACTTCTATTGATGAAACTGTACTATCAATAATAGTAGTCTAGACGGAAATGCGCTTCATACGGTATATGGAAATTACCTTTTGGATCATTTGTACTGTCATCGTCATGATCATAACCGAAAATAATTGTCTTTCTTCTGCGTGTAGGTGGGGGAAATCTGCATCTACGTCGCACTTAGCAAGCTCAGTAAATAAGGAACTTCAGTGCTGAACAAAGTATGATATACATATATTTGCTGGAATTTACCCATTGTGTATTCATAAAGGGAAAATTAATATTTGTTCCTGTGAATACAGCAAAAAATTTGTACAAGTGAGCTCAGTTTCATTTGTTTAGTGATAACGGAGCATGAAGTGTTGTTTCTCATAGTTACGAAATCGTAATGGTCGTACTGTAAAACAGTGTCCAACAAACCGCTATACCTAAAAAATCATTTCATCTGTAAAGACATGACTTCAAATAAGTCCCTTTGAGATATGAGGGACTTTTTTACTTCACATATCCAAACAGTGACCCCTAACTCAGAAACGGCCCGTGATATTAAAAAGTGTGTAAGGACATTTCTGGGTAAACAGTATGATACTTTCTGCCATTTGTAGTGGCGTCTCAAGCTAAGCGCGACCAGCTTTGGTGTCACGCTGCATTTTTACAATACGAGTACTGTCATAATTAAGACTCAAACGTGAAAACGCGAACAGGTGTTTGCGTATTCATGCGTCACTACGACTGGCACTGCAGACTGCCTCTTTCACTGCTCTAAGCAGTGAAACAAAACTTTGGTAAAACTAGTTGTGCTAAAGCAGCTCATATTTTTCCCCAATTTTCGAACATTAGTAATTACCATCGTCGCTAGCAGAATTCCTTAACTAGGGTCTGTGAAGTCACGGAAGTTAAACGAATTCGAGACTTCCTGAGTTCTGGTTGGGTGATGTCTATGAACCCCGAAATCGAAAGGCACCGAGCCTCAGGCCGAAGGAATGAATCGCACTGACTGGCTGCAATTTGACGAGTCTTGACAAAAATAAAAACGGAGCATTAGTCTATGCCAGGCGCTCAACGCCCATCATAGGATCAGAGACGCGTTGTGTTAACAAAAACGCAACATTTTTTTAAAAATGATTAGAAAATTTTGAAAGTTTAACCTAAATGAGATTTGCGCCATTTTTAAGCGTTCTTAGAAAAAGTTAAGAAAATATTGGGTCTGTTTTTGAGAATTGTTTTTATAAATTGCAGTAACTTCAATTAGAAAGTATATAAAACCTACTCGTTTTTTTCAAAAAATATATACGACCATACTTAAAGATTTTGTTATTAGAAATGATTTAATTTAAGACAAAAAGCTATACCATCAACATTGTAGTTTTGTAGTGTTATTTTTTTTTGCAATTTTCGAAAATACAGTTTGATTTTGCAATGTGCACCTGTTGTGTGTTTTTTAACCTCCCTTTGCAATGTCCAAGGAAAAAATGGAGTCGTTTTTTGAGAAAATAATTGTTTAAAATGGCTTTTATTTCACACATAATTACGTGAAAGTTCCTCACATTTTCTGAAAGTTGTACTTCATCATATTTCAAGACCTGTCTTTCAAAACGATTTTATTAAGAAAAATCTCTATCTTCAAATATTGTAGTTCTAGAAACTCGCCGAAAAAATTTCGAACCTTGGCATTTCTCGAAAAATCAGGAACTTCAACGAAAATGAGATCCGAGCCGTTCATTTTAGAGTTCGCTCTCCAAGGACAATGTTTAATAAAAAATTGAAGCCATTTTTGAGAAAATTTCTCAAATGTTGTTGAGTACTCGCGTATAGAACTGCAAAAAAATCGGCATACCCTGTTTAAACTCGCAGGGCCTCGATTTCCTCGAGATCGATGAGGGAATATCAATTTTCAAGAAAATCGATTGAACAGTTTAGGCGCTAGCATCGACCACAGACAGTCGGATGGACGGACAGTACAATGCCGCCCTATAAACTGATCTATTTATTTCAAGTGGCGGGTGAAATATAAAACGTTTTGTACCTATGGTTATACTTCTACGTAGTTTACTAACTCGCAAGGTTAAAAGTGTATTGCTCTGATGTATATATACAAATTCTGTTTTGTTTTATTCGAAGTTTTAAATAAGTATTCTAATTTTTGCCGCCCTGGTTCATTGTACCTTTCGAACCAGGGTCACGACGGCGCTGAGAACATGTGCTTTAAAAAATATCAGATCAAGTTTCTCAAAACCTCGAGGGTTATCTGTTAAAATGAGCTCAAACGTCCGCATTTTTAGAAACGCTCAAACGCCATTTGCTCAAAAATGGCTCCAATTTTTTTCTTCAAACTTTTCCAGCGGGTAGTGCTAATTGCACAGCTTAATATGACATGAAGTCAATTTTGGGGATTTATTTGTTGTTGTTTTTTAAATTACACAAATGTAATTTCTTCAAAAATATCTCTCATGCCTTTAATATGGATATTTCCAGTGAATTGTGAGCTATAGCACTTTTGCATTTGTGAGTTAAAGTGCCTCAAATAACATTACATGAAGTTTTTCGAAAAAGCAAAAATTATCTGTGTAAAAAGAGCTTCAAATTTCGCATTTACAGGAATGCTTAAACGCCGTTTTTTTAATAATGGATCCAACTTTTTCAATGAAAATTGCCATTTATGATGAGGCGTTTCTTTTCTTTAATATTCTTAAAGTAATATTTCGGTTCTACTATTATGAATCCGAAAAATTGAGAAGATTTCAAAAACATGTAATTTGGGTGGCGATAGATGGCAGTTGGCAAGAGACTGGGGCAAAGCCATAAGCCAGTACACACCACAGAAATTAGAAAATTTGTCTACGAGAAAGTCTGTGCCATTCTGTAGCACCACTAGTTCCATATGAACTCAGTTAATAATTTTTGCAAATAGATTGTCATTCATGTCGCTATAAACATTTAAAATATATGACTACTGAACCTACCTTGCAACATAGTTGACTGCATATAGTACGACGTTTTTTAGTCGACGTCGACGAGGCACTTCGTTCATTTCTGGAATTTGACGTTTATGGAATATTTCTCTCATCCCAAATTTGGAGTGGGTATTTTACCCTGTCGGAATATTTCGTGAGGGGACAGCTATTGTACGCGCACGTTTTCTTGAGCCTCGGAACACCTACCCCCACTTCTTTACTAATATTAGTTGAATTAAGAATAAATTATGGCAACGGGCGTTGTGAACAAAATCTGATAACCAGAAATGTTCGCTCCCGTGTAATAGAAATTATTTTGTATCGTAAATCGAGCTACAGATTTGGTATATAAGTTCTGTTGACGAAATAGCCAACCACCCCACTCCTCTTGCATCTTGCTAAATGAGGGCTCAAGAAATCGTGCGAAGATTAATTTAGTGATGATGAGAGTTGCATCAATAAAAATAAATGTTGAGATTTTCTTTGCCAGTGTTCAGGGCCTATGCACGTTTTTTTTGTTGTTTTTTTTTGTTTTTGTTTTTTTTTTTAAAAACAACCCACAGAGAATCGAATGACAAAAAAACATCTGTCCAATTTTCTCCAAAACTGATATTCCCCCATTGATCTGGCTGATGTCGTGGCTCGTTGAATTTGAAACCGATATTTTAATTTTGAGGGGTACTTAATATGAAGTTCCTGAGACATTTTCCATATTTAAAAAAATGGATCCATCGTTTTTGATTAAATTTTGTTGTTGGATAATGTGAGGGAAGTTTAAGAGAAAGGTGCAGGTCTCATTTTGGTTAAAAACTCAGATTTTTCGAAAATTGCAAAAGCCCAAAAATTCTTCGGTGTTTTCCTACATTTAAAATATTAAAGGTATAGATTTTACCTTGATGAAGTCTGTTCCCTAAAGATAGATTTTGAAATAAGGTCACGTACAATTTTTCGAAAATTTGAGTACTATTTGCGTGAAATATAGGCAATTTTTAATTTTGTTTAAACAATTTTTCTCAAACACGGCACCAATTATTTTTATTAAATTTTGACCTCGAATAGCGTATAAGACACTTAAGAGTATGGTGCAGGTCTAATGTTCATTGAAAATTCTAATTTTTGAAAATTGCAAAATTCAAATTATTCTTCGTTTTCACAACTATGAAGATTTTTTTTATGGAATGTATTCATCAAAAACAGATCTTCAAATAAAGTCATGTCAATTTTTTTGTTTAAAAAAGAGTATTATTTGCGAAATGTTGTGTCATATACAATTTCTATTTTCTTTAAACCATTTCTTCTTAATAATGGCAGAATTTTTTTATTAAAATATGACTTTAGCTTATAGGACGCTTAAGAGAATGGTTCTGCGGTAATGTTCGTTGAAATGCCTGATTTTTCTAAAATTTAAAAAATAAGTTTTTTCGGCATCTTTCTTCAACTACAACTGTGAAGATTTTTTTCTTAATGAAATGTATTAATGCATCTTCTTTGCCTAGTTCGTCTCCGGTTACCGTCCGTTTTCTCATGATTAGGCCTTTTAGCATTTCTTAGTTTTTACATGGACGACGAGGAGCTGGCACGTCATCCCAACCCCCTACTAGGAGGATCAGGATTTTTTTTAGGGTTTACTCCCCTAGGAGGATAGCTTCACACAGCTTTTGAGCTCCTCCTGCCCAGATCTCTTTTGGAAACATCTTGTTCCGTTGGCGAGATCATACCCGTACCCTTCATCCCTTGGTAGAAATGTAGGCTAGGATTTCTGCCTAACTCTTCATCCTTTCGAGATCCTCTTCCGGGCACTGTACCGGATGTTCTCTTCTTACGCCCCCGTAAATATGGCAGCTCTCAGAACAACAGAAAAGAAAATTGAGAGCTTTGGAAATGGATTTCCTCGGAATAGTTGCAGCAATATCTAGAAGGGAAAGAATTAGGAATGAACAGGTTAAGGAAATAATGAATCTGCAACATGATATTATAGAGGAAATTGAAAAGAAACAACTCACTTGGTTTAGCGAATGGACGAGAGAAGACTACCCAGAAGATCCCTAGAATGGCAACGAAGTGAAAGGAGAAAACGAGGCAGACCAATACCAGGATGGAACGACCAGATCAGAAAGAGAATCGAGAAGTGGAAATTACCTCCTGATTCTTGGAAGAACAGGGAAGACAGGAGAAGAAGATAAGGCGCCGGAAGACCGAAGTAGCGGTTAAGAAAATGGCAAAAAAAAGAAGAAGAAGAAATGTATTAATCAAAAAGAGGTCTTTAAATAAGGTCATGTTGAATTTTCCGAAAATATGAGTATTTTTTCTGTAAGTTAGCGTCAAACATAGTCGCCCGCTTCGAATTCCCTGCGCTTCGTGAATGTAATAAAAGTGATATCTTCGTCTGCAGTGTCATGATCAAATATCGATCTCATAGCAGATGTACATTTATTTACATTGTATGCACAAGGATAGCATGCTTTGAAGTACAGAGCATTTTAGTTTCATACTGGTACGAATGTGATGTCGCGGGGACGCGCGACCCACCACTGGACAGCAGACAGCGTCTCCTCTGTCTCTTCAAGGAGCGACCGAAACACAACGCCCTCGACCGCCCTCTGTGGCCTGTCACGTGATGCTACCATATGCTGGACATAATCCCTCCACGCTGAAGGGGTACAGAGGAAGAAAAGTCCGCCTTTCAGGGGAAGTCGAGGTTGGTCTTTGTATCGAAAAAGGATCGTTCCCCTCCCCCGCTGTTAGCACTAGCTTAAAGGCGCCTTCACATGTCGCCACAGTGGCGTGCTTCCGATAAGCGGCAGGCTTCTTCCGACGCCGCCACCGCTGCGCGCCACGGCCGCACCGCCGCGGAATGGAGTGGGTTCTGAAGGGGAAGGTTCGCGGACTCTCCGGCGACGACAAAGGGACGCAGGTAAAACGCCGCGACCGGCGGCGCAGTGGGAATATCATCATTTAAAGCTGTGTTCTGCTGCGGTGGCACATATGCCCTCCTACGCTCTCATCGTGAGAGTGCGGCGCCAAACGCCGCAGCGGCGCAAACCCGCCGCTCGTGGGAAATCTCCATTCAAACCAATGCTCTGCTACGAGCCGCTGAGTTTGGAAGCGCGCAGTGGTGACGACGTAAGAAGGGGCCCTTAGTTGACAAGGCCCCATGCAGATGGGTTTCCTGTCGGGGCGAGATCGTCTCTCATTGAAAGGATGAGAGCTATTGTCTGCAACGTTGCAGTGATTCCAGGCAGTTGGATGTTATATAAGTTAGAATTTGTATATTATTTCACATTTCTGTGTTCGTTTCTTACATTCGAACTTTTTTTACACGTTTACCAATTAATCTTTTAGATATTATTTAAAACATATTTGAAATAAATGAAAGAAAAATTGCTAGCCTTCAGGGAATATCAAATTGGAATGGAACAATGGATTTTCCGCGCCGCGAGAAAGTAGCTGATTTTTTGTGAATTACGTCTCATTGTTGGTTAGCTGTATGAACAGCAGTTATAATTGTTAAATTAATATTGATATTCGCATGAAAATATTTTGTTTTCACACAAAAAGTTCTATCATTTTTAATGGGTTTTACAAAAAACTGACTGCGATGTGTTGGTTTGGAGAGAATTTGTATAACATAACCATTTCTAAAAGAGAGAAAGTACGTGCTGTTTTAGCTCCACCACCTAGTTACGGATAAAATAATGGACGCTTAAAACAATGGTGGATGTCTCATTTTCGTTGATTTATCTGAATTTTCGAAAATTGCATGTTGGAAATATTGGGTCAATGCAATTAGATTCAGATTAATAAGCGTCGGCCCGTGTCAGAATGCCAAAACAACTGCTTGGTGCAGCTGTAAGGCGGACGGCGTGATAACTCTGTAGAAAAATAATTGCTGATTGAAAATATTTAGCAGTTTCATGAAGTCGTCTAATATTGCGAAGTAGTTACACAAATCGTCCATTGAGAAGAGGGACATTCAGAGAGATTTCACCACTGACGGATCCGGTGGGGGGGGGGGGCATGGCCCTCCCAAGAGGGCCTTGAGTTTTTGTTTACCTTCCTTCATTTTAATTGACTTAAATATCGATTAATAATCGAATTATGAAATTATTTAAACAATAATATTGTATAGTCTCAAATATACAGTATATAAATATTATACAATATAGTAACAAATATGTTCATTATTTAACACAAATCTAGGATGGCCCCCCTCTAAAATGATCAGCTGGATCCACCCCTGGATTTCACGGTATGTAAGTACTTAGTACAGGAAAAAGTAAAAATTGTATGTAATTTGCTGAGATAGTCTAGGAAGCAAATTTGTATAAAGAATAATAATAGCAATAATAAAGTTAAGGAGAGGAAGACAATGACCCCTTCACCAAAAACTATAGAGGATTCACAAAAAATATCATTTAGTAGTTGGGAAATTATAAGAAAAGACATAGGTAGTGAATATAAGAAATGCAATGGTCAGAGAAGCATTTAATAACTAACTCTTACTAAGCAATATTTAATGAAATGCTATAAAGTCCCTATTCTATGTAGTTCCCTGACTTGAGACACTTAAAGGAACTAAACTGAAGAAGCCTAGCAGCAATTGCAAGGGTAAGATGTATTTGATATGGTTGAAGATAAGAAAATGCTCTTGTATATCTATTTCTTATCGTAAGTTCTTTGCAAAATCTAAAGATTGGAAAAGACTTCAAAAATAAGTTGTCTACTCAAAAATGGTACACAGATTAATATATGGAGATAGGCTAAGAAAATATAGAACAATAAGATAGTAGAACATAGTGAGAAAAATAGGTTTTTAGGAGCAGGAACATCAGGTTGTAAAAAAAGCATTATTAGAGCCTATTAAAAATTATAAATGGAGATAATTAAATTAGTTACACAGGATTCGAGATTGTAACACAATTAACAGTACAATAGATTCTTTTCCAATATTTTATTTTAAAAACAAACATAACAACAACAAATTATAAGCAGATCTATTAAGGAATTCTTTCCCTTGAACAGGTGTGCCTGCATTTTAAATTCACAAGTATACACAATAATCAACTACCACATGACAAAACTCATTGTGTCTTAAATAATTATCATGAAAACAAATGGTCTATTTATCTACTTAAAGGAAATCACGTTTCTAGTCTGTTGTTTCCAGGTAAAAACTCTCAGAAAATAGTTATCCTAAGAAATTTTCAAAAAGAAACACTGGTACAAAGTTTTTCTTAAAAATAAAGGGCATAAACAGTTTTTCCAATTAAGAATTTAAATAGACCATTAATTATTAATGATCTATTAACAGAAACTAAATAATTAGTTCCTTATCGGGAACTAATGTTGTTTTTATCAGTCATCTAATAAGACAAATGTAGTACATGATATTTAAAATGGTATCTGAAACACTTGTATACACTTTTCTCTTTGAGACACTTCATTGTTTTACTCTTGAAATTAGTTTTTTTTTACTTCAACCATTCACTATAAATATTACTTTCAATGACCAACAAATCAACAAATATGGTCTCAAAATTAATTATTCTTATCACAGTTGCTCAATAAGTACTTATAAAATGTACTGATTTATGATTTCTAAACGCACAAATTCATAAAATAATGTATGAAACTCATCCATATTTTACACTATATTACTATGTACACAATATTTTTACATAATGATCCATACACGTTTTACAAATATATCTCATGTATTTTCCTTTAGAAAATTTTAAAAGAATATATTTTTAAAGTATCATGAATTCTGGTAAATTACCAGATGATGGCTCTTTTGAACTTACCACTCAGATGAATAAGAATTATTACCCTTTCTTGTTCAATTACAGTAGTTGTATCATGAAAGCTTTTTCAATATTTCCACGACTGTCAATCATTCAAAATCATGGGATTTGGAATATGAATACCCACATGTACAGAACATTAAATTCTTCATTTTTTTAAAAAAATATTGCAAAATTGCCAATCATTGTGAATACATATTTTGAATTATTTCAGAATTTTTTCAAAATGTACGTAACAATAATACTCACAATATTTTTACACAGATTTAGAGAAAAAAAAAGCAAAAATTGTAAACATTGTATCAGGGGTCATTTTATGTATATTTAAATAACAAATATCTTTTCTGTTTTCTTGCTGTTAATTTTTAACTTCAAATTGCATGAATCTGTATGGCTCAGAAGCCCTGAGCTTGAAAAATATGAAAGAAGCAAAACCTCATGCAATGTTAAAAGCCCTTCAATAATTGTTGCAACACTGTAATGCATAATGCCTTACAATTTCAATAAAAAATGTAGTGTACGAATTATTTATTAATTAGAGTAAAGTAGGATGTTTGTAACGTAGGACATGTGGAAGAAAATCTGGCAACACAAAAGAAAATGCTCTGAGGTGGAGTCAGATGAAAGGCTAAGAACGTATAGACAAAGTGCAAAGCTTTCATGAGGGTGAGCTAAAACGTCAAGAGAGAGACCTAATAACATGGGAGGAGGACCAGAAAGAAAGAATGATATATGTAACGATGATATTGTAAAACGGTATTGACAAAAACCGTGATGATATTTTAAGGAACAAGAAAATAATGATATACAATGATGACAAGAAAATAATGAGGCAAACTATTGTAATATTTTCAAAACGGCAATTTTCTAGCCAATTAACACAATTTATGATTTTAATTTGATTAGGAGGCCTCTTCAAAATAAGAGGGTGGTTTTATATGCAGGTAAATATGGTTAATGTCAAGATCTTAGCACTAGTTTATAACCATTATAAGAAGTCATTACATGGATGCCTCAATGACAGTAATCAAGAAAGTTTCATTTAAAAAAGTACCAAACAGATTTTTAGACCACCAGCATGCTCATGCTTCTCTACAATAAGTTACCAAGAAATGCATTAGTAATTTTGTACTTATTTTCTCCGTGTGTTACTTTTTTTTGAGTCAATGTAAGATAAGCCTTAAGAATTCATTTAGTGTACATATACAACTACAGGAAAATTAAATACAATTAGCATTATTGTAAAGTTGAATTCTCCATTTCATTAAATGAATTAAATATTTCCCATTTACTTTTAATGACTCATAGACTGAACTTACACTGATCAATGGTTTTCTGATTATAAATAAGTGGACAAGGCTTTTGGAGACACATCTGACATTATAAGTTCATGTATTCATTGCTTGTCTAGAAAAGAAAAAAATCAGTAAATTGGTATAGGCTACACTTCTTATTTTAAATTTCATAAATACATTTAAAAGCCATATTTTGCATTTGTTTGAAATAAAAATTTTAAAAGAACATTTCTTTTGAAATTTTCTTATAGCTTTGATACCCAAGTCAAAATTACTTCCCTATTTTCTGGAAATAAGTTTAAATAAGATTGATGATGAAATAAATAATTGTTGACTCTAGAACATTAATAAGTTACCGTTTGTCTTCTGTAACAAAATCAGAACTGATGTACCAAAACATGTTTATGCAAGCAATGAAACCTTTTAATAAACACTATCTTATAAAGTTAATCTCAGAGAGACATTTTAAGGAACTCTTAATATAAAATGTCTAAAACCACAAAGTGAATTTTAGAACAAGTAGAAACAATTTCATTACAACACAATACTGCAAGTATATGTTTGTACTTCCATTGAAGCATGCATGGCAAGATATTAGTACAAACTAATCTCTACCATTAACACTAGAATTTATCAAATGTTGAAAATGAAGTTGTGTTTCGATTGTGCACTACAGATGATTGATCCTCTTGCACTGTGAATGTGGAGACACTTCTGAAAAATTTTTAAATAAGGAATAATACAAAATACATTACTGTTGCAAAAATAAAGTTAATACAAAACCATAATTTTAGTAATTAATTTTGTTAGATTATGAAAAGGAGCGTTATGAAATAAGTTAAATGAAAATTATTAATAATGCCTTCACCTTTTTTGGGAAAATGGATGTAATTTACAGTTAATGTAAACTTAGTATATGATAAAGAGTATGGTAAAGAGTTAATGCCCTCTTTTAATACTAACCATTCCAAAATATTAATATGTTATCCAGATACCTCCGGGCTTAAAAAAAAAAAAAAAAAAATTAAATATTTACAGTTATAAACGTTAAATAATCAGCTTTCTCTAAGATGTTATTTCAAATAGACTTATATAAAATTTCAAAAGTAAATTTTTTGGCACATTAAAATTGTAAATTAGAATGTGAAGTAGACAATACTTTTGATTTGTTTTTTCTAAGGACAATCATACACAAATATACATCTAAATTCATTTACATAAAAACTCACAACACATAACAATGTCCTGCGTATTAGCTAATAATAGTAATAATAATAATAATAATAATAATAATAATAATAATAATAATAATAAAAACATTGATAGAAGCACATTTAGACAAAGATAAAATCGTTCAAAAGTGAACATGTTCATTTATTTCAATAGCGTCATAACTCAAAATTGGGCAGCAGTGAGTTACATTAGTAAGAAGAGAGAGGTTTGGTGAACTCTTCCTACTAGTATAATGGGAGTAAATTTATCCCAATAGAGGAGTTGTAGCGATGTTGCACCACTGTATCTCTAATCCGAACTTGAAAATTCACATGACTACACTGAAAAAACAGTTTCTTGAGTTATGGCACTGTTGCAGTAAATGAATGATGTGTTCTGAATAAGTTTTCTCTCAGAAGACATACTTGCATTTCCAAAACATTGAAAACAAATATTTGGTCAATGTACATGAACATCATTAACAAGCTCCAGGTTTACAAACAAATAAAATAACATGGTATAAATTTTACTCATTCTCATTTCTCAAGGAATGCAATTAGCACAACACTACTTTTATCTTACATGGACTATAATGTGATGTGAACAGGAAAAAATGTTTTGATGGTACTAAAATGCTTAATATAAACATCTTAATGCATATTGAAATGCAATGTACATTTTTGACTGATAATAAATGTAAAATTAAGAAAACATAGTCAATAATGATTGATTTAATGTTTAAATTAATACAAAATTATGTATTCATATAACTGAATACAATCATGTAGGCCTAAAATAATTACAACACTTTTGCAAAATAAAATGAAGAGCATAGAATAAAATATGCCATGATCTTTCCTAGAAACTTGGTAACTTCAGTAACTACATCACTTGAGTTACGAATAATGTCAATAAAGTCATACTGTTATAACAAATATTTTCACCATAGTCTCTGGCCAATTTCATTAATACATTTTCAGATATAATTAAAACTAAGTCTACTTATACTTGTAATCCATGTCTTCATGATAAATCATTTCATTTATCTAAGGCACAGTGATCTCTGTATTCCAGAGTTTGATACAATTATTGCTTGTATAAAAGCACACAAACAAAACCAATAATATGTTCTAATTAATGTGATAATTTGAATGAATAACCGCAGCAGATAAAATTAATGATGTGATTTCTGATAACTTCATAACCCTTAGACTTCCTGCCTGTCATGATTTGCAATGAAATACTTCATTGATGTCTTGGAACACTTTCAACTCGCACTTCACGTATTATAATGATGTTTTGGCCAATTTAATTACAGTCTACACCAATGATTATTCACAAGTTTCTCTTAAACTGTTCATAAGAAGAGGAGTTAATATAAGAAGAGTGCAATAAATTATTGTCTTCAGTTCCCTGATGCACATGTTAGATCATTCTTCATCTAGACTAAAAAGAAGAATACAGACTTGTTAATGCAGGAAAGAATTACTTGGTACAAGATAAAATTTTAAAAACTGTAAGAGAAATGAATGGTGCATTTTTGAAGAAATTTATATAATAGATTAGAATGGATAGATAAGAGTAGGACATTCATGTTCATGCAATTTTGAAGCAGTATGAGAAGAGAAATCTTTTGAATATCATACTCAAACGAAATCTGTCTTTCTTTCTTTTGATTTAAGAGCAAAAGATTATCAAAGAGGCAGGGATTAGTGCTGGCAGCATGCTTAACAAACCTAGTAAAATTGGGTGGCCACTAATTTCCTAGAACAAATTTCCCTGACTTATCACAGTTTTCCAGTGCATTTTTAAAATTCTTCACACATAAGATTTGTAGAATATTTCTCACCATTTTGTTTTTAAATATTAAAGCAAGCTAATTTGTCACCTCTCTGATTTCACTGTGATAAAGTACAAAAAAATCCTCAACAAATAAAAATTGTCAATATTTCTTGCTGGACTAACATTTTAAGCAATAATATATAGGTAATAATGTAGAGTTATATAAACATCTCAAAATGTTCTCCGACTTCTAATGATTCTTCTACTAATTACCTGGCTTTTCCAGATCACTAAAATTCCCTATTTTTCACAGTTTTCTAGAAAGTGACCACTCGGTAGAATCTAGTGCAAATTCTCAAATACAAACCAAAGCATATTACAGAAAATGAACATTTCTGGCACCTCAAACCAATAATAGAATCAGTATCCTGAGATATATATTATCCAATAACGCAATGCATTAAGAGATACATGAAAAGATTTATACTTTGCAGCAAGTTTCTTCTGAGTGCTAACTATGAAGATTGTACTGTACATAACATTGTATTATGGTTTGATTATTCTGTGAGATTCAAGTATAAGGTAACATAGATTTGAGAATATTGATGTACTTAAATGCATAATCTTTTATTTCTAATAAAGCATTTTTATCTTAAGAAAATTCTAAATCTCAAAATAAGTTTTATATATTTCAGATATCACACATCAATTTAAATGTAGCATCTCTAACTTAATTCGCCCAAGAAAAATCCTGATATAAAACAAGTCAAAATTACTCATAATTTCTACAGAATAGTTTTACAATACACAAGCACTAAACTACATTGCATCACAACATACAACATTTCACAATACAATACATGACATCACAGAGTACAGCTTAGTTTGCAGGATACAGAAAACAAGAAATTACTTTATACACAAGAAGTTAATGATTAAGGTACTGATCTTGAATAAAAATATTGTTTGCATGATAGGAAGAGAGAAAATACAAAATAAACTTTATCAACTTACCTTGATAATGACTTATTACTCAAACCAAAGTCAGTAGGAACAGGACCATCAATATATTTTGATATTAACTAAAACAAACCCAAAAAAGTGAAATATGTCTTACAGAAAGGTATTGCAAAAATTACACTTATGATGAGAGCAAAATAATCTTACAGGATGATTACTGAAGCGTGCTCCCCCGATGCTCACAATCATGTGTACAACAAGATATAAACACATTATTAAATAAGCAACTGCGAAGATTCCAATTAAAACCAACCATATTACTCTTTCAATATCTCTAAGTGCTGTTGATATGACGAAATAAATATTTATTCCAATAACTACAGCAGAAAGTGCAGTAGAAACTGCTATATTTGTCCTATCAAAAGAAAGAAATTTATTTAGTTCAAAACATACAATAATACAGAACAGCAACTATATCTACCAACCTTTCAACCCCTCCAAGTTAAGTTCACAATAGTCAAGTACCAATTTTGTTGTAAGTTGAAAAAATTATCATTCTGATCATAAATAATTAATGTTTTTAAAAGAAAAGCATGATAATAGTTCCTTAATGTTGGGCAAGGTCACCAGGGTGATTGCCCCAGGTGTCAGTCAACTGGGTACACTAGAATTCAGTGCATACACTACAATTTATGTAGAATTATGTGATTGTGCAAATTATGTTGACTTTGAGCACACCCAGTTGACTGGCAACCAACCCATTCATCCTGCTCAATAGGATGGCAGTGAATGTTAGGATTGACATACTCATGATATTCACCCTATGAATAATTGGTTTCCATGAACATATCAAAACCATTCAGAAGTGTATAATGCAGATCAGAATAAATCATAGTACATTGATGAAAGAATAAAAAATTATGTTGCCAAGAAGGGTTTTCCTGAGGCAAATATCTCTTCTTATGCGATACCCCTATCTCTTATGATTAAAGTAATTGATATGGATATATCTGTAATCATTGATAAACTGGACACGTCTACCCCATCAGTCAAAAATTGAAAAAACAAAATAAATATGCAACAACAATCCAGAATATATTACATTTGTTCATATTGTAAACAAGTACTTACTTTCCATTTTTAAATTCACCCATTATTAGATAGTTACTTGTAAATGCAATAGTTGGAATTGTTGCAAAAGGCAACTGAAGACTCATGACTGCATTGAGAATGTCATTCATGTCTGACAGATCATTAATATGAGCAAAAAATGCAACACAAAAAGTAGGAACAATGGCAATGGTCCTTGTGAATATAACACGTTTCCAGCGAGACCACTGAAGATTCAGAAAGCCCTGAAACAAATTTGTTTACAATAGACACATATTTGGAAAATGCTTCATGATAAGAAAACCTAACACAGAACCAATGACATTTACTGATGAAACAACCCCCTTTTCCCCCCCAGATAAAAAGGAATACTCTAAATAAGTTTTCAACAACAGAATTTCACATTTCACAAAATAAATTAATGATATAAATTTATTTTTAGGCAACTTTCAAAAATTTGGATAGAGAAAGCAAGCTTCTTCAAGGACCATTATAAATAACTATATGTTTCTAACACATATAGAAACAGTTATAAGAAACTTGTATTACTTGATTTATTATCTCATTAAACTCTAAAAATATAATTAAAAATATACCTCCATTGCAAATTGTCCAGCGTATGTGCCAGTCATTGTACTCGACTGTCCTGCTGCAAGTATTCCTATTGCCCAAATATACATTGTTGCAATTCCAAAGTGACATCCCAAGAAAACACCACCCTTATAAATGTCAGCATCCACTATATTCGTGTTGTTCTGTAAACAAATATGAAAAGAATGGTTCAGTAAGAAATGTAATTTTTAGAAATAAATATATAATAAAATTTACAATTGTAAAATGAAAATGTCAATTTAGAAAAAAATCATGAGTACATTTCTATTTATTCAATCTCCCACCTAGGGCAGCAAGTAGGCTAAATCCTACCTGTCCCATTCTCTTTTAGACTATTGAATAAAACAAAAATTCAAAAATATAATGATTACAATAATAATTGAAAGTATTTTAAAAATTTATACTTTATGTTAAAGCAACACTCACGGTTAACAAGTTTTAAAAAAAGTTTGATATAAAAACGTCATTCATTACATACTTCCACTCACGATGGACGCATCACACAAACTGCCATGAACTTATACCAAAACCAACAAACATCAGAAAACTCAAGTTGAAAAATTGAACAGCCACACTGCAGTACTCAAATGCCATGCTCCCATTGGCCTAGTTGACCATGCCATGACAACTCTAAAACATTTTTTCTCACCACTGACCTTACAATAAGAAGCAGAGGGCACAGTAGGAGACAAGTGATAATTTCATTTCTTCTGAAATACTGTGCTATTGTTTCTGTGATCCTAATTTCTGTGATATAATTGCTGCTCAGTTAGTTTGACGAATTGCAAGTACTTTATTGATAATGAAATGTTAATTGATGCAATGGAGAAGCTTAAGTCATGCAGTTGGATATTTTGAAAATCTAATCTTACATTGTTTTGTAAGTTAGTTCCATTCATTGGCTTTTTCATTCAGCAAAAAAGTCAATAATTTGTTCTTTAAAGCTCTCGTATCTGCAAAGTTAATTTGTGGACACTTCACGATAGCCGGTGTACCGAAATTACCATTCCTGATGTTTTCCATGGAATTTCTCAGGAATGTCTTCACTCTCTTTAATGTAATCATATTCTTTTCACATAATGCTGTAGGTATAGATAAAGTTAGAACTGAGTTGAATGTTTGAACTGATAATTTTTTTCTAGACCAATTTGTGGTTTCAAACTTACAGATCCTAGAGCTCAGTTGAATCAATCAGGGAATATCAATGTTTGCAAAAATTAACTGAACATAAACTAGCATTGGCCACAGGCAGACATTTTACTGTCAATCTATTTTTCCTTATCAAGGACCCACAAAATATGGAATTATGACTACATAACGTGATAGAGGAAGTAATTACTTTATTGAGGAACAAGATTTATCCATTTTTTTGTTACCATACCCAGCAATAAGGCTTTTTCCTCTTCAAAATTCAGTTTTCCGGCGCACAATTACAATAATTTCTTTTCTTACAAAGTAAGGGGAGAAAAAGTAAAAACAGTCATGAAAGAGTGATATTCTCTAAAACACTTTGAGCATTCACTTGTTATCCTCAATAGATTCTGCTCAATAATTTCTAATTTTTTGCTTTTTCAATTTTTATTTTAGATTTAATTAATGCTCTCCATCTTACTGGGCTTTGATAGATTCAAAATGTCAGACTAACAAATCTTCTAACATGTTTTTATCCATGTGGAGTTATTACTTGTATCAATTAATAATATGATGATAATATGAGGATCGTGTTTGTAGGACTGAGCATGTTTGTAAGATTTACACATTGTTCGGAAGGAGGTTTTGAAAAAAATAAAATTTTGCAACAAGTTCGATTGGCTCCATATCTCTAACAACATCCACATGTATATAATAACCAATCACAATTACTTAATATGCTATTATAACTTTTTTGTATAAGCCTCATTTTGGTTGGAAAAGGTTAATTTACCAATAATGCAAAGTAGATATGTAGTTCTAGTTCTCGAATGATTAAATTTTCATATCTTGACAAAAATCATTAAGACACTTACTGGAAAAACATCTCCATGTGAAATATTTCTTGCAATGCACTCGTTAAGCTAAAAACAAAAACAATACAAAAAAATTATTATTTTATCATTATTGGAATATACATCAAAATTAAATTTAATAAAAAATACGAGTACTTACTACATTTTCATTGGTTTGATTATACAGTCCTTTTGCAAATACTGATACCACAAAGACATTGATAATAAAGCTAATAAATAAAGCACCACAAGCCTCAATGAAAAAATATAGATTTGCTTCACGTACACGTTCTGGTTTTCTTCTATCAACTTCACGAGACTAAAAATGAGAGAATTTGCAATAAATTTTATGCAACAGGAATACAAAAATGTAATGAAATTCCAACAAAGGAAACAGTGTTCACTTTTATACATAAATGAAATAGTGTAGATGTCCCTATTTATAACAAATTGGAGAGTTTTATTTGGAAAAAGGTCCATTCTAGCAAAGAGATAATCATTTGTATATTTTAAAGATTTAAATGTTTATAACCCTTAACAATCCTTATTATTATGCTCTAAATTAGTACTGAAATGCCATTTGATTTACAACAGGAAAATATTATTCAATAAATTACATAAAATATTTACTTTAGCAAGAGAGTTTCAAAACACTACATGGTAATAGCTCCTGATTTCAATGTTCCCTCACATTAAATGTGACTAGCAATTGCATTTCTGAATAAATCACAACAAAAATGTAAAAAAGAAAGTAGGAAGAATTTGTATATATGATGTGTACATGTGCGAGGTAAAATTTGCTGTTCAATATCGCCACAGGCTTTGATAAATTATTTTTCTTAAGTATTTGCCACCCCAAATTAGGCAAAAGGAAGTATTACCTTCACTAATGCAGAATGGAGGTACAAATTATGAGGCATAATAACCGCACCAATAATGCCAACAGCCTTCAGAAGAACAGAGTTGTCACAGTTTTCACACCATGGGAAGAACATTCCTTTCATCACTTGGCCTTGGTCAGGAGCAGCAACTCCATACTAGAACAATCATATAATTTCATGTAGGTACACTGTTAATGTGTATTTCATGTCAATGTATTGATACAAAAATTTAAGGAACTCTCTGATGCAGGATGGGTAAGAATTTGGTGCACTGGCCGTTATTGCAACAAAAAAATTGATTAAGAGTCTGCCAAAGATCTTCAGTGTTTTCAATACCAGAGTAGGATTATAGTAACAGAAAAGCGAATAATTTACAACTAATGCATTTATTACTATTTCTACAAACCAATCAGAGCTACATTGTCTTGAAAATTACACTGCATGACACGATTTTGGTACCTGAGAAACTGATTGCAATTATTGCTTTCTGTTAGAGTATGTTGACAGAAGATGTCTCTTGGTTCCATCACATCTTGTTTTTGTGGTACACACTGATAGGTTTTGTCCATATTAGTCCATTGTAGTAAATGTCATTTGCAATAATGACACTGTGTAATGACCCTCGTAATCACTAAAATGATTGCTACTTTTGCATGACTGATGTAAGAGGATTTTTAAGAAATTCACGCATAATATCGAGTATCCTACAGTAAATTCTGTAATGAAACCAATATCTCATACCACAGACTTGCCTCCTTCTTTGCCTCAAAATAAAAGTCAAACTGATGGATGTTTACCTCCCCTACATACAAAAACCCGAATAAATAAAGAATTTTGTGAAGACTGAATAAAAATGGCAAAGTATTTTTTATATTAAAAGTCTATTTTTAAATATTAAATTATGCAAAGTTAAAAGATGGGATTTTTATCGTTTTACAAATACGCCTTTTAATGAAAAAACAAAATTTCGCCGAAAAAGTAAATGACAAAGTACAATGTCCATGAACATCATTTAAAGCCATGATAGAATTTTTTTTTTTTGAGTAATCACAGAGCTGAAGACGTGGAACAGCTCTGTTTTTGGGAACAATTTGTTAAATGTATATAATAAGATGAGTTGCCGGATGTCATTAGAAATTTATTTCGTTATTTCCCATTTCTCTTTCTTCCTTTCAAATCTTGAAGCTTTGAGTGATGAATAAGGAGAGCAGTTCAATCAGGATGTAAAAAGGCTAGAAGAATGGTTTCATACTTGTTGGGATGCAGCTATGTAAGGACATTACATCTGGCATTTAAAGTGCGATGATACTTCCCAACATACAAGGTAAAGTTGAATATTTTTCATTTTTTGTGTACAATCTATGCTTTATACTATATGTTATATATTTTAATGTGTTCAAACATATTATTATAAGTTTTGTCATTGTTTTTACTCAAATTATTGATAATTAAATAAAGCAATTTGTACACAGGATGTTTATTTCTTAATATTTTTTGTTAGGATACCTAAAAAACAGTATGTGATAGGAAAAAAGTACATGTGTGTTCTTAATAAGCGATGTGTATGAATAAATAAGCAGCAAAAACTGAAGCGGGAACTTAATCTTTTAAAAATTTGTAACGCAGTGTTATCACCATTGCTCTTTTGCACACATAAATTAAAAAAGTGATTTTGGCATTTTACCTCGTATCCAAATGTAACAGCCATAACACCAATTAGGAAAGCAAAGAAAAGCTCAAGTTTACGTAGTCCATATTTATCCAGGAGAAGAAATGTGAACGTGTCAATAACAGTAATTAAAACACCAGCCCAAAGTGGAATTCTGTAAAGAAAACAGTTTTTTTATTTATAACACCCTTAGAATACATTTACCACCATATATAGAAAGAAAAGTGTGATAATATTTATGCTAATATCTGATTAGCAGATCTCAAAATAAATTAATAAAAATTATTTTAGGACACAAAATTAAATACGCTTATCTATTAAATTCACTTACAATTTATTAGACAGAAGATATAAAGCAATTGCAGTTCCAATTACTTCTTGCATATCAGACCCAATAATTGCAATTTCTATCATTATCCATAATATAAGTCTTGGAACACGACGATATTGTCTGTAGCACATTTCCGCTAAATGAAGCCCTGTTACCACCCCTAATCGAGCAGACAACCTCTGCATCACCAGTCCCAAGACTGTGGCAGATAACAGAACCCAAAGAAGCTAAAATGTAAAAGTAACATTATTAAACCAATCACTAATTTAAAAATGACTAATAATGTCAATGAAAAGATTCAATACCAGAATAATTACCTTATATTGTGCGGCAGCTCCAGATTGTAAATCCGATTCAATATTTCCTGGATCTAAATAAGCTATACTCATCAAGAAACCAGGCCCGGTGAAAGCCCATAATTTCCGGAAACTAAAGCCTGTCTGTTAAATGAGAACAAGTCAGACTATAAATGATTTTCAATTTTTCCCTTATCTACATAAAACATTGATTAAAAAAAATAAAGTGGTAAAAGAATGACAATTTTTTTCACATTTATTACACAACTTACCGTTTCAGTCTCTGGAATGATTATTTTTTGATCAGCAAAGTATGTTTGCTTAGGAGCTGGAGACAGGAAAGTAGTTTCTGTGGGAACTGCACATGGAGAAATTGTATTGATGCTTTCTTCACTATTTCCTGTAGGATTTTTAAGTCCATCTCTTCTGTTATTATATTCATCCTTTGTCATAATTGAGTGATACCCTAAAACCAAAAGTTATGTTAACTGGAAACACCGTCACATGAATATAATGTTGTGTTGTTCAAAATAAAACTTATATTAGAAATTCATAATCAATTCCTTTAGATCTAATTAGATTAGTTTACAATTCATGTACAGAAATACATTGTGTCAGACTATTTTAGACAAATAATTGCAAATATTCATTTCACAACTATTTAAAAATTACAAAGGTTTTAATGCAAATTGAGCTTTAGGGGCGTTTGACCAATTACAAAGTACTGCATGTTTCTGGAGGATTTTCTAATTTCACATAAGAGACTTTGAATATCACATGGTTGTATACCTAGCAGTATGTACATAATTCCTAAAGTGGGGAGCAAATTTCCTGTCAATTTTTGTGCCAAGGATGATTTTTGAATTATCTCAGTGCCTTCTGTTAATGAATCGAATATATTTTAAGGGGCACATGACATAAAGTTACTATTTATATTTTTTATGGGTTCTGTATTTCTTTAAATTCTACAAATAAGCCATGGGAGTAAATCTATAATTTACTTTCAAATATTTATTTCATTTTTCGGTAAGTCGACTTTACACAATCTGCAAGCAGCGGTTTGCAATATGGTCATTCATTCAGCCTATTTTCCATTCGATCATAAGCATGTGCAATGGAGGGCTTTGACCACCCTGAAATTTTTGAAAAGGAGCCTCTAGTCTTGCATAATAAAATTTTATTTCTGTAGATACGTCTAATCCTTGATTTCTCCCTTTTCACTTTCTCGCTATCGCTTTCGCGGTGAAGAGAAAGTAATGTAATGCTGCGCGAAAAAACAGCTAATTTTCGGCACAAAAACTTTATTACAGGGCCCTGGTAACGAAAAAGTGGATAAATTCAGTTGCTAAATTTAGAAAAAAAATCCTCCAACAAGTGGGTAGCCCGAATCCATGTCTTGAGGGTCCTAGATACCGAAAAATCGAATGACGGCAAACCGTCCGTCCGTCCGTCAGTCAGTCAGTCAGTTCGTTTGTTCGTTCGTCCGTCAGTCAGTTCGTTTGTTCGTTCGTTCGTTCGTTCGTTCGCCCATCTGTAAACAACGCTAGCGACTAAACTGTTGAAGAGTTTTTCTCCAAAATTGATATTCCTCAATCGATTTGGCTGATGTCGCGGCCGCTTGAAATTGAAACCGATATTTGAATTTTGGGGGGTACATTGCACAAGCCCATTTAAAAAAAGGCTCCATTGTTAATTAAATTTTGTTGTTGGATACTGTGATGGAATGGTACAGATCTCATTTTCGTTAAAAACAGTGATTTTTCGAAAGTTGCAAAAATTCAAAATTTCTTTCGGCGTCTTTCTACAATTACAATTATGAAGAACTTTTTTACAATTTTTTCCGATTATGAAATCTGTTCAATATTTTAGTTGCAGGAAGACGCCCAGAAAGTTTTGAACTTATGCGAGTTCAAGTACTGAACGTTTTGAACATTCACGCCTGTTTAAGCACCTTTCGCTCTATCCAGGGAAGAAGTTTAATTAAAAAAAATTGGAGCTATTTTTGAGAAAATGTTGAGGCTTCATGTGAAGTACTCCCAAAAATAAAAATATCATTTTCAAACTCGCAGTGTCTCGACTTCGACCAGAACGAACAGGGTATTTCAATTTTTGAAAAATCGTCTAAACGGTTTAGCCGCAGCTTCATCGCGGACGGGCGGGCGGTTGGGCGGACGGACGTTCATAGAGACGTTCTGCTGTCAACCAATTTTTCGTTATCAAAGACCCAGAAAAAATGAATTCTGACTAATCAACATGTAATTCCGGGCACGTCAACGGCTAAGATCATCCCGTAAGTGTAGAGAATGTTTCCTCACTCGAACGTTTCTTCTTGAATTTTTGCAAAATGAACAATGCTTGTAAATGTACAGGAATTTGTAAATTTTCTGTTTAAAAGTACATTGCCACTTAAACGCGAGTATAATTTAAGAGTTAGTCCCTTTATGGAATACCAAGGCGATTGCTGTGTCCAATTTTCACTTTACACAGGGGGCGGGTACATACTAGTTTTAACACACGTCCTCAAAAATATTAAATCTTATTTCAATTTTTTGTGCAATGGAAGTTTTCGTACCACCAATTTAATGTCCCACACTAAATAATTTTTTTGATATCAATAAAATTAAATATACATTTTTGATATCAATACAATTAAATATAAATTTTTGATATCAATAAAATAAATGAAATTGAAATTGATCTGGGTTCCACATAGAATGCAAATTTTATATTTGCATATTTGTTGCATAATTGTATGACATAATAGTTAATACCTAACTGTTTACATGACAGAATTATTAACAGTAAAGGAAATTTCGTCTGTGATTGGCACTGACTCACTGTATAAAGAAAGGAGATTGATATTTCTTTCTTCACTTGCCCATGTGTTGATCACCTTGCCATTTGACATTTTTTACATTTTACCCAATTACTAAGGGTAAAAGTACTAAAATACCCACAAAAGACTAATGCACTTGGTCGAAAAGTTGAGTGTGATAAAGAGTATCAGTATGCAGAGTATACAGAGTCTTTATAAGCAATGCCAGTAATAGTGAACATTTCAAGGTCTGTTTGGTATCCATCTCAAGCAACAAGTAGAGGGCCCAAGGATAAACAAAAAGTGAATGCGGTAACCAGTTACGCCTGTGCGCTACAACTTTCTCCTCTTTGGCAATAGCTCAGCCCATGTTTCTTACGGATATGTACTGCCTCCACAAAGGAAACCACCACCGAAGAAAGCGCAAAGTCCGAAAATATTGCCAGTAATGAATGTTTTCATAAATTCACCGACATCATACATAGTCATTTTGCATTAGGGTTCTTCTAAGTACCGTAAAATATGGGATCGAACCCTTTGCTGAGACTAATTGTAACGCGTAACTTTGTCTGGAGGCCACAATGTTTCCTTTTTTCTTCCGTCCAGTTTGTTGTATTTGTTAGTCATGGTAAACCTAATGGCGACAAAAGCTTTTAATTTAAGATCACGCCAAAATATAGGGACTTCTACGTGTCCTCCTATATCGTGCACAGGACAGTGTGCTAGCGTTCTGTGAAACAGTCCCGGGTTCGATATCCGAAAGGGCCAAAAATGAAGCTGAAGCTTTTTAATACAAATCGTCTCGGTTTCGGAAGGTGTGTAACGAAAGAAAAAGGTCGGGCAGGCCAAATAAGGTACGGAGATGAGAATACGTCAAGCTCCCACGTGTCTCCCATACCCTCAGGCATCGACAATCCATGAAAGCAGGGCCTAGGCTTGGGAATACAGCTAGCTGGCAAAAGTTGGGAAGTACATTATTACTATTGCTATTGCTATTATTATTATTATTATTATTATTATTATTATTATTATTATTATTATTAT
>BOPP01000004.1:5813166-5901909 GCA_017312745.1 Gryllus bimaculatus | reverse complement strand
GAATATATTATTTTTATTTTGTTATTGAAATTTATTTCTTATTTCACTACGTCACACTAAGTTTATAAAATCTTAATATTGTATCAAATTATTTTTCACTGGCAATGTGTTTCGTGTCCCTATTAATTTTTATTGTACAATCTCGCGTTGGCAGCAATGTCCATTCTTCGAATTCTCCAGAACTTTCTACGAGGTATATACATTCACTGGCATACTCGTATACAAGGAATTGGTTTTCGGTAACTTCCCTCCGAAATTTTTGAACTACATGTATTTTTAAGTAGCTGAAGTACCCTCCATTGCAGGAGTATTTATTAATCAAAGTCATCTATTAGGAAAATGAATGAATTTTGTGTATGGTGCATAACTAAAAAGATCTACCACGCCCAAAATAACTGTTACTTGCCCTTCGCTGTCCCGTCTCTGTCCCGTCCTAACCGCTCAGCTCCACCCTCTCTCTCATCATCTTTCCCCACTCTACCTTGTCTGCCTCACTGGAATTGTCCTGCTCGCCTCGCCCCTCCCTTCACTGCCATTTTTGCTAAGACCAATGTTTTACCACCATTGTTGCTATGGCTTAGAGCAGCAATGTAGAATTATGCATTACTGCATACTACTGACAATCTTCTAGTATCAATTTTGACCTTAAATTACTCAAATTATAATTGCTCTATTGGAAAAAATTAAATTGCATTTAGAAGAAAATTTGTGGACTTTCAGAATCGTAAATTCACTTATGTGGATTTACTGATTTCGAGATGATTGTAAAATGCTGAATGAGGGGGCATTTGAATTTTTTTAAGGGACAGAAAATCGGGATGGGGAATAGTTTTGGAAATTCTCGTACAGATGTAATTTTTCTCATGTTTTTCTCCAGGTGCCCAAAATTTCATTAAGATCGAAATAAAACAGACGTGACGGGAGACGAACTCCCAGCTCGCCCGTCATGTGTGGTGGTGTTGGGCGTGTAAGTGTATGTATAAGGGGGAGAGGATAGGACAAGGAAGAGGAAGGAAAGATCACGTGTAGACCATAGCCCATTTGTTAGGATCTCAATCCGGAATCCGACTGGTATTAATTGGAGAAGCCATGGAAAACTACTGATCAGAGCCGCCGGCCGTTGGAATTTTCCTCCAGACACCAGCTGAATTCGACATAACCAGGATGAATATCTGTTCTCGAAAATCTGCCACCGTTAGCTCCTTCCTGGTCAGTCGCTGCAGAGACCGGCAATGCTGGCTCTGAGTTAATCTCAGCGAATGAAATACTTGCGAAATGGGTGAGCGATCATTGGTGTGAATACTACATTGCTGAAAGCTCGCAACGTGGTAAGTCTCAAAAATCCTTCACGTAGATGCAACATAACGCAAAGGTCACGACAAGCCAGTATATGTTGCTGACAGGTCGGAATGACGCTGAGCTGGTAATTCATGACCTAGAGGCAGAGCCGGCGCAAGGTTGTTTTGCGCCAAAGGCAATCTGAGATATTCGCATCCTTCCGTATACTGATGTTTAGGAAAAACATTTTAGATGTAAATGAAACAAAATGGTAGCTATGTAACATACTTTGCTGTAAGTTACATGTTTAGTAAGACACAAGACAATATTCAGAAAAAAATATTTTTCAAACTTCTCATTTTAGGTACATTAAAATTGAACTTGTTGGGGTTTTGTTTCAAGAAATGTTTTACGATTTCACTTACATCAAGAACTGATACTTTAGCATGTTCTGTAAATATAATATCAATGTTAACAAGTATCTCTTTCAACATTGTACAGCACAACAATCTTATCATTAATTCACTAAAGTTCGAAAAACTACAGCCTCTCACTTTAATATTCGGTCACCTCAATACATCTTAATTGATCTGGAATAGCTTACTAAACAAGACAATGAAACGCGAAAAATAAGTACATGAACTATGTAACTCTCCAAGTGGAATATTTCATTATGTTAATGTTTAAAGCGCAAAAGAAAATATCTACTTTCGCAAGTTTGCCCAAATGTCCATAAAGCCTACCATTTTAATATTAGGTCACTTAGGCAAATAATTTGTTGTAATGTTTCTCATCTGTGCTGAAATAGTTAAAGGGCACTGATGCTACAAATCACTTGACATTCTAGTGTTAAAAGAGTTTGGGTCGCTTACTCTCGTGCGGTGAAAGTACTACTATGGGCCTAAAAGGAGGGAATACTTTCTTTGACCAGCGATAACTTGTTGTGTTGAACAAGGAAAAGGGCTGTTCTACAAGGGAAATTGGCAAAATGTTCAATCAGCCAAAAAAACTACAGTTCACGAATTCGTAAGGCGATACAAACGAGAGGATAGAAAACCGTGCCGCAAAAGGGTTTTCTACAGAGGTTTCTAGAGGACAGAAAGATGAAGAAAGAGAAAAAGAATCTTCGATGAAGTGCGCCGAAAATTGCTCCGGAATTGTTAGAAGAATGTGAAAAGACAGAGCACTTCGTCACTGTTAGCGGAAAGTGCTAACAAAAGAAGGGTGAAATGGAAGAGTGACGAGGAAAAACCACTTGTAAGCGAGATCAGTAGAAAGAACAGGCTGGGATTCGCAAAGTACTATGTGAACAAGGAGTCGAGAGTGGTTGTCGGATGCTATTTTTGGTGACGAGAGCAAGTTACCTCGTGGCAATCAGATGGCAGAACTAGGGTATTGCGCAAATTCAACGAACACTTGAAAGTCTGCAGCAGACTGTTAAGTATGGCGGATGCAGTGTCATGGTGGAGGGATGCATATCTTCCTCTGAAGTTGGTTTGATTGATTCCGGACACGTCAACTACTTAGGACATTCCCGTAAGTGCAGTGCATGTTTTTGCTCGGGAGATGGCGGGTCTTCCTCGATGTATGATGAGATTCAGCGCCAACCTATCGTCGTCTAGCGGGGTTTCCCCATCCAGGTATGTCCCAACAGCGGGGCACCGCCCCAACCGGCACAAGCTCTAAATTTCCGACCGGTATCCCAGCATGTGTGGTAGTGTAATGCATATTTGTGTAAGTGTGTGTAAGGGGTGAGGATAGGACAAAGAAGAGGTAGGAAAGATCCGTGACCCGTTTGTTAGGTCACTACTCTAGCATTCGCCTGGTATTAATCGGAGGAACCACGGAAAACTACCGATCATAGCAGCCGGCCACTGGAATTCCCCTCCAGACAGCGTCTGAATTCGACCTAGTGTCGAAAATCCTGCCATCGTCAGGATTCGAATCTAGAACCTTCCGGTCAGAGGGACTGCAGTGACATCAGTTGATGCCCTGAGTTATCTCTCCCGATCGTCTGAAGTTGGAGTACTGCGATTTGTAGAAGAATCGATGACGAAGAAAGGTTATTTTTGCATCCTTAAGGAATGTTTGCATCGAAGTGCGGATGCTCTCGGAATACAGGATGCGTATAAATTTTAAATGGACAAAGGTCGAAAACATAAAACCTACATTGTGCGCAGCTCGCTTCTCTACAACTGTCACAAGATCTTGGAAGCACTTCCGCAGTCTCCAAACCTTAACCCAATCATGCATTTGCGGTGTGATCGGACAGTTCGATTACAGAAAAATAAAATTTCCACAAGAGAGGAATCGAAGACGAGATTGGCGGAAGAATGAATATCAATGGGTAGTCCACACATAAAAAACTTACTGAAAGTATGTCGAATCGATTGAAAGAGGTGATTTCACAGAAACGTTACCCTACCAAGCACTAGCATAATAATTTCATGTAACAATTGTTAATTTAAGAAGAGTGACCGAATATTTAAATGGTCCTAATATTTTGGTTTATTTGTTAATAATTATTTACACATCTCTGGGTGCAGACAATAATAATCTATGACTGCGTATAATGATGGTGAAATACTTAGCATGTATTACACACAGGGTCATACTTAGTATGTTCAGGGATCAATAGCAGCTCGCAGTCTCCGTCGAGGTTTTATATTGTATATTATCCTGCAAAACAGTTCAGATCCTCTCTGATCGATATTCGCTCTATTTTGCACCATAATGGCCAATGTGTCCATTAAATTCTCAATAGGACTGAGGTCTGGCGATTGCGGAAGCATCGTAGTAACAAATTTTCGACAAGAGCCATTCTCTCGTTATTAGAGCATCGTGCTTAGGACTGGGAACTTGCTTGAAATAAACGCAACAATCGGTTCCTAAATTAACATCATACATATTGTGGCACAACACATCAATATATTTCACGGCACCCATAATTATCACCAATAAATGTTACATTTTCCACACCGACAGCAGTCATGCACCCTACCTGCTAGCGTCCTCTGCTCCACTTCGGTTTTTCTTTTACGCCACACGTATCTTTGGCAATCCGAGTAACGTTAGTTATACTTCCTCATCAGAAACATGACACTTAGCCAGAATTCGAGAGGTTTGTTGAGATATGCTTTAGCCACATCCGCCCCCCCCCCGGGAGGCTATATGCAGACCCTCATTGTGCGATGCATTACTTATAGTTTGAACACTAACCTTTTTGCTCTACTTTGTTTTATTGTCCGCAGTTAGAGCTCGGAAGGTTTTTTTTCTTGTAATTTAAAATCGCATCAATATCTAGGTCATCAGTGACTATTGGGTTTATGGTAATGGTTACTGTGAAGATGGCATGTTATGGTGATGATAGGGGGTGAAACGACAAACACAAATACAACCATGCCCGAGATCGCTACGGCACTACTGCCTTAATCTCGGCTATCTGAACGATTTGTTCTATATTTTCTGGTCGATGTACCATCTATATCTGCAGGTAAGAGCACTTAGCCTTCCAGAAATGGGGTTTATTTTCTGTGGAGCCAGGCTCGAAGAGTACGTGAAGAAATACCTCGAAACTATTGTTGCTAATATGCGGTAGCTTTTGGCCTCAGAATGCAGTTTCATGAGGTGCTCTCTGCTGAAGAGAGCTACTTCATCGCCCTGCTGGCGCTTCCATAGAAACGCAAATAATGTGAACGCTGACAGTTTAAAATGATAAAAACGGATGGTTAAAGGGCCTCAAGGGAGCGCCAGTCCGCTGATTTGCTCAAATACGCAGGCGCATCCAGGTGTGGAAATACTTTATTGGCTGCGGCATATTGAAGTTTTCATGAATTTTCAGAACCAGTGAAGATAATAACCTTAAGTGGTAAATGAAAATGCCTCATGAAGGGGTAATGATTCCCAACCGTCATTTGGGAAAGATACCATTAAAAAAAAAAAAAAATGGAGTTAAAAATATGGATGTGCAAATACTTTTTGTAGATACAGTTCCTTTAGCATTGGCAATGTTTACCGATTAATCGATATTCTTCTGTATTTTGAAAATATATAATGGTTAGGTTAATATATAACGCGATAGGTTAACAATTTATTTTGGTATAATTTTTAAAAAAATATATGAAAGGTTTTTACTGTTATTTATTACTCTCGAATACTTCTTTATCAATTTCGTATTCACAGATTTAACAAATTTGAATTACACAAATCTGAAAAACATATTTTGGATAATATTTAAATTAGTTTACGTTCCTTATACGTACAATATGCGGCGGCGATTTGATTACTATTGTAATTTAAAACAAGTGCTGATACAAGAATACAAACTTTCTCTCATTATTTGTAACTTGTGCAAGTTCCAAAATTTCAAAGTTCAACGAAAATGAGATCTGCGCCATTTGTTTAAGTGTCGTGTGCTATCCAAGAAACAATGTACATACAAAATTTGGCGCGGTTTTCGAGATTAAAAAAATTAATTGTTTTCATTTAAGCAAACATTACGTGCAAACTATTCTCATTTTTGAAAACTTGTATATGACATTATTTTAAATTATTGACTAGTGTTTCAGGGCGCATAATTTGCTAAGATCATTACTCCCGTAAGTGTAGTGCAATTTTTACTGCGGGAGGTGGCTGTGATCTTCCTCCGCCGGATGGCGAGATCCGGTGCTGACATGCATGTCTTGGGGGCTTTTCCACAATAAGGGGCTTTTGCCCAATATGTTATCTCTCACCAACGGGGCACCGCACCAGCCGTGACAAGCTACAAGCTCCCGACTGGGGTCCCAACTCGCGTAGTGCAGTGCATGCGAGTCTCTGTTTGTGTGTGTGTGTGTGTGTATAAGGTGTGAGGATAGGACAAGGAAGAGGAAGGAAAGATCGCGCGCAGTCCGTGGCCCGTTTATTACGGTTCTGCTCCGGCATTCACGTGGAGTTGATAGGAGACTTGGGACATTGGGACTCAAGCCGTAGGACCTCTCGGTTAGAGGCACTGCACTGACTCAGTTAATGCTCTGAGCCACGTAAGGCAGTACGTTTTTTAAAGATCTCTCTTTAAAGAACAGAATTCATTCAAGAAACAAATATCTATCTTCAATACAGTCGAAAGAAAAGGACAGAAAATGTTGAACAGCAATTTTCGAAAATATGGAAAGTTCAACGAAAATGGGACCTATGACATTTTTAAAGCGTCCTTTCATCTCTCCGAGGACATAATGTACTGCGAAAATTTGGAGCCATTTGAGAGGAAATTTTGAATACGCTGCTAAGGCTTCATGTAAAGTACCTCCTAAAAATCAGGGACGGACAGGCAGCAGATAGACGGACTTTTGTTTTCAAATCAGTTTTTCAGTTTCAAGGACCCATAAAACGTGTATTCTTTTTATACGTGTTATGAAGTAATTTACTACATAGAGGAATAATATTAATCCACTTTTCGATATCAAGCCTCACAACACGAGTTTCTCTGTCGAAAGATCGCCAATTTTGCCGCGGCATTACAATACTTTATCTTCACTACGTACGTAGTAAGGCGAGAAAGTAAAAAGGAAAGACGCTTTTTAATTTGACGATTAGAATCGCAGATTCGTCTTTGAGCAGCCATAGTAGTAAGCAATGTATATTGCAATATGTGGCTATTTAACTGCGTTTTGCTGAATACAAAATAATTACGAGCTTAGAATGACGAGTCTGGAAGGTGTTTTACAAAACATTTGCACTTGTGCTACGCAAGTTCATAACAAAAATTAACTTACAGTTGCCTGCCTCGTTCATTTTCAGCCAAAGAAAGTTACACGAAGTAGTGGTGCTACAACAGCAAATACTTGTATTATTGTAGCAGCACGTATTAAAATTAAGTTGCAGGTTGTATCCTATGAATGCTTCAGCCTTGGTCTCTTGAAAATCACTTACTAAACATATGCGAGAGATTCGAAAAACAGACATCTTTAATTTTGAATATTCAAAAGTTTTAATAAAAATGACTATTTTGCCTTTGAATTCTGTACATTGTGCTTCACATTTATAAAAGTGTAAAGAAAGAAGGAAAAATCTTTGGCGGCTCCAGAATTGAATCGCCGCGGCGCGCCGCCTGTAGATCAAAACTTGACGACTATACTATCCTGACTACCCGGAAACGCTGATTTTTATTAATGTAAGGAAGGGGGGAATATTTGCAAGAAAACATTTGAGATTTTGAGATACCTATTAAAGAATAATTTCAAGCATTTGTGTCCACAAATTCTTTAAATTATGAAATGCACCTGTAGTGTAAATATTAATGCACGCGAGGTAATATTTCCATTACATATAAATAGCAATTTTAGGTAATTGGAGTAATTTTCGAAAATTCCAACGCTTTAATGGTGCTAGTGTCATATGATTTAGCACCTTGTGCTCTAACCATGTAAAAAGTTCAAAGAAAAAATGAAGTTCTTACTGAGAAAATCTAGTTAACATTTCTGGGAAATTATCGTTTCAAATCATGCAAAAACTACTAATATTTTGAAAACAGGAAACCTGAAATGATTTTAAAATATCATATTGAGATATATCTGTATAAAATATCATATAGATTACATTGAGAAAGAAATCTATAGCTTCGTTATTGTTGGCGTAAGACATATTCGAAAAAAATAAAGAACTTTTGCGATTTCCAAAATATGAGAGGTTTTAATTAAAATACTGTATTATTAGCCGAAATTTGCTCTCCCAAAACAAACAAAAATTAGAGATATTATTTGGTGCCATTTTTTTGGAAACATCTGTTTCAAATTCGAGGAATCCCGACATCACGCAGATCATTTGAGGAAAATCCATTTTAATTAAAATCCCTCGTACGGTTATTCACAAACCCACGGGCGGGCTGGTGTTTTTAAGAAAAGTCATTTCACATACCAAGAACCGACAAAATGTGGATTGCGACTATCTTACGCGCACGAGAAATTAATTTATTATGTACAGAAGCACTAAAAATCAACATTATCGGTTCCAAGGACCCATAAAACGTGCGTTTCTGTCGCGAGTTTGGCAGTTTTTCCTGCAGTGTTACATAACCGTCTCTTTACCACGAGACATAGGATTAAGTAAAAGCAGCGAGGGAGCGCGGAACTAATCCGGGCTTCGCGAGGCAGAGGTCCTAGCGGCGCGCGGCGCTGCGTGTTTGGCACGGCAGGAATTTCGCGCGCGCCGCTCCGCCCCGCCTCGCAGCACTCATTGTCAAGAAGCTTTCTCTGCGCGGGGCAGCGCCGTTCGCATCCGAGCGGCACGGCATGGAGCGGCGCCTCCTCATGCCGCACACTGGGGCGAAACGGCCAGACAGACAGACGAACGAAAAAATCATGAATGTTCAATAAATACATTGGTTTGTTCATTAATCTAATCGTATTTGTGTACCGAAAGCAACCAAGGTGGAATCCGTAAGTTCATGAGGCATGAAGAATTAATTTCCAACTTCGACATTGATGCGACTAGTGTTCTGAGTACAAGCAACGAGAATGTCAAACCTATCCCCTCATCAATTTCAACAGTTATGATCGGAATAAGTAATGGGGTAGGTCAGGTCTTCACGTGATTCATAATTGACGTAATTAACAAATTATTTTTATCTAGATGAGATAATATTTTATGAGATAGATTAATTAATTGATTAATCGATTGATTTTTCCGGGCACGTCAACTGCTATTGCCATTCGTCCCGTTACGTTAGTGAACTATTTTAGGCTTGGTTGTGGTGGTGATCCTCCCCGATGGATGGTGAGATGCGGCGCCGACCCACACGTCTCGAAGGAATTCTCTTCTATATATCTCCCCCCAACGGAGCACCGCCCTGGCCGGGATCAACTATAAATTCCTGATTGGTCTCTCAACACATGTGGAGTAAAATGCGTTTAAGCGTGTGTGCGTCAGTGAAGAGGACAGGACAAGGAAGGGGAAGGAAAGATAGCGCGCTGTCCGTGGCCCGTTTCCTCCTGGCAGCGGGTGAACTCGATTCTAACTATGACTAATGTAGAAAATCCGCCACCGCCGGGAGGAGAACGTTGGGACTTCCTGTCAGAGGCGCTATGCGACAATGTTGGCCGGTAAGTCCTGTAGTTGTGAAATTTTAATTGGCAGACACAGCTCCTACAATCATTTCTAAGACGACAAACACGTAAATCGAAGAACTGCAATTAATAATGTAATTTCATTATAAGAACACTACAGAGTGGAAAATATTTGTAGTGCACTTCATTCTGTTCGCAAAAAAGAAATATTGCCTCAGGCACTCAAACACCTCCAAGAGCAAATAGAGGACTTAAAAGGTTACGAAAACAAAACATTTATTTGGATTTTTTTATATTGATTGATTGATTAGTGCTTCCGGGAGAGAACTAACAGGGTCATTAATCCCAGTAAGTGTAGTGCATGCATTTGCTCGGGAGGAGGAGGAAGAGGTGGTGGTGGTGGTGATCTTTCCCCCGCTATATGGGGAGATCCGGCGCCGACCAACCGTCAACTAGAGGGGTTTTCCCTAACCAGGTAACTCCCACCAGCGGGGCAACGCCCTAGCCGGGACAAGCTCTAAGATCCCGACCGGTCTCTCGACATGTGTGGTAGTGTAGTGCATGTTAGTGTATGTGTGTGAAAGGGGTGATGATAGGACAAGGAAGAAATAAGAAATATCGCGCGCAGTCCGTGGCCCGTTTGTTAGGATACTACTCTGGCATTTGCCTGGTATATATCGGAGAAACCACGGAAAACTACCGATCAGAGCAGCTGGCCACTAGAATTCTCCTCCAGACAGTGACTGAATTCGACCTAGCTAACAAGCTAGTGTCGAAAACGCTGCCACCTTCGGGACTCGAACCTAGGACCTCCCGGTCAGAGAGACTTCACATCGGTTGATGCCCTGAGCCATCTCTCCTACTGGATTTTGTTTCTACACGCTACATATTTTCATAGGTTGAAATCCACACTTGGAACCATTAAGGGCAAACCGCGCACGATTTACGAGCCGGATTCGGCCCACAGTGCGGCGCGTTCCGTCGCGGCTCGGCTGGGCTCGGCTCGGCTCGACTCGACGCCCGCACGCCTCACGTGCTCGAGCAGGAAGCTTTCGCAGCGCGACGCGGCTCGGCGCGGCGGCGGCGGAGGGAGGGCGATGGCGATGGCGATAGCGAGGGTGGGGGCGAGAGCGGGGGACGCGCTGAGCCCGCCAGCGCCCGCGCTCACGCTCGCGCCGCGTTGCGCTGACGGTGTGCGGGGCAGGGCCACGCGCGCTGCATACAAACGAAAGCACAACCCTGAGGACCTTTCCGCGCCTCGCCGGCGTGTCCGTTGGCGTAGCCTCGCGCCGCGGCGTAAACAACAACGCGCGGCCTTTTCCAGGGGCGTGTCCCTGGCGGCGGACAGCAGGCCACCGGGCGGCGCGGCTCGGCGGCGCGATGCGGCGTGTTGCGGTGTCCGCAGATTAGGGATGGCACATTTACTTGCGATTAGTCCAACAATCATTTTATGCGTTTAATCGAAAAATTAAAATCGTTTTTTTTTAACCTAAGGCACACTGAATCGCAATTAGTACATACAGTAGTTTAATCTAAAAATTGAATTTTTTTTTTATTTACATTATGCACACTAAATCGTCATTGGTTCTACAATAATTTTATACTACGTTTGCTCGAAGCATTGAAATAGTTTGTTTTTTTAACGATTAGACTCAATGAATCGCGATTGAAATAATTTAATCGAAAAATTGACATAGTTCTTTAAAACCTTATGCACACTTAATTGCGATGAGTACCACAATCATTTTATAGGTTTAATTGAAAAAATGAAATTTTATAGGTTTAATTGAAAAATGAAACATCGATTAATTTTTCCAATTATTTAACTCGACTATTTTGATTCAAATATTAATTTTCAAGACAAATTATAAAAATAACACTCTAAAAACAAACTTTAGCATGGAAATTCATGTCCGATTGATTTCATGTTACAACAAAACCGATAAAATGAAATTCAATATATCTGGTATTTTAGTTGCAGCATATTCGGAGTGAGTTAAGAGAGACGCAAATTTACGAGTTCCTCTAGAAATATTCGGAAACAAGTACGCCGTTGTATTACAGTTATTGGTGTTAGGAATTTCACTTTTAAACTTGGCTATAGTAATTTGTCTTGTGTGAACGTATTGTCTAATCTCATCTAAATAACCAAAATGATCCTAATTGTTTAAAAACTCAAATTTATTATAGTTTCTGTTAACACAATGTACAACCTAAAGGTTAATGATTTGTAGGGTTTAGCAATATTTAGAAGGTATAAAAAATTATTCGATAGCCTTATATTAAACGATTATTTCAGAATGATTAACCGACGCATATTAATCAAATAATGACGTTAATTGATTGGATATTAGTCTATTATTTTCCAATAATCGCCCAACCCTGCCAGAGAAGGTCTGGTGCGCTCCCGCAACTCTGTACGGAGACTTATTTAACGTGAAAAAAACATTAAAACTCTGAGTGACGCACCACGGAGTGAAGTGAAATCTGTGATCCCTATAGTAGCTCATTTAGAGCTAATTATGAATACAGGTAGCAACGAGCGTTTTTGACAACTATTGGCGCGTAAAATGTTTCGCTCCCGTGTCATAAAATCTCTCTGCAAAGGAAAATCAGGTACATATTTTGGCTATTATCTCTTATCATGTCCTTCGTGAGGGAACACGACTTATTGCCGCGATAACCTTAGTACCGATAGTCATTGTACCTTACCGCCACAGATAACCTTTGTTCTAACCCACGCAAAACAGAAGGGTTACCAACGGCTAACCATTATCCCCAACGCTATTTAATCTTTACACAATAGACATCCCCACCACACCCCATTCACACTTCGCGCAGAATGCCCACGATACAACTATATATTTGAATCCAGGAGTATCCTAGAACCCAGCAGTTCAAAGATACTACAGTTAAATGAAGTAGGTGATTTGGCAACCAGGTGGAGGTAAAACCAAATTCAACCAAATCCAATGCAAAAATCGTTTTATTAAGACCATTCTCTGCTCTCACCAAGTTACAAATGAACAATATCGGAATTAACTGGACACCTCAAAATCAACCCATCAATTACTTACGATCAAATCTAAATAAAAGACTTAATTATAAAATCACATAACAATTGAAATTCAGCACTAATGACAAATGAAACGCAAACCCATTTTAAACACAAAGTCTAAGAAATATCCAACATAATAACACTCAGCTGGATAAATGCTGCTCATACAATAAACATAAATGAAACACAATAAGTTCCGAAGATTAATCACAAACAGCCGATGGTTTATTCTAAACCCAAAACTTATAGAGAACTAAATACCATGCTGTCAATTATCAATCCAAACAGCCCTCCAATAATTTCTACACAAACACAATAGATAAATTAAAACAATACTACCTAGCCACAACAAACGATTCACCTACCAGAATTAATAGTGTGCCAAATTGAACTCTGTAAAATTCAAACAATCAATGAATGAATACAAAAACCTTGCCAGAAAATAGAAAACGATTATTCGAATAACTTCACATATGGTGAAGCTATATTTATGCCCAGAAGCAAAACAAGGAGCTATCGCAGCATTCAAAGAAACTGGACGAAAAACCTGATTGAGATGAAGGTTATTGACCCAAAAGCTGAAGTACAATACTTGTTATAGGCATATTTAGTCTTTTGGAATAACTCGTATAATCTAAATGGTAACTAATACATTAAAAATTATATATAGTACTAGGTATTTTACCATTACCTTGTCCCTTGACATATGAATCAGTGCTTTTTGTCAAAAATGACTTACTTAGGGTGGGAATGTATTTTCAGCAAACGCCGTTGTCTATAACTACAACACTCGACGTAGTAATCATATTCAGCCGGTAACAGTATCAACAGCACATTAAAAATCACATATAATGCATGTACATTATTTTACAACACCTTGCCAGATGACATTAAACGATTAAATTCGATGCAATAGTTTAAGTCCCAAGTAAAATATTTTCTGCTGCACAACTATTTCTATACAATTAGAGACTATACCGAACATCCAAGAGGAAAGTAATATTAATTTTAACAATGACATTTAAGGTACGAGTATTATTTACCATTTGGGTTGTATAATTTTAAAGAACCTGTAACAAGTATTGTACTTCAGCTTCTGGGTCAATGACCCCAATCTTGATCTGGGTTTCGTCCAGTTTCGCTGACCCTTGTGCAAATGCTGAGATGGCTCCTAGTTTTGCTTCTATACATAAATGTAACTTCAAACGAACTTCTTTCCATCGCACGTCACACACAGTTTTTAACTGTTTTTGACGAAAATAAATAAAATATCATTGTTAAAATAAATATTATTTTCCTTTTTCATTCTCAGTATAGTATCTAAATGTATAGAAACATGCAGCATTTTACACAGCACTTCAACTAGTGTTCAATTCGATTTAAATCGTTTAATATCATCTAGCAGCATGTTGTAAAATAATATAAATGTATTGTATGAGGATTTTTTCGTAGTGAGCTGTTGGTAATGACACCTGATGAATATGATTACTACGTCGAGTGTTATAATTACATATATCTATATTCGCAGAAATTACGTCCCCGCCCTTGAGAAAATATGACCCCGCCATTTTTTACAAAACATATACGTTTTACAAAAATCGTTATCCGTAAATCAGGAGTGAAGGCAATTCCTAACTTAATAAAGGGAGGCTTACAAGTATCTTGTGACATTACTTAATATACGTATTGCTTATTATTCCTACAATTATTTTCTGTTATGTCAAAGCCTGGGAGCTAAAGGATGCGTTTCCCCATAATATTATGCCATATATGAGGTGGGAATGAACATTCGCGAAATACGGGCACTATGATGGCTGAGTGAATTGGAAAGAATTCCAAATGCGTAGTATGACTTAAAGATCACTTAATTTTGTGTTCAATTCATTTAAATCGATATTTCATTTGAGGCTTGATTGAATTGAGAGACCCAAACATTTTGTTACCTTAACATCTGTAAATGACACGTTGTTCTTATTGAATGGTTAGTATTTTTTTTTTTTATTTCAAATGGAAAACTGCATTGAACCCGTTTTCCCTGCGTTTACTATTAATTTACTTTGGAACCAATTTGAAAATATGCTATTGTACTAGTTATTGATTCTTTATCGCAAAGAATATTCGTATCATCCACCAAGAGAACTGTTCTGCCGTTTCGAATCGCCGAGAGAATATCGTTTAATTTTTGTAAGAGAACGGGGCCTGAAATTGAGCCCTACGAGAACCCTTGGGCAATTGACAGTGCATCGAAACGGTGTGTAAATAATATCCCTTCGTTGCAGTACGGAATGTCTACTTTCTGTGATAGTCGTTTAACGTATGAGCATAACCAATCTAGAGAAATACCAGGAATTACATACAAAGGTTATTTTGAAAGTAAAATATTATGGTCAAATGCTTTGGAAAGATCTAAAAATATTCCAAAAGGTACTTCACTTTAATCCAGTGATGAAGCTTTAAGAAAAGAAAATATGGCTTTTTCCGTATATTTTTATTTTCTAAATCAATGTTGGCAATCCGAAAATGCTTCGCCTTTATGAGAAAGGCATTCAATCGTACGTACAAAAGTCCTTCTAATACTTTTGAAAAAAAATGAAATTTAACGATTATTTTGAGAATTTCGTAAGAAGTTTCATAAACGAATTTACGTGGAAAATGTTTGGGGAAACGTCTGATTTTGAATTTTGTGGCTTTAGACTCTTCGCGAGATCCACTACAATTCTCGAAAAATATTGGTTGACGAGACTATTGTTATCGCTTTGCTACTGAACGTTCACTTCTTTATCATTATCTTTTAAAACAACATTCTCTACATGGTCTCGAGTTGATGTGGTTGTATTTGTGACTAATTCCTTATTGCCTTTGTTTTGTTATTTGAGTTCAAAATATTATCATTATGTTTCATGATTTTGGCCTGCCTTATGACTTTTCTTAATAGTGATTTGTATTTTTGGAAGATGTGGTGGAAATCCTGAGATATGATACGATGTTCAGAAATGAAAAATAGAGTTTGTTTTTGTTTTATTTGATTTTCTAATCCTTCCTGTTAAAGAAGTACTGCTTTTCCTGAAATTGTTTTTATTTAGGAGATAATTTTTTTAAGAGAAAAGCATGCATTAAAGTGAAATGAAAGTGTACAAAACGATTAATTTTATCTGTCGTTTGTATCAACAACATTGTAAACCACGTTCTATATTTCTGCAACACGTAGTCTAACATTTATATTATTTTATTTCTAGTGAACAATCTTCACATAGGTATATTATTTAATGTAGGGACTAGGACACGAGGTAGGAACCAGGCGCCAAAAAGGTTCTTTTGGGGGCTCGAACGAATGGAGGCGCAATTACAAGAATATCAAATACACGAATTCTTGCCTTTTATTTTCTCGTCATGCCACGAACTTACGCTTTGAGTTTGAGATACTTAGACCCCATTTCGTTTCTTTTCATGTGAGAGCGTTGTATTAAGTGCTTGGACCACAGAATCATACAGGTTCTAATGAAAATTTAAATTTAAAATGTAAGCTTGTAATCTTGAAATATTTTAAAACAAGGAATTCAGTTCGTGAACTTTTAAGTAAAATCGTATATCATACTATTATTGACAAGTAAATTCGCTTTCTAATAAGCTTTGCGGACAAAATTATATTCTTAATATCGACCTTCCTAAAAAAACAGCATGCCTAATCCCTTCGGACTTTTCCAAAAGTTTTTGATACGTTGCATACAGTCGACAGTAGCTTCTCTTTTTTCTACAGATACTACCATTTCTGGAAACGACCGTTCCAATTAACAACAAAATTTTCAGTTTTTAATTTGTAGTTTAATTTCTTTTGTAATTTCTTAGACCTACATGATTACATGAACTTTAATCCATAGTATTGTTTACCACAATGATTGTGCCGTGGTCCTTATTCCTAACACTTCAAAATACCATAGTACTTTGACCAGATGGGATAACACTATAAGCATAACAATCTTATTCTTTTGACGAGTAATCCACGTTTTTTCATTTGTTTTCATTTTCCTAGTTATGTTTTTTTGCCTTTGTGATATTTGGGTCAAAGAAGGTCGCATTTTTGGGTATATGGGTACTTAAGATTTCAATTATATTTTTGTAAGAACCAAACTATGAACATCTCCCTTCATTATAATGAAAATCAACAAACTGTATTTTTAAACGATTACTTCACTAAAAAAACGTCACAAAGTCTGATTACAACACTCAGTTGAAAGTTTCAGAGTCAGAAAAACAAGAGTTATCACAGAATGCGACATAAATCTCTGGTATTCACTGGCCGAGAATTAGTTCACTAATAACACATACGTTATTAGTTATCTGTTACGCTTCACACTGACGTATTACATAAAAAAATGAGTCTGAGGAAAAACGGGAGTACGATTTTTCATCGGGGGCTGGGGGCAAACGCCAAAGTGATCCGCGTTTACAGTACCCCGAAAAATCAAAATATCCTTTTGAATTAATTGAATATTTGTAGGGCTTCGCAGTCGCTCAGAGCGACCGGGAAAAGTCAGTAATGAAGAAACTCGTCTGAACAGTTTAGGCGCTGGTGTTGAAAGATAGACGGACGTGTTGCCATAGAACAATATTTCGGTTTCAATGACCCACAAAACGTGGATTCTGACTACACCACATAATAGAAAAAGTAATTTATTACATATAGGAGTAAGATTTTCCCACTTTTTCGATATCAAGAACCCACAATACTAGTTTTTTACCTTCTCGCCTTACAAATTCTTTTTTCTGTGAAAGAATCGCCTCTTTCCGCTGCAGCATTACAATCTTCTCTCTTTAATACAAAAGTAAGTTGTAGGTGAGAAAGTAAAAAAAGTGTACAAAACTTTTTTTTACCCAATGTATGCTCGAGCACACTCAGAGAAATTCAAGCGTCCGCAGTCCATCCAAATTTTGTTTTTAGCTCTCGCGAAAAACAAAATTCGTATTAATAACTTGTCATTATATTTCCCGCCAAGTACTCCCTTCTGAGCATACATTTTCCAATAAGGTATCTTGAAATTCACTGCAAAGCGTAGGACGTCACAAATTGCAAAATAAAGTATTGCTAATTTTAAATGGAAATTGCTAGTCATCCTTCTAGTAAACGGAAAAAATGTTTCCTGCTTACATCTTTATTAATTGTTCCTTGTGAATACCATTCAATAAGTGCTAAATTAATTAAAATGCAAACAATGATGTTGTTACAATTTCATAACAAGTTTTAAGCCACTCATCGTTTTTTATTATGTATGTTCCGATTTCTTCTAAAGGCAAAATGTTCTTTCCACACAACACAGAGACGTATAGTTGTGAGCTGTCGCACGCGCTTCAGTAAAAAGCGCAGGATACATTGTTTGGTTTTCGGTAGCGCGGATTCGCCAGCCGAGTCTATCAGTGACGAGCAGCAGAGACCGCGGAGCAACACGCGCAGTGGCCCTCGTGCCGGGTATTCCCGAACATAACGCGGAACTGCAAAAATAAGTCCGCTTAGGGAGGGGGTACACGCGACCCGAGACAAAGGATGAGTAAGACATGGCAGCGAAAGGAAAACAGATGATTTACTTGGCATCTTTCCAACGATGGCCTGTTGCGATGAAAGCGAACTCTGAGCAGCAAAAACTCTAGTATATACTCCTCGATTAAAGGATTGCGTCTTAATATTTAGTCATTCGCACTTTCTTTTCGCTGTAGGAATTCTTGAACGCCTCTACATACACACATATATAGTATGTATGCATACCGGATTCATACAAATAAATAAACGTGAACGTATTTGTTCCCATCTCCCCCCAAAAGCTAACAAAAACATAACATAAATAATTTAACCTCAAATTATGCCCACGAGTCATCCGGTGGATCGGAATCTCAAAAAGTTTTGCCCACAAATGTAAAATCTATAAATGGCGTTTGGAAAAGCACTATAAAGTACAAATAGGAAACTTTCCAAGATCCTTCAATGTTAGTTTGATACAGTCAATATGTACCAAACGACCTGAGCATATCTCAACATAAAACTGAATAATAATAATAATAATAATAATAATAATAATAATAATAATAATAATAAATGTTGAGTGTATAGCTCTTCTCTAACAAATACCGACTTTCGTTTGTTTCATGTTGGAAAGCTTCCTATAGTGGGTTTCATAAAACGTTGGTAACCATTGAGTTAAATTACATCTTATTGTATCCCATTCACTGTTTTTCAAGCTTTGTTCTTTACTGAAGATCAAAGCGTCTTAATTATACTTGGCCTACCGTTACCTCACAATTCGAGAGAAAATACTAAGCCTTTAGGGTATCATAAAACAAACCACCAGAAAGAACTAGTAATATACTTCCGTCCCCTTCAATATATTTGTTATATTTTCTCTTGCGTAGTACTATATAATCCTTCGACGTTCAATAAAGTTTTACAGCTGTGACTACTATACTTTTTGCGTCTTACACGAAAAGGTTATGTATTGATAACACCACGACAGCAGACATTATATAAAACATTGCGTTGATTATTATGTGCACGTACCTCAGGTAATGCCTATATCCTAGGTAGACATTATAGTGCTTGAAAATCGAAAAAAAATACAGATAAAAATAAATTTGTCGCCTCTGTTAGGCAAAATGGTTTTCACGAACCCGGATCCCACGACATTTTTAAAATCTTTGAATTTGAATAAAAGTTGTTTAGGAGGAATGCAGATCGTGAAAAATTAATAACGGACAATCCTGTCGGTTACATCCAGTTTACATACATGTAGTCAGTGCACAAGAAAAGTGACATGTCAAAAACTACCATTTTGCGGGAGAGCGCTTTTAAACAGAGCAGAGACGTTTCAGTGCCAAAGACAAAGCGTTTCACTCTATTATATTGGGTATTTCGTGGACTATTTTTTATGAAACTGTTACTCGCAAAAATACGAGTATACTCCTACTATTTTCTTTATATAACTTCACTTCACTAAATTAGTGATGCTACACAAATAAATCGCCGGCGTATAGCAAAATGTCATTAAGTACATTTTTCTATATAAAGTATATAGAGTAATATAAAGTACCTAATTGTTTGTTTTAAACATCTAAAATCACGCACAAACTCCTTAAGTGCATTAGAGACCTCTAGAAACCATAAACTGGCGGGTTTTTTTCTTTAAATGTACACTAGACTAATATTATAGTGCAAAAATAGTTTAAAATTTTAATTCCCAAAAATTTGGCGAATAAAACGAAGTGATTTTTTGCAATAAGTCGATGAAATACTCTATTGATGCAAATTCATTATTGGCACCGGGGAGTACGAGTAATAGTACAACATAGCAACTTCTATCGTACTCTCACGGCAGACTCGCTTGAAAAATCTCAGTGACTCAAACGTATGCAAGTACTACTAATACTTTCAAAACGCTTACATGCAATTATCAAACGATTAAAATTGTGAAATAGATTGCAATAAGAAATACATTTCTAGCTTCAATAATGAATGTGTAGGGCAGGATTCAAAAAAATTGGAACTTTGTCACCATACAACTGAAAAATTAAACGAAACTGCTAATATTTTGAGAAGAGGGTCCATGAAATTATTTATAGTTAATATTGATGAATTTAATTATTAAGAAATAAATCTATACCATTTCTGATGTTTTACGTCAAAATCTCGAGATAAATTTTTTGTAGCATTACATCACTTTCTTCATACTACGCATACGAAAAAGTAACAATAATGAATTTTGATGAATCGCTTTCCACCGACGACATAAATGACTGGTATGTACATTGTGTATCGACATAGTTATTCGAAACCCTTTGCTCAGCATGTGTCCTTTTACAAGAGTACCCATGTGAATGCGGCATAGGCCAAGACTTCCTATCCATGCCACAATCACTTCCAATTTCATGCAAGGCATTTTTGGTGAAAGGAAAAATTACAAACTATCGATTTTTTTAAAATTCTTGATTTAATTTCAAAAATTTTATGTAATGTATACGTAGAAAAACAATTTATTCACGTTTCTGAATCTGCGGAATTCCTACCCCATCTCTTTTACCGTTTTCAGTTGATTACATACAGGAATTCGGATGATTAATTCAGTTGAATATATAACTATGAATAATAATTAAAATGTAACAAGGAGCGTTTTTCGCAACATACTATTTCTTCACTTGAAATCGAAATAATTAGCATCGACAAGCGAGCTACATATTTTGAGTACTAGTGACGAACAGAACCGGCGCTGGGTATGGAGAGACCGGGTGATCGCCCGGGAACCCGCAGGTCAAGGGCTCCGATGAGGAGACAGATGGGGAAAAAATAGTAAAAAATTTAAACAGAAATTAGAACTCGGAGAACATCGTTATCGCAATTTTATAACTCGCCGTACAGTATGTGTCTGATATTTCATAAAATTTTCAATTATTTTCTTCTTTAAATATTTAATTATAATTATTACTTATAAAAGTACGACTTTACGAAATGAATCAAATGACGCTAACATTAAAAAAGGTTCCACTTAAATTCATATTATTATTTCATATGTTAACAAATGATAGTTTATCAAACACGAACTAAACACAAGAAGATCATCGTGAAATTGTATATTTGATGACTAAATATTTTCACTTAAGCTATTATTTAAAATATATATTCCAAACCTTTTTCTCGCTTAAACGTTGTCATTCTTGTTATTTGTTGAAATAAAATAACTCAGGGTTTCTTGATACAACGTTCACATTTTTAATGGGGGGCTACGTTTCAGCATTGCCCCGGGCCCACAATTGTCTAGCTCTGGCACTGCTGACGAAATAACTAAACCGCCCACAACTTCTGTAACTCCAAAAACCAAAGCCCAAGCAAACGCACGTAAATAGTAAAGCTTCAATCAGAAGCCAAGCAAGGGGCCATTTCATCAATTGCTGAACGGATCAAGGAAAACTGGGCGAATTACCTGTTCGAGAAGGGATAGATAATTTCATTTTTTTTATTTACTTTATTTATTTACGTCAAAAACAGTTAAAAACTGTGTGTGACGTGATAGAGATATATTCAATACAAAACCCTTTAAAATATTTTTTAAATCAGTGTTTGGTAAGAAGATATTGATGAAATAAATCCAATTTACCTTTATACTCTTCTGCTACTTTACTAATCTACTCTTTCGTACTAATCTATGTACGAGAATCTGTCCCAACTATCGCGTGAGAAGTATGTGTTGAAAAACTTCGCGACAAACACGAGGACGCTCCCAGGAACTTTGAGAGAATGAATGCAATTATCCACTATTCTCAACAGCCATTTCAGGCGAATTCTCTTCCCCACGTAACGCCAAGGGACGCAAGAGATGATATAACAAACCTTGGAGCCTTATGTTCTCTAAACGGGGATTCACAGACGGGAGAACGGTGAGCATGACGAATAGCCTGCATAGCTCCCGTCACTACACTGCCTAGAGAACAGGATAACATCTAACATAAGTAGCTTCCTGGTAGAGAGACAACAGGAGAGGTTCGTCGAATCCCATGATTTCGTGTTACAACTCCTCTGGAACCAATGTCCTGATGACAGTGAAAGGACACGACATTCAGCCACGCGTCATAAACACGAGAACAAAATGATGTCCAACGTTGTATTAGACACTCCTGTCAAGTTCAGATAACGTTCACTGCATGCAACATTTGGATACGTATTCATAGAGAAAAATAGTTTAGTAAGAGCTGATAACTGAAACGTAAAATTTAAAAACAAATGCTATGCAATATAGAAAGTGACAATGACACAACATATCTAACCACTCACAGCTTTTATTATTAAATGTGATTTTACTACATTATCTACTTACGGTACTGATCCATTTTGACGGAGTAGTATACCAAACACTAGTAACTTGTAACATTGACGTTATTACTTCTGCAGCTTTTTACCATTTAACTGATGTACAGAGAAGCACGATACAAACTACATGACTTCACATTGCAGACACAAGTTATCAGCTACATCCGGTAAAAACGTCACAATTATCTAATCTGTTCGACAGCATGATACGATGATAATTCATACTTACGCGTGAGAATGTACTACATTTTACTACCAATTTTGACAGATCACTAAAACAATTTCTTATCTTCTATACTCTTTTCATTCATTCCAGTCTCACCGTCACAACAGGCACTTATCAATAAATTTAATACGTGGTTTGTAACACAATTTTCTGTAAGAAACACGCCCAATATGAGCAGAAAACAAAATGCATTCATTAAACCTAGAAATAAAATAAACGTCACACGCTTTCACTGTCTTAAATTTCGACGCTCGTTAAAATGTGACAAGTTAAAACGTAAAACTACGTCCATATATTAAAATCACACTACAAAACTGGAAATAGGGGTGAAATTTCAAACCTGGCTTCCACCGCGGGTAAGAATTATTCTTAGTGAGTATCTTTTGCCGCACATTACGCGAAAACACTTAACACTTACCATTATCCTGTACAATACAATCGCTTAAATTATTTACCCAACCGATTCAATGGAAAATAATGAAATGCTGTCAGACGATATGAAGGAGGAAAATATAAGGACTGATACAATGCCAGTACTTAACAGGAAATTCTTTGCTGCTTTACTCCCGCTCATGCAAATACCTAGTGCAAACTCACATTACTCGCAAATATTGGGAAGAAAATTCAAGAAAAAATCAAATTAAGCATCGATTGATTTATCGTTACCCAACGCCCTTGAGAATAACCAGAAAGTTATTTATACGTGGGAAAGGATGAAACGAATACATTTAGCCCAGAGTGGGTTATCAAGCTTTTGCACTCAAATCACTTCGTAAATACTGATATGCTGATTTTAATTTTCTGAAAATCAGTGTATATTGTTGACCTATATAGTGTAATTCACAACGCAAAATGAACGAGCAATAATAAACATATCATAATTATGATTGCTCCATACTAGCCGACTTGTGATTTACACTTTATTCTCCACACCAACATTGAATAGGTTATCAGTTTTTGTACATCACAGTATCGTAAAATATAAAATGTATTAAAAGGAAATAAGTAAATAAATAAATAAATAGCATATTCATCATTCAATTAAATATTGCACAAACGTATATTTTGTAGATGTAGCAGTTCCAGGAGTAAAACGTTTTGAAAAAACTTTTTGAGAATGCGAGTTGCTATATTCATGAAGACAGATTCCCCCACCCCAATTTGCTAAGCAGATTAAATACTGTTCTAAAATCGACAGCGATATTAATTTATGTTATAACTATGTCAATTATACTTCTGATTTCCGCCCACACACCCTACGCGTGTAGCAAAGAAGTAGTGCGCAGGACCAGGCGAGCTAGCTGCCAACGGCGGTAGTGCTGACTCATCAATTATTAAAGCTGAATGATTCTAATTGATAAATAGAGAGGTTGGACTTGACACTGCGGATGCAAGCATTTTCATCCAAATACGTACAAGAGAATCAATATAATCAATATTTTACATTTTTCAGCGGAGATGATTACTTGGGCGTTGGAATGTATCGTGACCATCTTCTTTAACAGATGGTCCAAATTCGAACATTAAGTATAGTCAGTAAATTATAGACATAAATAACAAATCCTAACTAAGTAATTTCTCCCGATTACGTGTCTGCTGTTATCAATAGAACAAGATTACAAACTGGAAATAAACATCTAGTATAAAATATTCTCTTATCGAGATTTTTCGAGGATATGTTCATGACCGAAGGGAAACGAGATCAGACGTCACCCCTAACAAGCCAAGAGATCCCATTTCGATCAGGCAAAAGGTCGTGAACTGATAATCAGATTGTTCTTTTGGCAAACTCTTCCTTTACCACATTTAAAAGCTTTAATAACAATACCAATAATCAAAAGTCAGTTCGAACAATAGCCAACATTTCTTAAAATTATAGTATCACACACGGCGCAAACTAATAGTACTATTTTTGCTTATAGTTGAAAAAATTGCGTAATGCAGATAAGACAAGGAAACATTGATTTGTGAAGTACAAGCGTCTTCTAGAACTTCCAATGCATTTTCGAGCCCATGTGTTTCAGTAAGTGTTATTTCCATTCGCACCATAACTGGAGAAGACAACAACCGCATACATTTTCAATACTATATCAAATGTAATACACTATTAATAACAAAAACGTTCCACAGGATACTCTACAAGTCAACTTTCATACCTTTAAGAACTGTTTTTTTGCCTTTGAAGTAAAACCTCTTAAAAATTAAATAAATAAATAAATAAATAAATAAATTAAATAAATTAAAATAAATAAATAAATTAAAATAAATAAATAAATAAATTAAATAAATTAAAATAAATAAATAAATTAAAATAAATAAATAAATTAAAATAAATAAATAAATTAAAATAAATAAAAATTAATAAATAAATAAATAAATAATAAATAAATAAAAAATAAATTAAAATAAATAATAGTCTTGTATTGATAGCGAGGCTCAGACCATTTAGCCTGCTCTTCGCCTGACCATTTTCAAAAAAAAACATTTTATACAATAGTTAATGAAAAGAAGGTCATTCAAAGAGAAATACGCTACGCCATTGTTGGGGGGGGGGTCACATCGAAGACAGGAATGTAACCGAGGGAGAAAGGTGTAGATAGAAAAGGGAATACTCTCACAGCATAGATGAAATGGAATCTATGAGTGTGATGAAATTTATTTTAAGTTAAGGGCGTGTTAAAGATAATGATAAATATATTAGAAAGCTATGAGAATTTATTCAAAATTTAGATAAATTATATATTCTGACTCAGCAAATTAGGTACAGAAAGGATTGGACGGATCTTGTATAAGTCAGTGAAAGGTTATTAAGTACTACTAATGTTTTACACAGAGGTTTTGAAGGAGCTAAGATTACGTACGTCTTACAGTCAGAGAAGGGAAAAAGTAAAATTTGGATAGGATATTAAATCAAGAAATATCTACTGAAGTGTTTCTGAGAATTATAGCGCGACAAATCGTGAGTTTGATCGCTGGGATTTCCAATACAACATTCCTTTCTCGTTTCCTGTGAACCAAGGAACAATTGTTTCCTCTGATCAGGGAGCCATGCCAATGATGGCATAGCTCTTTTTTGCTATTATGTAACGGACATCACTTTCTAAAAAATAGAAAATATTACTGCAAGGTGTTAATTTACTCGAATCGTACATTCGTCGTGGTAATACGTTTCAAACCTCTTCCTTCTAAGGAGACCTTTTATATCCCACTAACAACCACTTATCAAACAACAGTATGCTTCTCTGTATATTTGTAAATTTTACAACATTGTTGTTACACAGAAGGAACTGACCTTACTAGATGATAATTCAATACAAATCTGTGTATATTGAGGCAATATTTCTTTAAACTACGTAATCTTCAAGTAATAAGGTATTCGAAAAATATCCTAAAACTTCGATACGAAATAGGATATAATTTTACACCAGTATATATTTCTTTGTTCATTAATTTTATTTAGAATGTTGACACTGTTTTGGGAAAAGGGAAATCTTAGTTTTAAAAGGAAAACATTAGACCTTCTCGGCCTTCGCCAATACATTAAGTAAACTGGACGAAGCAACCAACGGAAATAGAATGATCCACATTATCCACATTTCTGTAAAAATATAACAAATTTTAACGTACATTAGGAGACTCGCATACCTTTGATTATTTCAATATTTATTTTAAAGCATACTTTGTTTCTAGTTTGAAAATTATTCTAGACAGAGAATAATTTAAAATGTATTATATTTTTAATACTGTAATCCATCGTTATTTAAAAATATACAGGTCGCCTTATATCAATGTCTTATATCAAATTCTGAAGAGTTAGTAGGGAATCGTCTCTGGCAGGCTAATTGAAAGAAACACACACTTTGTGAATTGTTTCAAATTCCGATCTCAACTTTCCAGCGACATTTAAAGTGTACTAAAAACCCGTTGTATTAAAAATATATTCATATTTTAACGTTTTTTATAAATTGTTTAATAGGAAAGTGAACAGACTTTTGAAAATGTATAGAAATAGTACATTAATTAATTATATCAACAATCATCTCAAAATGTTATATTTTTGCCTAGCAACTTTTACCTTTGGATGAAGTAGAATTTTAAAGGAACACAACTATTTTTTTTTTTTTAATTTTCAAGAACTATTATTCAATTTGTAGTACATATTTTGCGCCACAATTTGCTATTTATTATCCATGGGTGAATATTTATTTTCGCAATTTGACTATCCGGCAGTGTAAACTAAAAGGAGGATAATGCTTCTCAAGTGTAAGTATGTGAGAATTATTACCCTTTACAGCCTTAACAGTTTGATAGATTACCATTGTGAGGCATCTTTGGATTGGGCTTATCTCACGAGTGACATATCTATAATACAAATTTCCAATGCGCGCAAAATTGGAAGAAAATTATGTAGTCTCTGGCCATTTAAGATATCTGTATAATGACGTTTGGTACCCAGAAACTTGGTAAAAATCCAAAAACAATGCCACAGTTTCGATTTTAAATGTTGCCCATCTCGATCAGGTTTTCGTCCAGTTTTCCTGATCCTCGAGCAAATGCTGAGATGGCCCCATGTTTTGCTTCCGGACACAAATGTAACTTCAAATTAACTTCTCCCCATAGCCCGTCACACACAGTTTTTAACTGTTTTCGACGTAAATAAATAAAACTAAAACTGAAAAATGCAAATATTTGGTTGTGGTATTCCGCCCATTCGCACACTCCGTACGTCACAGCATATAATACAGCAACTGCCATGTGACAACAAGGCTCTAAGGAAGAGTTAGCCCGCCAGTTCTGTTATGGAGCCGCAAAGTTTTTTATACTCTTGGTATGTAAAAAACTGTTGAACTGAATATCCATAAATGCAATAAAATAATTTTGAAGTATTCCTCAAGACTGGTTTTGTTACAATATTTAATTTATTGCAGTGCTATACGACAGTATGATACAATAGTTGTTCTGGAGTATTGGGCATGCGACTATTGAGAACGCCATTTTGTGCGGCTTTGTCGAGCAGAATTTTTGCTGCTGCTGGCCACTGAATTTTGAAATTCAATATAGCATATTGAGCTTCTAAATCGTTTTGGCAGTTTATAGATTCATAGAGGAGTCGAATTTTTGTTACTTAAACGATGATTTTTATTTATTTACGTCAGCAACCGTTAAAAACTGTCCCACCAATTGTACATCCCAGTACAACTACCCAAGCTCTACTTATAAATAAGAAAAAATGGTCATGATTGTCTCTTGCTTCCGTATAGAATTTCCAACTGTATTACAAATAAAATCATCAGAGGACTGGAGAAGCAAACTCTGACGAAAACATGCTGATTCTTGTAATTTGAAACTCCATCTTGGCAAACGGTCAAAGGTTGCAAACTGATCGTAACTCAAAGTTACGCTTGTCTTTCCTATCAAAACAAGGTCACGATCTCAGCGCATGCGGAATAGTTTCCCAAACATTTCCACTACAATTCATTAATAGTGTTTTTAGCTCACGGCGTGAGCCATTTCAATCACCAAATAGTACTCACAAATATCGACACATTACGTAATAAAAGGCACAAAATTATATAAAAGTCATTAAAAATCAATGATTAAATTTTATTTCAATATTTTACATATTCACTAGTTTCTCTTGAATATAACATAAGATGAAATTGGCATCTTAAAAAAATCGCGTATCTCCTCGGAACATAAGCATCCTATATCGAATTTATTTCCTCTCGCCCTATCTCTTATATCCGACAAAATAGTACATCAATAAATAAATCAAAGTTGCAATATTGTTTTGCAATAAAACCCTTTATATAGTTAGGTAATGCACAATGAGTCATTTCAGGTGGTAAATAAACAAATTAGCATTTTCCTCATAATATTAGCAATAAATAATTACTTAGTCGCTTTGGCCTCAAAAGAATAGATTACCGTACAAAAGAGTTTTTTTGTAATTTTTCGATTTCGTTGCAGCCTGCATAGAATCGCAATTTTATGCTCATTTTCAAGACTCGAAGCGCTGTTGTATTCTCGGAATGTCATTACAGTTCGTTGTAAATTGCGAATGCACAGCAATTCTGACGATCGGCTGACGTCCTGTAACCGTCCTGACGGTCTAAAATCAGCGCGATCACACGACCGCGCGTGATACGGTACTGACGTAATTTGCACCCCAAGTCCATCAATTCAAAATTTCCATTTTTCTTCTTTTGCATCCGAAAAATATTGTTATTTCTTCGGCAATACTTAGAAATATCTTCGACTCACTATAAGCACCACAATCTGTGCGTTACGGAAGAAGAAATACTTGTAATACATTTTTACTTCTCAACCCACTATCCAATTCACTCAAGCAAGAAATCTATACACTTAACAGCGATAAAAGCGCTCTAATGTTGTTCGTGGAAATGAAGTTTGCTCTAAACGTCGTCCTACATTATTATGAGCCTAAGCGAGAAGCGTTTCGGCGACGTCTGACAAAGTAGCTAACGTTCGCGGCATTAACAGCATCATCGAAGTGTCCGTTTTTGTCATTCCCTACTGCCATATCAGCGTGTGACATCGGTTGCATACACTGGGTGACTTGTGCAATAATACTTTTTAAAACTGAGACATGAGAAGACTTTACTTTTGTGGGTTTTTTTACATGGCTATGCAAAAATCTATATAGATGATTTTTGTTATTATTGATCGTAACCGGCTTTATGACCCATTTTGGGAAGTGGGAGGTACGGTTTACAACTGATACAAGGAACACACATTTCCCTAGTTGGCTTTAGCTTTCTACCGGTTGGTGTTACATTTTGCAGTATGTAGTGTACGATACACACTCACGTTTGTGTCCGTGAGCATGGGCAAACTCAAAAGTTACGATAGAATGGTATCGGAAAGCGATATTTCACCAGAATTATAAGTATATAACTTGTATCATGAATCTTGTAATCACGCGACTACAATAAATATAATGTTTCCAGATGTGGCGACAGAGTACATTCTCACGATGCACCATAATATTTGCGGACAACTCCAGAGGCATTTCTGCAATACATATTTCTTATCAAACAAATGGCAACCAATAGGATGTGACATTATAGGAATTAAGCGTTACCAGCACACAATTCGTCCACAGTTCGGGACTACTTCCATTGTTGTAGTCTATAGACGTTCTGATACAGTCGGCTGCGAACGATGGCTCGCCCACTCCCGAGTAGTGGGAATGGATTGTTAGCTATTTGCTGAACGAAAAATATTCTGTGCTCACCCTGTCCGCAGCGTTTTGATTCATTATTTTGTGATTTCGGGCGTGTCAACTGCTAAGGTAATTAGCCCTGTAAATATGGGACATGGTATATCCCGGAAAAGTGACGGTGTTCCTTCCAACAGGTACGTTACATCCGGCGCCGACCTACACGTCGGCTTGCGGTGTTTCCTCCACCAGCGGAGACAAGCTCTCGGCTTCCGACAAGGGTGGAAGTGTAATACGTGTGTATGTGTGTGTAAGGAGAGACGAGGAGGATGAGGAAGGAAAGATGGCGCGCGGTCCTTGACCCGTTTGTTAAAGTACAGGTTCGTCATTCGCCAGGTATCGATCAGAAAACTACCAATCAGAGTAGCTGACAGCTAGAATTCTTCTTCAGATAGCGGCGGAATTCGACCTAGCTCTCCATCTGGTTTCAAAAATTCACCACGGACTTGACTTGAACTTTAGGACCACCTGCACAGAGAACTGCTATAACAGTTGTTGCTCTGACCCATCTTGGCCGGCCTACCTATACCGTGTCGCTGTTTTGGGCACATCAAAGTAAGCGAACATTCGCCGAACACCTCAGCTATTCGGGATTGGACGAGCAGTTGCTCGCTACTTGCCGAAAGTTTAATGTGTGGACCTGTTTTGTAAGGAAAACATGCAAATCGCTTTTAATACTTCAGACGATACAAATCATGCGATTACCTCTAACGCACATCAGATCGTTTTACAATACCCAGTGCAAAAACTACCAGTTTTTCTTGAAACGCAGTAAATTGCACAAAAAAACTGCACTTGAAAAACACTGAGAACGAACAACAAAAGAGACACACCCATAAATAGAATTACAAGAACCATCGATCCTTGAACAGCCCCGAGCAAGAAATTATTCCTCACGAAGAGATTTCCGTAAACGTCGTTGTGAGTCAGGCGTTTGCTTTGCGGATTGCGTTGCATCCTCTGTCCCTGAGTGGTAGCAGAATTGTGCTTGCAGATGGCCGCAAGAACTGCCTGTGACGCACCCACGTGGCTTGAACTATATGGCAGTTACGAGCGATAAGAACCAGCCTTACTGAAATTTACTTTTCTTATGGCGCGCTCCCTGTACGAAAAGAAGTGTTGTTGGCTAAAGCGACAATCGGTTTTCATACATCGTTTCATATGCGATATAAAACTGAAGTCGGTAAAAATTTATATAACTGAATTCGCTAGTCTTTAATATTATATTATGTCACTAGTTTATGTTAAGCTTTATTGCATGAATACATGTTTTGAAAACGAGCGACTTAAGGCGCGAATTAAATAGTTATTAGTAAAAGGTCGTTTATAATGCTGGAATACAAAAGAAATTTACTAATGATATGTTTATTATGTCTGTTAAAATTATTGCTTACTGATAACAATCAGATGCGCACAGAAAATTGACTGGCAAAATTTAGTAGAAATAAAATCTACAACTAAAATGTATTGTATTTAAGGAAGTTACACCTTTACCGTGATAACTTCAAATTATTAAAAAAATCTTTAGTAAAGAAAATTACAAAATACTCCATAAAATTAACCTACACAATTATTAAACAACCCAAAAGTACAAATTTATATAACAATTTTCTATTGGTATCTCACTACAATGGGAGACTGCAGTACCACCGCCCCACCTATCTACTTCACTGTCGCGGGTCAAACAGGCACGCCACCACTTTTTGCATAGATTGCGAACTTCTATTATGAATATTACATTTTCGGATTCTCATTATTTTCACACTGCGTGTTATAATGACTGACAACGAAATGGGGAAGTAACGAGAAAGACCCTACGCGATCCTATAAAATCATTATCAAATTAATATTTGAAATCAATTTTCATTGGAGGAATACTAGAAACAATTTTGTGAAATTTCATCCCACCAAAAGAAAGCAATTTCGTTCTCCCCGGAAAGTATATAACTGTATTATTTAATTACTAATATTTCTATTAATTGTATTACTATGGTATATGTTTACATTTGTCAACGTGGTTTGGCTTATTATTCAAATAGACCCATAAATAAATACAAAACTATGCTTAATTTTCGTCTTGGCCCGCACAAACTAAAATATTTCTATCTGGCTTAAAGGATTGGGCCTATCTAGAAGAATTCCAACCCCTGATCTAAAGGATCGTGTGAATTTCTACTTCAGGAAAAGAACACGATACGTAGATTCCGCGAGCATTGGTCCCGTTAACGATCTTTCCAGATGTGGGTTTAACGAGATCCAGGGAAAATCGCGAACAAAGAAGCCGGCCTTCCACTCTCTCACTGAAATAGAAGCCATATAATTTGTTAGGATCAATCAATGCAAATCCGAAGAGAAATCCATCTAACATTTCGGTAGGAAAGCCGCAATGGAGCGTGGTGCGCCACGAGCAACCGGAACCAGACGCAAGAAAATTGCTGTTGGAAACAGAATGTCCTTCCCGCTTGCGTTAACACGTGGATTTATCTGATTCCGCCTGTTATATAATTAGATTCTAATCTGATGAAGATAATGATTTTATCATAACGTTCGATGTATATTTTACTTTTTAGGTAAGTGCATCGTTTTTACGATAACCCGGCTTAACACTTCACGCTTATTTCAATCTCTTTCAAATGTTTGACTCGTTAATATTAAAAATACCTAGTTCACAAGCTACAGGTGTAAGGTTCGAATATATTATATCATCTCGATGCACAGAAAATTCTCAGTGGAAAAAAGTCCTAACGTCCCTTGGAAGAAAAATGGAAAGGACGGGCCTAGATTTGTCATGTCTACAAACTGGAAATGAGATGTAGAAACGGTGGATGAAATACTATTCACCAATTTACCGAAAAAGAAATGAGAAAAGAAAGTAGTGGTGCTACAACAGTACATACTTTCATGCATTTGTGACGACTTCGCAATATTATTACACAACATGGACCTGCAAAAGTGTTTCCAATAGTATTCTTCACGCTGGTGCAAAGGGCCTTAGAGATGGTACGCCATTCACGTTACGCCTACACCACAAGCCTCACAGTTAAGCGCCACCTCCGCAACGCTTGAAAAGGAATTAAAAGCTTGCATTTGAAATATTCAAAAATTCAGAGATTTTCATTTACATTTATTCACGATCTAGTTTTAAAGGGATTTCATTAAAGAAATAAATGATCATCAATACTGCAGTTTTGCAAAGTGAATTCGTTGTTTCCAATTTTCGAAAATACAAGAGTTCGCCGCAAATGGAACAGGCATCACTTGCTTTACCGGCTACATTATCCGGCTACATCCAAAGATAAAATTGAAAGAACAATTTGATATCGATTTTGAGAAAATAATTGTTTACAAATTGCCTATATTTCACGAAAAAACTACTTATATTTTCCAAAAAATGTACATCTTATTTAGATATGAATTAGAACAGATTTTATTAAGGAAAAAGCTCTATCTTCAATATTGCATTTGTAGAAAAACGCTGAAAAAATGTCAACTTATGCAATTTTCGAAAATTTCGAGATTTCAACAGAAATAGAACCTGTGGTTGTTGTACGCGTCCATTGCGCTTTCCGAGGAAAATGTTTAATAAAAAAGTGCAACCATTCTTGAGAAAATTTTGAAAATTGAACCTTTATATAAAGTACCCCCAAAAATCAAAATAACAGTTTGAACCTCACAGGGCTTCTATTCGTCCAGACGATCGGGAAATGTCATTTTTGGAGAAAATCGTCTGAATGGTTTAGGCGCAAGCGTTGTGCGCAGACGGGCGGACATTTTGCCGTCAGTCAATTTTTTGGATTCTGACTACACATGTTGAAGTAAGTACAATATTATTTACTGCGAACACGTTTTATCCACTTTTTCTTTAGCAGGTCCCAACAATACGAGTTTTACTGACAGAAAATCGCCGATTTCTACCGTAGCATTACAATATGTTCTTTACTACGTAAGTACATAGTAAGGCGAGAAAGTAAAAACCTGAACGGGAAGGGAAAACCACCAGGGACCACCACGAGCAAGAAATTTACATTAACAATTTTGGGTTTCCTGAAATTGGTAGGGCGAGAAGGGACATTTAGGCAGTGTCCATATAGCAATTTGAACATTACCTAATCGCGAGCAGGAAGTAGCGAAGCGGAGTCTGTGTTAAGCAACCATAGCAATGCGTGGGAGAGTGCTACAACTGCTGGAACGTAACAGGAATTCATAACATCCTCAACCTGTTTTTTTTTTGTTTTGTTTTGTTTTTTTCCTTCTTTCCCACAGTCCTCGCTCGCTCAATAGCAAATGAGTGAATGATTCAGATCTTCAACTAGGAAGTTTCAAAAACTGTCGTGGTGAAGATCATGATGGGGAAAAAAGTTACTCTTAGCCAAGAAATTGCGAGGAGGGAGGATACTGACAGTCAATGGCGGCTCATGTAGGATTCTTAAGAGGAAAGAAGACATGAAAATATTATTACATTAAATGAAACATACAATAAATTACTAGATTACATACAGATGTAAACGAAAAGAAGAGAGAGAAGTATCGTTTCGATTTGCCCTATCACTCGGGTTTCCGCCCACAGTGCTGCCACGGGTGTGAAGGAAATTACAACGTGCCCATTCCTTTCCTACGTCCTGGTCCACGATCTGGCCATGATTCATGAACGTGTGGGCTCCAAGCAAACGCCGGGTGTCCATTTGTTTGCAATATCTGATAATAGATGGCATTCTAGAGGAGGGTGTCCTCCGCTTTTAGTGTAGCTTGTATAGCTACGCTAAAAACGTATCTGCTTCTTGCCGCCGTAGCGCTATGCATTACGGGCCATTGCTACACGAGAGGAGGAAACGATGAGAATGCCTCCCGTATTTACACCGTGATTCCTCCTAAAAGCGATTTCGAGTTTTCGCTTTGCACAAAAAGCGCGCGCAAATTAAAAACTCATCAAAAATAATTTCCGATAACTATGAACTAAAAAAAAATTCCCCCTTGCATCAAAGAAAATGATGTTTGGTAATTACATTAAAAAGAAGAAAATGTGTGAGGTGGATATTTCCTCCCTTCGGCCCTGTGAAACCGCCACTGCTGACAGTTATTTTAGCATACAATACTTACAGCACTTTAAGGATTTATTCCGATGTTACAAAAAACGAATGAATGCGCAAGTCCGGAATTATTTCTTTTTTGAAATAAACAGTTCTATTTGCCCGAACAAGTGTGTATTGAATGAGTTACGCCAAGATTGTGTGTGTGTGTGTATATATATATATATATATATATATATCAATAAGAGGCGAATAACCGGAATCAGAACAAATGGCCACGTCTACACGATCGACTCGCGGGGAATATCTACCCTCTCGGCATCTTGCCGCGGAGCAACCTCCTGCCGCAAGCCGGGGAAAGTTGCCGATTGGTCTTTCCGATGTGTGGTTAGTTAGTGGCATGTGTCTAAGGAAGACAGGAGCAACCAGAAGAGGAAAGAAAGATGCGCGCTACGTGGCCACTTGTTCTGATCCGGCATTCGCCTTAATACATATATATATATATATATATAATATTATTTAAATATATATATATATATATATATCATTATATATATGACAATGTGGCGCTTGACGTAAATCAGCTGTTGACGGTGTCATCCAATCGGGAGCTTGAACTCATCACAGTCCACGAGAGATATATCCAAGCTCTCGATTGGATGACACCATAACAGCTGATTTACCAAGCAATCGAAGAAGAGCTAGTGTCGAAAATCCGCCGTCTGCATCCGAAATCTAGGACTTCCCGTTTCAGAGACAACGGTAATGCTTGCTCTGAGCTAACTCAGACGGTACAAAACATTACGAGTCAGAAACGCCCATGTCGGTACGTGACTAGGGGCGGGAGCCAGGACCTTCCCCGCCTTGCTAATCGAAGTGGCTTCGCTACGCGGAAGTGTGTCTGCGGGAACAGGCGAAGGCGAGCTCTGCCGTACGTTCCAGTTCCCCTCCGGCGCACGGAGAACGTTGACCGCGTAAACAGATGCGGGCAAGTTGGCGGGAAACTCGTCTCGATCCTTCCAACGTGATTTAGGTGTGCGGTGCTCGATATTGCCAGGAGAGCCATCTTATACGATGGAGTGCCAACGCACAATGGCTCTATAATTGTTCCGAGTGTCACATATGCACAGGCGGCTAATGCACAACGTTTCCTCTCCGAGAATACTGACAGAAAATAAGTAAATATACTTTTATTTATACAACATTTAAAAATAAATGCCTTTCAGAGCACAACTTATTCTGCAAATAAATTAAATTATACATTTTCCCGTTTAAAAATGTACAACCTTGTTTTGTATTTTGTTTGCCTTTGTTTCTCATTTAATAAACAGTGCTAGAAGTTTGTACTAGTACTACTGTATCTATACGTAGAATAATGGGTGATTGACTGCTTAAAAGTATATAAAAAGTGATTTTTTTTTCCCGAATGTCAACAAATATGATTCTGAAGTAATTTACAATTAATTGCTTGGTTTAATTTTTATTTATATAATTTTTAATCAAATTTTCATGACAAGTATTAATTTTTATAAAATAATCCCATTTTGCACGTATTTTCTGTATGGTTAGACTATAAAGTTGTTGATCACAGCGAATTGAAAGCAATTTTTGAGCTCTTTGAAAACCCCCTTGATATTCATACATCCTGTATACTCTGAGGAATGGCTTATATATATTATTGATAGCCTTCTTAATAAATATTCACCTTGCTTGGCAGAATATTTTACAAACATTATTTGAAAAAAAAAACAACCTTTTATTCGATGTAAAGGAAGTCAATTTTCTCTAAAACTTGCAGTTCAAAATTGAAAACAAACACTTTGATTTACTAAACTTTGTTTCACATTATTGTACATTAAATAACGTTATTGTACAAAAATAAAAAACCATAAATCAAAAAAAAAATTAATTTTATATTGAGCATAAAAGAGAAGATCAAGTCAACTGGACACTACATCTATAGCTCTCATAGAAAACTTATGATTGCACTAATAGTAATAATCATTATTTTATTTACACCAATTGCACACAGATTTACTCGGTTTTAAACATCTTCGTAGGGGGAAAATAAATCTACATCTCAACTATAATCCATAACCTGAAGTAAACCATTAAGAATGAATTTATTTTCTGTTTTCCCCAGTTACCTGATAAAATTTGGAACACCATGGATGATAACACACAAGATATTGTTCAATACTATATCTTCCAACATAATTCAGACAAAAATTGTGTATTTAAAACTTATGATAATACTACACAATTATTGAGGGCTGCCTTATGCATCATGATGATTTAGCAAAAACATAAAAACCTGCTAATCTTGAGTTATTCTATTACGTATGCCGACATTTCATCAATATAAATTTATTGACAACATTAGGGCTTTACAATGCTTCATAAAAAAGGAAAAGATTTATCTTCACCAGGTAGCAATGTCACAATTCTGATAATCACATATATTTGTCCTGATAATGATTTCAGTAAAAAAAGTATGGATAGCAACATATGGAAATATTATATTATTGTCCCGAAATAAATGTGAAGCGCTGAATTTGGAATAATCATTTACAAATTGTATGTTGGTGGAATGTTATAGCAACTGTAACTGACACAACTTTACTTTGCTTTAACATCTCTAGCAACATAGTGTGTATATGATTCTTCCAAATTCAATACTTCCCATTTATTTTCAGAGAGTTATAATGATTCCAAATAATCTTGTTTCGTCCTAGAATTCTTCTCTATGCATATTATTTTCAAGACAAAAATTTTATGTAATTATTTGAATTGTGTCTTTACTTCCTGGAGTAGATAAATTTGAACTTCTTCACTCAGTAATGTAAAGACCTGACGACATCAAAGCATTTATATTGATGAAACATTGGTAGATAAAATAAAACAATTCCAGGTGAAGCCGAGTTTAAATTTTTGATTAGATGATTGGAATCTACATCATTACTCCTTCTATCATTACTACTGGGAGCTGTTGACAACACACATCAAATACTACCAAATAATTGTTATTTTTAATTTATAATTAGACCAAGGGCAAAATTACAATTACAGCCTTGTATACCGTACAAAATATACAGAAATGAAATTAATTCTTTGACTTTCCACAAAATTAACAAATCGATTAAACATTCTTGATTGATTCCATTTCATTTTGGAATATTTCCAGAAAAACAAAATTCAATAAAACTTCAGGCAAAGCACAAGACATTTTTTTAAATATTTCATTATTAATTTTTTTTTTGGAGAGCATCTCAAATAACTCTTAACACAAGTAGAACTAGGGAACATAAAGGAATATTTCTGTGATTTACCTAATTAACAATGGGTTAAAAACCATTAAGGCATTTGATTGTTATTTTGTCCAGTTTCCTAATAAAGAAATTAAAAGACTATCTTGCACAATGTACATATATTTTTGCTGTACTAGGATGGAATTGATAATCCAGCTATAATAACAAAATAGTAATGACTTAATTTTCTAAATGAAACACAAAACACATATCTCACAGAAAGGTGTTATTAATTGGTAATCTTTCTTGTTTGTGAAACGTAAAGTTAAACAAATTTGCATTTCATTTGTACTGTATTAATTTTTACACTTAGTACGCGACAGAATCGAGAAGTGTAACAGCTGATTTCATCCACATGGCAGAGATTACAAAAACACATCCGTGTCTTGGATGGACGATTATCAGAGATGTGATAGATAGGTAGAAGTATGGTTCACTTCAAACACAATGAGAAGATAAATTCACCTTTGTTGACATTACTGCTGAGACAACATACCAATCTTGAAATATCTCAGTTTTGAGGTTATACAGTTGACAGGATTGGCTACATTGACGCTCCCTACCGTCCTTCCTCATCACAACCCTTCTCCGTCCTCTTATTAAACCTGCACATTTTTGCAAGTCTACGGCACCACACGCTTTTTTTTGGGGGGGGGGGGAATATGAAATAAACAAAAACAAACCTTCTGCGAGACTGATGAGTAGTTGCCCAAGTTGTCTTCTAACACCAAATATTGCACAACACAAACGATTGTAAGCGAAGGACAACTAGCCAGCTGATCGTAGCACGACCTATGACTACACGCCACTCACGCGGCGGCGGCAATGCTCTGCTCTTTAATACGCTTCTCCCACGCGCCCCCTCTCACCCACACAAATACACGAGTGCACACACACACAAGCGCCGTTATGCGACAGCGCTTGCGCGCTTCAGCATTGGCCCCGCCGCTCTTCAAACGGCATTGACTCCTGGACATCGCAGCACTTCAAGTGAACAGCCCCTTTGGCAATGTTTCAGGCATTGTTGTCTCGACTACTTTAATAAGATTATCCAGTACACTTCAGCTGATAAAAAGAAGTACCTGGCAGAAGGGACAACGAATGTCTGAAGTCACGTAGTAACGAGAATGAAGAGTCGTTTTGAACACTTAAAAGTACTTTTGAGAATATTGTGGTATATTTGACGTAAGAGTTAGTGATTGCGAAACAAAGGAGCTAGTGGACCAACAGATGTACTTCCATATTCTCTGTTCTTCATTGGAGAATTCCTCCCCAGAAAGGTACTTGCACTTGCTAAAGCAGGATGCGCGCGTTGTCCAAGTTGGCCTATTTGCGGGTGGAGGGGGGAGGGGAAATGGATAAAATTCAATAGGTGCCCTAAACCAACAAATCTTCTCTACTTTCATAATCCTCAAAAACTGTATTTGATTTTTATTCAAATTTACAAATTTTACGTCAAATAATATAAAAACGAATAAAAACGTCAATATTTGCAACATGAATTGTACGATGAAAGACAATGGTACTTCAAAATTTACTCAGTTAAATACCAGTATACATAGACACGTTGCTATAGTATTGCGTATTAAACTTTTTTGGTACGATATTTTTTCAAGTCGAGTGAATCAAACTTTCTGAAATTAACAAGTGTGAATTCCTTGAAAGTCAGCGGTTGACCGCTGGAGGGTGGGGAGGGTACCATGGTCTCCAAAATCAGCAAACAAGGTGTGATAAAAAATACGGTGATAAATTTATTACAAAGTAATAAGCTTACATAGAATTTTAATTAATCTCCTTGAAAGTATTATTCTTGGTTAGCGATGCATTTGTCCCAATGTTGAATCCATGCCTGGAAGCAATTCTTGAGAGCTTATTTCGGACGGGATTTCAGCTGTTATGTCGTAGCCCTTTCAATGTCGGAAATAGGTTCAAAATGTTTTCCTTTTAACACAAACTTTGTTTACTATTTATTTATTTACTTATTTATTTAATTAATTAATTTAAGCGTAAGTAATTTATTATTCAATTTAAGGCATGAACTATAAATACTTCCCCAGTGATGTAGCTTCACTTGGAGTCACCCGAGGTGAAACTAATGGTATCCCCCCGATAAATTAAATACAAAAATTTCTATTAGTGGATAATTTATTCATTATTTAATAAAAATACAAGAGTTCTTGCACATAACATTTATTTATAATGTCTGTAATTCAGAATAATTGAAATAGAACTTTTAAATAAATTATTATATAATTCCAACTATAACATTTTTTAATTGGTGTCACCCGGGGCGCTCCCTCTGCCACCCCATAACTCTGCCACTGTACTTCCCCCCATACTATTTGGATCCGCCCCTGCTGGAAGTCGACCTCTATTTACAAAATATAGACAATTAACACATTTATTGGGTGACGATGGCAATATAATTACAGTGATTCCGGCAAAAAAATGGCCGTTAATAGAGGTTACCGCTTATTCAAGGTTAAGAAGTTACAGGAAGCGTAAATCAAATGTAATATCTCTTTAATATTTTTAAAGACTATAAATTCTAAAAACTATTTAAACAAGTAATTCAGAATCTTTGCTTTATTGTGGCTAAAATCAAAATACTCTCTTGAGTTGTCAATATTTTTCTGAGACGAGAAACTCACTCCCCAACTTCCTCGACACCACTAGCAAACTTAAAGATGCGATTTGTAACCTGTAGAAGCTTTGCAGGAGGACAGTTTGATGAAGGAGTATGCAAATGAACGTCAGATCGGATTCACGCACACGGTGTGCTCCGCTAATAGGCTCTTACAGAAGGGATGTACAGATTGCAATCCATAGGAATGCTGTGAATTGGTCATAGCGAACGCGTTGTTGTGCCATTAAGGGCTATTTATTAAAGTCACCTGTAGTTACCTGAAACAAATTAATCCCCTTGTGAAATGATTCTGGATGTCACTGTTCGAAGTAATCTGACAATGCGTCTCGTCAGAGGAAGATATTAAATCAATAATTTTCATCTCTTTTTCGCTTATTATAATACGGTTCAAAATCGCTTGAGAAAATAATAATTAATAAAGCGCAATCTGCGAAATGTGTCTGGCCACTTAGGAGGCTACGGAAAAGAGGAGTAATTTGTTATTTTAACATTTCTTATGGACAGATCAATTGATTCCACGAAAAAATGGCCGTTTATGAAGGGACCGCTTAATCGGGGTGGCTGTTTGAGCAGGCTTCACTGTAATTTGCTCTAACAACTAAAAACGCGTTTATTTTCTAAACTGTTTGTGCTTTGAGCACTGCTGAGTAGTAAATGAGCAGGATGAGAAGCACTTCCCTTGTTTATTAAAGAATAGTTATAGTTCTCAGAATGCCTGTCTAGAAACATTATATCACAATGTAAAAAAAGGTAAGCGTGAAAAATCGTCCCTCTTGACAGAACAAAACCACTCACATCACGTCACATTGCATCAGGCTGATAATTTCCACTAGTTAATTATCATTTTGCAGAGGAAAATACAAGAAATGTCATCCCAGATATTAAAAAAAAATCCTACAAAGACTTCGAGAGAACAAACTAGATTGCGGACCCTGACGTAAACAGTCTGTGGTCTTGTGTCTGACATACACGAATGTCTTTAATAATAAAAACAAACGAGGGTTTAATCCTAATCTCTTAGCGGAAGAGGAGAACACGACCGATAATAATGAGATCTTCAGTCAAATTTAATCTTGACAATAAGCGGAGTAAGAAGTTACCTCTAAACTACAGAAATCTTCCTTCCGGTATTCATATACTTTCATGAAAGTAATTCTTAGGAAAATTTTAAACAATATTTGTGTCTTTAAGATTTTGGTCAAAGACTAACAATACTTGATCTGTTTTTAGGGTATACATTAGGGTTCACCAAAATATTATATTTACTAGAGATTTATTCTTAACCATAGGCTTCATTGCAAAAAGTTAGTTAAAATATGTACAACTGAGAGAAGTGCAACATTACGTTATAATATTTTTTCACGTCGTTTGTATGCGGGTTTTAAAACATAGATAATCTGTTGTATTTAATACAATTAACAAAAAATAGTTATTTGAGAGGCGAAAAAGAACGGGTTTGTCAGGATCAGGACCAATTATTGTATTTTTCACTTCTTTTCCTGCGTGTGCATGAGAAATTTGCACCGCGATGAACCTTCAGTGCATTTAAAAATATGTTAACATATTTACGTTGTTAGGAGAACGGCAAAACTAGAATCGACTTTTCAGTTACAATGTACTCCGTGGTTTTCAATATAATACCTCAACTTTTGGTACTGGAATATTTTTAATATTATTTTATTCGTGATAGATTCAGTTCATTCGCCTTTTTTGCCGCATCTTTGCGATACTTGTACGTAGTATATGAAAAAGTAAAATTCAAATCTGAAGTTCGTTGACCGATGCAAATAAGTTTTCTATAACTAGACAGTGAAAATGTATAGTTTTCAAAAGAAGCTAACCTCGCTTTACTGATACGTTTATTCATCATTCAATAATGCTTAATAAAAGAATGGGAAAGATATGCTGAAGCTTGAGAAAACGTGCATTGGTTATACTTTCCCAATAAGTCACACTTTATTTTCTTGACTTATGCTAATGCACAATTTGGATTCAGAAAAAATCTCTCATCAATGCACTACCTGCTGAGACAGAATACACAGCCAACACATTTCAATTGTCATAAACATACGTTAGCAATTTCTTGTCTTTGAAAATACGTTCGACAAAATATGGGACTCCACACTATTATTTAAACTTCAGCGTCTAGGTTCACCAAACTACCTTTATAAAATCATCGTCAGTTTTCTCTCAGATTATCATTTCCTCGTGAGAATCAATTCTACGTTTTCTAGCCAATATCACACTAGTGCCGGTATCCTTCAAGGTTCATACTTTCTTCATTTGCTATACAATATATACTTATCGGATATTCAAAAGCCAAATGATTCAGAAATCGCTCTCTTTACAAATGACACCGCTTTATTCACAGGTTGCAAGATATACATTGCGCTTTCGACAACCTACAAAACGACTTAAAAATTGGTATCATCTGGTCTGAACAGTGGAGAATCAAAATAAACTCAAATAATTCCCCAGCAAAATTCTTCACACTTCGTAGACCGCCTATATCTCCCCCATTTAAAATACAAAGCGGAATAATAAAATAACTCCCAGAGAACGCCAATTAAATGTTTAGGATTTATGCTCGACACAAAATTAACTTGGAATAACCACAAGACATGTACAAAGGAAAAAATTGCCGAGATAACTAAGCTCTAAATATACATATGCTTCCCATGGTGCAATGCTGCAAAAGATATATTGAAAAAACTGTAAATCATTCAAAACAAATGCTTAAGAAAAATGACTAAAACTTCTTGGTTCGTCAGTGACAAGAACCTGCGTAGAAAACTACAAATAAAATCAATACAAGAACACTTCCTAAGAACATCTCACAAGTTTTTCAAAATCCTTTCACAATTTCAAATCATTCATAAAAGACAAATTCAGGACACCATATATCAACCAACAGCAATAAATTCCCAACACCGGATAATATGTAATATTCACTTCATTTAGAAATATTGTGAAAAAGAATATGTTGTGGGAGAACTACTAATTTTTTATGTTCTTCGAAGAAAATAAGTCAAATAAATCAAATTGTACCGTCTGACGACTTCGCTATAAAGTTCTATGCGATTTTAATTGTATCTTCAGGAGTGAGAGTTCGGTTGCCGAGAGAGAAAATGAGCTATTCAAAAGTATGAGTTTAAAGGGTGCGTTTGACACTTGTCGAGAGGAAGCCAGTGAATCTACACTCCATTTTACTTTATCGCCTTCGTAAGAAGAGAAAGTATTGTTATCGCGCGCCGGATAAAAGCGATTTTTCAACAGAAAATCTCTTATTGCTGAATCCCGGTGACGAAAATGTCGATAAATAGTGTTCATGTATATGTAATAAATTACTTCCTCTAACCTGTTGTGCAGTCAGAATCCATATTTTGTTGGTCCTTGATATCGAAAAATTCATTGATGGAAAAAACACTGTCCGTTTGTCTGTTCGTCTATCTGTCCGTGTGTCCCTCTGTCCGTCTGTCCCTCTGTCCGTCTGTCTGTCCCTTCGCATGTTTGTTCGTCTGTCTGTCTGGTTAACGCTAGCCCCCAAACCGTTCTCCTAAATTGATATTCCTTGATCGATCTGAAAACCTCATGTCCCTGCAAGTTTGAAACGGATATTTTTATTTTTGATGGACTTTACATGAAGCCTAACATTTTCAAAATTTTCTCAAAAATGACTCAACATTTTGTTCTCGGAAACAAAAAAGACTTAAACTTATGATGCATGCCTATTTTTCATTAAAATCCCTGATTTTTTGAAAACTGCAAAACTTTAAAATTGTTTCAGGCCTTTATGTCTTCCTACAATCACAGTATTGAATATTGAGAGATTTTTTAAATATAATCTGTTCTTGAAAGACAAATGCTGAAATAATGTCAAGTTCATGCTTTCGAAAGTATGAATAGTTTTCACGTAACTTTGAGTGAAATAGAGACACTTTTAAGCAATAATTTTTTCAAGAAACGGTGCCATTTTTTCCACTTTTTTCTTTAAACATTTGATAGGAATTGTGCTAAATGCATTCTATAAGATGGCATAAACGCAATATTGCTCTATCCTTATATGTTTTAAAAAATTATACAAATTTAATTTTATTGACTTGTCTATTCGCGTGGTTAATATACCAGCTAATATAATACATTAGCGGCGATTTTTTCACATCATTATTATTATAAGTACATGTGATTTAAATAAAGTTAAGAAAAGTTTCTCGAAAACAACAGTTTTCTGTGAAAACTGTCTTGGAGTAAGCTCATTTTATACCTACAAACCATAAAGTTCCACGTTTTCAGAAACGTTCAAACGTCATTTTCTCATAAATAACTCCAACTTTTTTGTTCAAACTTATCGATAGTGCTTATTGCACTCTTTAATATTCTCACTTTAAAGTTCATTTGCAGTATTTTTTTTGTTTTTTCAAAAATTATCCAAATGTAATTTTTTTTAAAGATTTCTCACGCCGTTAATAAGCACATTTCCAGCAATTTGTAAACACAATTGTATTCGTGAGTTAAAGTACTTCAAATGACATCCAATAAAAGTTTTCCGAAAATCAAAAATTTTCTGTGAAAAATAACTTCAAATTTCGAATTTACAGAACCGCTTAAACGCTATTTTCGTAAAAACGGCTCCAAATTTTCCAAAGAGAAGTGCCATTTAGGACAAGATTTTACTGATCTTCAATATTCTTAAAATAATATTTCCAGTCTACAATTAGGAAACCGAAAAATAAGAAAATTTTAAATAAATGTACTTTGAATGGCGATAGATGGCAACTGTCAAGAGTATGCGGCAAGTCCGAATAGCTATCCGAGACATATGGAAATAAAAATCTAATACGGGAAAGTGTGTGCCATTCAGTAGCACCACTAGTACCTTTTAACTTTTTTGAAGTATAATTTTTAGCAAATTGTTTTTGATGACATTGATTGAGTTTTTTCGTGTTTCCTGGAGCGTCATGTTATGCTACGGTATTAGCCTCGCATGAATTTTTTTCACGGGAGATGGCGGTGATCTCCTGCGTGATGGTAACTACCCGTCGGATTGTGGAGTTTTCTCTAACCAGGTATCTTCCATCAGTGAGGCACTGTCCCAGCCGGGACAGGTGCTGAGCTCCTGACAGGTCTCCCGACTTGTGTGGTAGTTTAGTGCGTGTAAGGGATGAGGATAAGACAAGGAAGAGAAAGGAAGATCGCGCGCAGTCCATGTCCCGTTTGTTTGGGTACGGCTCCGGCATTCGCCTGGTGTTGACCGGAGAAACCACGTAAAACACCCGATCAGCGCAGCCGACCGCTAGAATTTTCCTCTAGACAGCGGCCGATGTTGATCTAGCTATGGAGCAAACGTCGAAATTCCTGTTGCCGTCAGGACTGGAATTCCCGGTCAGAGGAACTGCAGTGACAAAGATGATGCCCTGAGTCACCTAAGCTGGTCAGACAAAGGGGAAGTCATCACGTTACGTATAATTAACTAGCAAAAATTATGTAAAATATATTAAAATTATTATATAAATAGTATAATGAATAATCAAATAAATCAAGTCATACATTTTAAATATGATAAATTCATGAGTCTAGATTTAAATTTTTTTTCTTGTATAAATCAATGTGCAATCGGCTGTTGCTAAGGTAAAACATTTCTGGGTCTCTCAATGAAGTCAAATCTAAAATGGGATAGGGGTATCAATTAATTGAACACTAAATAAAGTTCATTATGTTATACATCCAGATTTCATTCAAATCCACTCAGCCTTCATTCAGCGCTTTGGGTTTATGTTGTGAATGTATTACATTGGAAAGAGTCATCAATATTTAGTCATTTCCGCTGTCAGATAATGTTATTAAAAATTTAATTGTAATTCTTCTCGACTAGAGAAAGAACGCTAAGTAATTTTCCTCGTCAGCGAAGTTGCTTTGAATGACTCACTAAGATATGAATCGGATAGTGTCTGTGTATTAGTCATGCACCGTCATTAGTTCCATTGTGTGAAAGAACATCTTTTAATATATCTATATTTGACATATTATTTGCGAATACAATTAAAAACTGGTGGTGCTAAAACAGAATAACCATTCTCATATAATTTGTGACTGGTATGCAGTATTACAATAATTCATGAAATTGCAAAAATATTTTTAAGTAGAAATTTGTTTCTCCGCGCTTGTATTCGAACTCACGTTCTTGCATTAAACACTCCAATCACGTTACGCCTACACCACCAAGTTCACACGTAAGAGCGAATACCCTGACGCTGTAAAAACAATGTTGCACATTTGAATTTGCAATTATCAAAAATTCAAAGATTTTCTTTGACATCATTTTAATATCTAGTTTTCAAGAACAGATTTCGTTAAGAACCTCTTCAATTACTAAAGAACAAAAAATCTTCAATATTGTAATTGTAGGAAAACATATCGTGAAGGAATATTTTTGCTGAGGAAAAAATTAAAATGTTTGCAATTTTCTTAAATGCAGAGAGCTCAACGACAACGTAACCTGCGCTGTTCTTTAAAGTATACTTTTTGGTTTACATGATAAAAATAAGGAAAAATTTGCAGTCTTTTTTTACAAAATTTTTTTAATTGTCTTACTTCACTCAAATATTACCCAAATATTTCGCATACTTGTATTTAAAAAAAATTACAAAACTATATTTATAGAGCTAGTATCTGAGTTACGTGTTGCATGTCGTGAGTGAACAGTGTCGTGAAGTTATATCAACGTCTCTGGGAAAAAGTCTCACGCGTGTGTGTTGTGATTTATACGAGTGAGATAACTGTGTTTTCAATATATTACTTCGACTTTTAGCATACAAACTGCAATATACATTTATTTATTTATAGTGGCGCCTCAAGGTCACGAGCTGGAAGGAGAGGGGAACATTGTCAACCAAACGATAGCTCCAATACCTGAAATTTATATCGTAACCAAGCTCTAGATTGGATGACAGTGTCCCCCTCTTCGTCCAGTTCGTGGCCTTGAGGTGCCACTATGTTCAAATCAGAGTACAGAATCAGCTACAGTGCAGCAGATTTTTCATGTCTGTTGTAAACAAAGGAAACGTAACCAAAGATACAACCAACCCAACTCAGTAATGAAGATATATATGTCTGTGCACCCTCAACGGAATATTTATTATTTTTTTTATTTTGCATTTGTTGTGTCTTCTTAAACGCAACGCGTCTCTAAGCCCCTACAAGGGCATTGAGCGCTTGCATTTTGGAGTAATCCTCCGTTAATATATGTTGAATTTGGAGTAATCCTTCGTTAACATGTTAGTTTTATGTGTGTCTGTCGAATCTCGTCGCAGTCAGTTGTCAAGAGGATCAACAGGTAGTATTTCCGCGTACGCGCCTCTTACCACGCGCTCCTGCGTTCCTGTCCGGCGGCCAGAATGGGGAAGGAATTAGGGCAGAGGTAGGGTTTAGGACTCTTTACAGCTTCCAGTGTTGAACTAGCTCCTGTGAAGCAGGCAAATTCCTTTTGTTGGACTAGCCCCTGGGAAGCAGGCAAACTCGTTTTGTTGGAACAAATTTCACATGAGATTGTTAGGGAATCGTGCCCAGACCATCTTGGTGAAAGACAAGAGACTTCGCTATGCGCCACGAGATACCTTTCTGTTCCCTACGAAAGACCAAGCAATTGTTATTGTATCTCAAGAGAGTGTAACCATCACAGATTACATAGGCAAAATAGCCAATGTAGTAAATCCCGAAGACATGAGATTTCTATCACGTATATTCAACAACAGAATTTGTGTTTTCCTCAGCAGTAAATCTGTCGCTCAGCACTTCACTGAAAAACACAATGTCTTAAAAATCAAGTTAGCTGTAAGACATACTTAAGGTAAATATAAAAGACTAATTGTATCCAATGTATGTCATATTAGCCCTCTTGAAGTAATTGAAAAAGAACTGAGTAAAATGAACTTTCAGACTTATTCTAAAATATCTTTCATTAAAGCTGATACCTCTAATCTAAGCTATACTTACGTAATGAGCTTTAGGAGACAAATACATGTGCCTTCAAATGGTCTTTGTAAACTTCCTAATTCAATCACTATATTTTATTATGATACAACCTACAGAATCTATATTTCTGCGGATAATGTCTTATTTCTTTTGAAAACACACAGACCACCTTTCTAATCAATGCCTGGCAGAATACAAAAACCCTGTGCCTATGGAAACTTCTAATGAACCCGACGAAACAGCATGTCAACTTAACCAAGATAAATATATTGAACCAGATGATAAAATCTTTCTACAAATTAAAAAAAGAATCCTCAATTGATGCCGCATCTCAAGCAGAACCTGAAAATAATAAATCTTCAACTGAAGGGAACCCCAGTACAAAACCCGCTAAGAAAAAAGAAAAGAAAAAGAAAAGGGTGATGATAATTCCTCTCATGAGATATACAAGCCAAGAGTTCAGAAGAATTCATTGCACCTATAAAATCTACCTTGGAAGAAAACCCTGAAAAATTTCCCCTGAATTATGATCCCCTGAATTAATTTATTTAAAAATTCTTTTGCAACTAACAATCCAAGTATGATCACCAAATACTACACAGAGGGTATTCAATTCATTATTCAAATACTCACTTACACCTTTCATTTACTATCAGAAAGATAAAGAACCGACTCACACGACAAATAAACTGGTTGTGCAAACAGCTTCCTAAAGAATCTGAAGTAGGTACCGAATAAAATTAAAGAAATATTAAAAATGAAAATTAAATGTTCTTTTTCTGGGTTCGAAAGGTTGCAGCTACTCTGTGACAATCACAAACCTTATATGATAAAGGCTTCAAACACTAAAAGTGTACTTGACCAACTGCCTAGGACCCAGTGCTGACGATCTGGGACCACCTTGAGAGTAACATTACTTTAAACGCCGACACTTATTGTAAACAAAATAAATAAATATTGTTTAAAGTATTAATGTGTTCATTGTGCTTCATATTTCTGCAGTGACTCCCATTATCCGTATGTGAGAGTAATGGGAGTCAAATGCAAATTTTTGGAAATTCGATATTTGAGAGGGTGTTTAGAGAATTTTTGATTATTTTTTGTGGTGAAAACTCAAGCTTAATCACTAATACATGATACAAAAGACCGTACGTGTTCATAGAAACAATTGATTTACTGATTTATATTGAAAAAACAAAAAGTGACCCTCATTACCCCCGCTTCCTCTGTATACCAAAATTAAAAACCTAAAGAAGACAGGTAAATATCATGAAAAATATCAGTGAAGAGATAACAAAAGCAAACATTCCGAATGGATAATACCTGACATTGTAGTAGATCTATTGTTTACTTACATCCCAAAAGATAAAAATCAGATAAAGTCTAGAAGACAAAAGCAAAAAATACAACGATGACTATAAGACCTTCACAAAATTCATATAAATCAAGATGAAAAATACGCAATCACAATCACTCAAGAAATAAAAATTAGAAACGGACTGCATTATTACTGCAGCCCTACTACAGCAGATCTGTGTTCCGCATTGATAACTTTTAAACTCGCAAAGGATCTTAGCAGCAACAAAAGTATTGCCTTTTACACATCTATTGAATATAGGTGTTGTGGTGTGATATCTTTGGCATTTTTCATAAAATAATTAAAGGCGTTGTCATTGCCAACAATATTATTTAATGTAAGAGCAGCTTTCGATGGCTTAGCCATCATCATCAGTTGTCTGCTTTATGGAATACATCTATTGAACAACTAATAATATCTGCAATGGTGGTTTGAAGCGCAACAATGATAGGCAATAATTCATTCATAAATAATTGTACTATGTCATTCAACCTAACAAGACCAGTAATGTTCTGTCTCCCAAATTAAAAAGGGATGCCTGAAAATGGCATAATAATCCTTGAGGAAGAACTGACAACTCCAGAAATAGGATGGTATTTAGTATCTTCAGACATATGGATCTGCGGACACATACCAGCAAGGAAATGTAGAAGAGATGGATGGAACAACCACTGTAGAACATTGAAGTCTACCAATCTGCACAACAAAATCATTAATTTTTAGTCATTGAAAACTTGCAAAGACTTTTCTAAAAAAGATGTGGTGATTGTAATTTTAGTCACAAGCAACTTCTAACCAAAGATCCCCTTTCCACCCGTGTGCCCTGCAATACCTTTCTCAACATTTACAATTTGTTATACCAATTCAGCACAACAGATGCAAGCACAAAATAGATGAACAAGAGTAAGAACTTATCCTATCTACAATTCTGTGCTACAAAGAGTGCTACAATTCTGTAAAATCAGTAATATCTTAAATGAAATACAACCCTACAAAATGTATTCAAAACTGTACAATTGCAGTTTTGTAATTAACAATGTTATATGTATCTTGTTAAGCATATTTTTTCTGTCCCGTTTCGTTTAAGCACTGTTTTTAAAACCGATCAAAATATTGTGTGAAGTCTTTCTAGTGGCTAATGACCATAAATGTCGATGCAACTTATAATACATTTAAAACCAGTGGCGCTATACTTGCACATATTGTCTCGCATTATTTCTAAGTTTTCCGCTATATTAGAAATAAACATGCAAGAGTGTTTTCAGCCAGCAAACATTATTTTCGACAGCTATACCGCAACGCTATAGAAGAACGGTTTAATTGCAGCCGACAGTTAAAATTGTAATTGTCTGAACCCAATATTTTCAGCACAAAAGTTTTGCAATTTTCGAAAATAAGGAAAGTTTGCCGAAAATGGGACTAGTTCCATAATGTTTACCATCTGTTGTTACATACGAGGAGAATATTTAATGAAAAAAATTGGAGCGGTTTTTGAAAAAAAATATTTGTTTAGGGAATTGCATAATATTAGACAAAAACTACGCACAATCTACTCGTTTTTCCAAAAAATATTGTACATTACGTGTTTCAAATAGCTAGTTCTTACAACAGACTTTGATTTACTCAACAACCTCTATCTCAAGTTTGTGGGTTTGAAATGTTTTTTTTGAAAATGAGAGTTCGCGGATAATGGGAGCATCATAATTTTCACCGTCACTTAATACATACTAGGAGAAAATTTAAAGACAAATTTGAGCTATTTTTGGGAGAAACTTTGTTTAAAAAGGCTTTAAATTGCCTAAACTTCGCGCAAAATTACACGAAAAGTACTCAATTTTTCAAACAATTGAATATGAACTTATTTCATGATCTGTCTTTAAGGTACAGATTTCATCCAGGAAAAAACAGGAATTGTAGTTGTAACAAGACCCCCCCCCCAAAAAAAAACATTGGCCGTTTTCCAGCGCACGATTAGATACATAACTTGTTCGTTTTACAAAGTATCTTCGTAAGGGCTAGTAAGTTAAAAGATATCTCCGGTTTAGAACATTTTCATTAAAAAAATACCAATATCCAATTTTTGCGATGCATTTGTTTTGCAGTTCTCGAGGCTACCGAAGGAATTCACCGAACAAACAATTTTATAAGAGACCTTTTAAATATTGGAGGATAATTTCTTTTTAAAAAAATGGAGGCATTTTTAAGAAAAATTCATTTTGAAAATGGACTATATTTCAAGCAAAATTACTCGAAAACTACCTATATTTTCGAAAAATAGTGCATTGCCTTTTTTAAAGCCCTACCTTTGAAGAACAAATTTCATTTAAAAACATTATTTTCAGTTTGCAGTAACAGGAGGACGCTGAAAACACCGACCCTTTCTAATTTTCAAATAGGAGTGCTAAAACAATGCGTACTCGCCCATACCTTCACGCAAAATTACGCGAAAAGTAATTAAATTTTTGAAAACTTCTACATCACGTAATTTCAAAATATATCTGGAAGGAATAGATTTCGTTAAGAGAAAAATGTCTATTTTTAATATTTTAGTTATAGGAATACTCTAAAAAATTGTGAACTTTTGCAATTTTCGAAAAATCAGTTTTTTCAACAAACATAAAACGTGCACCATTCTCTTAAACGTTCTGTACACTATTCGACAAGGAAATTAAAAACGATGGTGGCATTTCTTTGAAAATATTAAAAATGACCCAGGGGCTTTATGTAAAGTACCCCCCAAAATTAAAATATCGATTTCAAATTTAAGGTGCCGCAACATTAGCCAGATCGATTGCGGAATATCAGTTTTGGAGAAAATTGGTTGAGCGGTTGAGCCGCCAACAGTCTTCACAGACGGACGGACAGACAGACGTTTTGCCGTCATTCACTTTTTCAGAGTAAAGACCTACAACACACGGACTCTGACTACACCACGTGTTGGAGCTTCCTAAATTTATCAACTGAAGTTATAAAGTTTTTCGTTACCAGTGCCATGTAAGAAGAGATTTTCTGCCGAAAATTCGTCGTGTTTTCGTGCATCATTACATAAGTGGTTGCATAATGTCATGTAATTTCATCAGTCGTCAGAATTAAAAATTAAAATTTTAGTTTCATTATTGTAAAGGTTTGGTGTAACATTCGTACATTTGCATTTTTTCAAAATAGCTAGTTAACGTTATTCGATATAAAGACTGGTACATTTTTTCATTCAGCCTAAAATTAGTCTTACATTTTAAAAGAGTAGGTTTTTTGTGACTTTGAAATTTGTGCATAGGTAGTTCATAAGAACGTACATTACATTACGTATCTTATTTTATTGAACCCTGAATTTTGGAGGCAGGAAAAAAAAGCCCAGATTTTTTTCCTAGTTCAAAATTTACCTTCTGGGTCGTGTGGTATTTTTTTCTGACAATTATGACTTTTACCTGATGAGTAGCCTCAAATCGTAATCAGTGTTTCATTTTTGTTCTTCAGTTTTCAGGTTTCGTGTGCATTAGACCATAAGAATCTAGGTTGCTTGTTTTAGTTTGTACATCCCTGACATTTGGAATAGCAAGTTCGAAATATTTTTTCCTAAAATCTTTAATTGGCCTTTAATTTTGGACGCATTTTTTGACTTCCAATGATTTGAAGTTGGACCCAGTTTTTAGACTAATGCTAGAAGCACCATACAATTTTGAAAAATCTGGAAGAACCTATTATTCCTGAATATCGTACTCAATTAGCCTAAAATTAACCCTAATGTTGGATATGGTTTGACTGAGATTCGTGTTTGATCGCTGCTAGCTTTAGACGCACCGAAGAAACCTCTTCTTTATGCCGGAGCGTTTCGGCACTTTGTTTTTACGTAAGTACGTAGTATGGCGAGAAGTAATTCTTCTAACATTACGTTTTGTTGAAAGGTAAATTTAAAATAAGCATGTTGTGGTTTCAGAGATGAATAATGCCTTGAAGTCCGAAGAGTTTGTTAGAAACCTCAACGAGGAAATAAAAGAAGCCGTGAGAAGTTTTATGTCTGTCTCAAGAGCAACGTTGAGGATAGTGATGGCGATAATTAATCGAAAACGATTGAATAATTAGAAGAAAAAAGCGATTAATGAATGGTGTCTTTGGTTTCAATTTGTAGATTACAATTAATTTGAAAAAATAAATAAAATTGACTTATTCTTCATAAAATGTTTCATTTCTTAAGCACATACTGTAGTGCTCGGAATGTCTTAGAATGAAAAGTCCACTTTTTACGTTTCCTTCCTATTCTATAGTATAAAAAATATTGGAATCACCTCCAAAATACGATCTCGAGTTTTCGGTGGAATATAGGTGTTTATGGTTTATTGAGATGTAACGCCGCACACACGAGGGATTAAGGTTTTTTATTGGTATTGCAGAGATGGTTAAGATTGATGCACGTGGCGAGGAGGTTAACGCAATTTTGTACCCGAATTCGGGATGTATGTCTGGATGGACGAAACTATGTGCCATGCATAACTGTCAGATTACAATCTCTTGAGATAAAACTTGGCAAATAAGTCAAGAGTAAGATCTAATCGAGCTTTCATGCGGTTATTCACATATTTTAATTTTGGGGGTACTTTATATGAACATTTTCAATGTTTTCTGAAAAAAGTTGCTAAAGATTTTTTTCTTGAAATGTTTGCACGTATAGAAGAAAGTGCATTTATGAAAATGGTATGTTGTAATTTTCATTAAAACCTGACATTTAGAAAACTGTAAAAATGTTTATATTGAAAACAGTACGTATTTTAGTTTAGAAAGAAATTTGTGCTTTCTTCTCAAACAAATTCTCGTGATTTATCTTTAAATGAAAGGTAGTGGATTCCAAATGTGTTGTTGCCTGTTAATATTAACCGGTTTAAACACTAAATTTTAATAAAATAGAAAAATTAATAAAATGAACGCTTGTCTGCCGTCATTTATTCAATCCTTATGTAGCTTGGTTGTGTCAAGATCGTCTTCAAGAGGATCTTGGCCTAGCGCGAGCAAGTGTGTGTTGTAAGGGTATTGTTAGCGAAGCGAAGATAGCGAATTTTTTTTGAAGTTCGAAGATTGAGTGTTCTTAAATGCAGAGATTAGTTTATCTTCATTTTTTAGATAAATTTCCAAGAATTTTTTTGAACCGTTTTGATTCTTGTGGCTTGGATATTTTCTGCATGACTTCATTTAATTGTAGACCTTCAAATGAGGTCATGCACTTTTTAAATCTAAGACGTTGTTGAGAAATAACACTAAGAGGAGGAATTTTAAAATTGTATGAAACGCATTCTCCTAGTTTAGGATTATTTTAATTAAGTCACGTTATTTCAATATAAATGCACGGATGTCATGTTTTAGATTAAGCGTTATGAAATTCACACATTTACTATTCAAACAGTTTCACTGGCGCCACCATTGTCAGATTCACTCTCCTGGTAGCTCAATTTTGGCGTATAGAAACATAGAACATACGAGTAGAAAGATAAAGACAATCCATTAAAAAAACTGAATGAAAAACTGTATAAAGCCGGGTCTTAGCGACAGAAATCGCTTTCGGAACTTAGTTCAGGAATACCAATAGTAGAAACCGAACGGCCAAAATAACACTCAAGCCTGTAGTGAGCGTATACGAACTAAATAATACGTTGATGCTATTTTTTGGCTGTCGGAATGGAAGTTCTGCTGGGTAGTATTTGGAAAGAATTTACTAAACTAGTCGCATGCTACAACAGCACATAATTATTTCTAACTTTTGCAATTTTCGAAAAATTCAGAGTTAAATGGAAAGAAGACGTTCACCATTCTTTTAAGGGTCCCTAATGCTATCCTTGGGGAAAAATTAAAGAAAACGTTTGGAGCGGGTTTTGAGAATTTAAAAAAATGCATTAATTTCAAGCAGAAATTAGCCAAAACTTATTCTTTTTCGTACATGACCTTTATTAAAGATCTGTTTTTTTTAAGAGATTTCGTTGAAGACAAAAAATTCAATATTGTACTTTTTTGCGTAGTAAACATTTTGCAATTTTCGAAAATTCATAGAAAGCCATTCAACAGAAATGGTACCAGCACCATTTTTATCATTCCTAGACACATACGAGGATAATTTTTTAAAAAATTCAGACGTTTTGAGAAATAATTATTTTAAAATTGCCAACATTTCGCGCAAAATTACTCACATTTTGAAAAATGTTTCTGATGTTATTTCAATATCTGTCTTTAAAGAACAGATTTTATTAAGGGAAAAATTATTTCTTAATGTTCTTTGCATTATACGAGGAGAAAGTTTAATAAAAAAATTGGAACCATTTTTTAGAAAATTTTTAAAATGGAACTGAAGCTTCATGTAAAGTATACCCCACAATCAAAGCATCCGTTTAAAACTCGCAGACAGACGGGCGGGCGGACAGAGACTGAGTTTTGCGTCATTCAATTTTTCGGTATCAAGAATCCACAAAACGTGGATTACAACGACATAAAATGGTAGACGAAGTAATTTACAAAATATATAGAAACAAGATTTATCTACTTTGAAGTTACCACGGCCTGGCAATAAGAGTTTTTCGGTCATTTTCTGGCGCATGATTACATTGCTACCTAAGGAAAGAAAGTAAAAAGTCATATTGAACAGTCTAAGAAAAATAAATGTCTGCAAGTGAATACGCGAACGTAACCGCAAGAAATTAATGTGTTTTGTGGAAAAAAGCACAAGAATAATTTTGATTATATGCACGTTAGTGCTCACTTCCATTTGTTAAAAAAATTCATTTACGAAAATTAGAGCTTATACGTCGGGACGATTTTAGGAATCAGTACGGTTATTTGAAGATCGAAGGTGTAATTTTCTAAACTTGATACAGCAACTTACAGCAAATATATAAATATGTAGCATTGTATTTTCAGTTATAATTTTTATTCTGATTAATATACCCTGTGCACGGCATTATTTTCATTTTGTTACGAAATTGATCACAAAATCCACAATTTTGTAAAACGACACCTTCGGGATTATCAGGTTTATGAGTAATTGTTATCTCAATGTTGTGAAAATGTGCTGTATTTGTGATGTAGTACAGGGGTGGCTATTAAACTTAATTTTGGAAGCCACAAAGCTTGAGTCTTCATTTGCTATGGAGGTCAAGAACACTCTACACTACATCAAAAATGTGTTTTTCTCTTCTTTTTAATGACATTCTTAGCCATTGTTAAGGCTGATCCACATCTGTAAAAAATACAAATCAATGAACCATTGGGGGTCATTAAGTTCATGGAAATATTTTTTCGTATATAAACTGTGTGATTTGAGCAAGTGAGAAAAAAAATCTGCCAATAACTTTGCTCACTAACAGTTGTTTTTTACTAAGCATTTCCAAGATATATTATCAGAAAGCTCGTCATTGTTCACGTCTACGAAGAATTTGAACTGTCTCAGTGTGTTTTGGCTTTTTAGGAAATTTAGTTCACAACGTTTAGAACTACCTGCATATATCTGAATATTAAAACAATTTTTCTGCTAAATGTTCTCAGTAAATAGTACAATGTACAGGAAGAAAATATGAACATTTAACGCTCGTACCATACTTCGTTATTCTAACAAGTACTATACCTAGAATCTGATTCAAAGCTTTACTGAAAGCTGAGAACATGAATGTAAAAAACAATAAAAGAAGTTTAAATGACTTCGCATAACGATAACTGTGAAATAATTAATGACAATTCAATTAGACATAATTTTTGCATAAGTATTGACTGCGACTGGGCATGAAATGTCAATTTCAAGTTAATTATATTAATTATGTATTAAAATATTCATTATTTTTACGTTGAGCTTGGTTACAAGAAGCGCGCGAGATTTCCTCAAAAGCCGCATTCTGGTAACGAGAATCGTTGTGAACGACGTTGATATAGAATATAAAAAGTCTTTTTTTTTTAAGCAGGAAAGTTATTCACCAAATTGTCGCGAACGGGGGGGAGAGCTTTCAGAGCGTGCCTTGCCTCGGGCTCCGATGTAAGAAACCTCACGCCTACGGGTATTCCGTTCTGTGGAACAAATGTATATATGGTCACTAAAAGAAATGAGCCAGATTTATTGCATTAAATTATCATAATGATGCAGATCTTTTTTTGTAATACATTGTAGTCATGAAATTCTCTATTTTTGGAGAATAATCTTTTAGTCTTAAAAAGTATCTTCAAACAGCTTTTGACATTTCGATACTTCTTCTGGAATCATTTAATGAAAATAATATTGGTGTGAATCCTAAATGTTTGTGAGAAATCAAAATGTATGCATTATTACATTATTAAAAATTCTTGACCTAATAATTCAATATTTTGTAATAATTTTTAATGTGAAAGATAGCTTTAATGAAAATAATAATTTTTAGTATTTTATCGCTAATTTTAGAAAATGATAGTAGTTGACATGCAATTAATGGTTCGTTTTTAATGCTAACTTTTTGATTATAATTACTCGATTACTATTAGCTGAAAACGTTTTGCCAACATTACACAAAGCGCATAACTGATAATAGATGGTCAAGAGGCCAGTTGACAATTTTGATAAAATGAGATACCGTATTTCTCTCAAAATACAACTGCCCATTTTAAATGCAATGCACATTTCACGAGTTTGGTGTCAATATGTAAAAAGTTTTGGAATTACTGGTGAATTACTTTGGAAGGGGTAAAATTGCACATAGTGAAAACGGAACTCCGATTCAACGAATAGTAATCGAGGACTAATATCTAGGATGTAAAAGCCTCTGGGTCATCCAGAGCAATCAAGGTGTTCCATAAAGGAGGGGATATAAAAACATTAATTATATTGCCCTGATTGAAAAAAGTCATAATTTACAATCGAATTTCCTTCATTATTGTTCAAAAGGAACCAGTTTCTAGAGGGAACAGATACACAAATACCTAGTTAAATTTCTTGCCAAGAGTATCTTGCCTGATATTCATTTCACAGATGAATACAAATTATTTCATCAATTATTTTCGTGAAAGTGAAATAATAGTGATATAACAGGCCTATTTTCATTCATGTAGTGGTTATATTTTTATGCATGTAAGTCTGGGTTATTTCACCATTGTTTCATAAGCGATTAATGTGTGAGTTTTAAAGGTAGTAGATATAAATATCCGATTGTAGAGGAAAGAGCAGAGATAATTCTACGTAACCTCCTTGAACCTCGCACTAAGTCACGAAGTATAAACCTGACCACATCGTGAAGTAAAACAAAGGAACTCAGAAAGTTGACGTACTGAAATGGTATCTTTTGAAAGCACTTACAACTTCTCAGAATGTACTAGAAGCAAGACTTAGAACGCCAATGGATCAAAATACATGTACGAACTATGGCTGTCCAAACACAGGCATTAAAGTACTGTTATGCTATTCAGTATTATATAGCTAAAAATAAAATAAATACATTGAATTTTTATTTAAAGATTTTCTCGATTTTCCATATTGCAAATAACTTCCATACTAGCGTGAATAATAGTAAATTGGATGGGTAAAATAGAAATGATCTCAGAAAAATATGCATTTTACATTATATTCAGATGTTACATTACAGCTACATGTTTCGATGAATTTTATCTCGTCTTCAGTATTCCCCAAGTCACGTGGTACTACTGGATAAAAATACATGACTGTTAATCATGCATCCTTGCAGGTTCCATTTTGTAATACAGAACATAAAAATTAACATTTGACAAAAAATAGGGTTGCAACAGCACGTATTATCTCGCATTATGTCTAACTTTTCCTATTTTTGAAAGTTCACAGATTAGAACTAAAATGAGACATGACCCATTTTAAAGCTTTTTCTGCGCTATCTAAGGACAAGGATTAATGAAAATATTGGAGCCATTTTGATAAAATGTGTAAATGTTAATACTGCATGTAAATTTTCCCTATTGAATTTTGGGAATATAAGAAAAATTAAGGATTTCAATGAAAATGACACTTGCGCCACTAAGCGTCGTGTACTCTAACCGATGGCAAAGTTTTATCTTGATATTTGTACGCATTTTTTAAAAAAATATAAATATTTTGTTGAGGCATCATATAATGTGCCCCCAAAATCAAAATATTCGTTTCAAACTTGCAGAGCATCGTGTTCCTTTAAATCGATTGAAGAATATCGATTTTCGAAAAGAACTCTCTGAGTGCTTTAGGCGCTATTTTTGATCATAAAGAGACTGAGTGACGGACGAACGAAGACAGACGTTTTGGTGTCAATAGATTTTTCTGTATCAAAGGCCCACATGAAATGTATTCTGTTTACACAACATGTAAGGGGAAGTCTGTTTTTACATATATGAACAAGATTTATTCACTTTTTCGTTATCGGCTCGGAAATAATTTTTTTTTCTTTTGTTAAATCAAGGAGTTTCAGAGCACGATTAAAATACTTCATTTTTTACGAAGTAAAGCGAAAAAGTAAAAAATTGGACCTGTAAATAAGATCATGTACATTTTTTAATGAGAACTTTTTGCTTAATTTCTGTTGAAATTAATACAATTTTTAATTTCTTCTCATAAAGGTCTCTACATTTTTTCTTTAGTTTTTTTTAACTTGATAGAGCAAACGACACATAAAACAACGCAAGTCTCATTTTTGTTAATCTCTCAGAATTTTTGAAAATTGCAAAAATTAGAAAAAATGCCAGGAAGCAAGTGCTGTTGTAGCATCGCTATTTGACATTGTAAGGTGTATTTTAATATTTTCTTACTGGATAAAAGCGGTTTATACATGATAACTTTGTTATTTGTTTTCGGAAAATCTATAGCAATTCACATGTGTTTGAAATTCACGAATATGTGGTTTTAAATCCATTAAATTATGTACTCACATGTAGATGGACGATTGAAAGATAACTCGCTACCGATGGCAACTGAAAGTTTTCAATATACGTTGGTAGATCAAATTTAAATGAGTCATTTGTAATTTGCATGCAATTTTTTCAGTTGACAGATACGTGACAAATCTCCAGAGTTAATAGTAGTATTTATTCTTAATGAACGTTGAGCTTTTATTTCTCGTGTCCTACTATTCTATTTATCACAATGAATGAACAAGAGGTACACTCCTCAGTTGTACAGGGTATCATATATTATTATTATTATTATTATTATTATTATTATTATTATTATTATTATTATTATTATTATTTCATTTTTGGAAGACCACCACCTCTCGAGCAGAAACATGCACTACAGTACGAGACCTATGTCCATATTAGTTGACGCGCCCATCGTCACTAACAATCAATCGATCTAAGACGTATTTTCACATGTGATGAAACGTGGTTGCACCACTACACTACAGACATGAAGAGGTCCAGTAAGGAATGGCGATCGAATCACGAACCAGCGCCATTCAAAGCAAAGTCGATTTTTATAAGCTTCGACAGGCTGGCTGGCAACATAACTGAAGGTTCTGTGATCGTTTGTCCTTCATCCCATTTGACACTCTTTCCTTCATTCGTTCGCTTGCAGTTGGCTTACTTGTAAATGGCTTCGAAGCTTCTTTTTTTGACGTTCTCGTCCGTTGGAAATTTAGTTCGCCGCGAGAAATAATTGAAATTAGGAAGTGTAGTGCTACCTTGCTCATTTGTAAAAATTATTTTTTTATAAAACATTACATTGAATCTACTTTTTATATGATAAGTATTATGTTTATTAGAAAACCGTCTTGAATGTCAGACCCGTACTGACGCACGAGTTTCCTGTTTCTGTGAGGTAAAGTGGCGAGCTGTGATCGAGAACGTTCTGTGGTTTGCATTGTATCAGTTTATTTTTAATATAGAGACACGGTTGTGAAGCATGAGAAGCCATGATGTCTTCACGGGAGCCATGTACAAACATAAACACTTTACGAAAGAACGTGGCTGAACATGTGATGTTCACTTGTTTAGTGAACTATCATTTTGATTCATTCTTTGGCGGATTTTTCTATACAATTGTCAGCCTTCAATGTGTGAGTCATTCCAATTCGTTTATCGTCACCCTTCATGTTATTTGTAATATTTTTTTAAAAATTGTGAGTAAAAGATAACATAATAGTTATTTTTATGCATCATGGACGTTATAAGGGTTCTAATGAATGAGCGGTGGTAAAATGTCTGAGGACCTTTAGTCTGAGGACTTTTTGCCGCACGTATTCATTATAACCAGTTAACGCTCGTAGTGTATACATAATCTTATTTTTTACTTATTTTTTATTCGGCTTTACTTATTTACTAATTAACTAGATATCAACTTGACTCGGTTTGTTTTTTCATATTTCCCTTTCATAAGAGAACATGTAGAATCATTCAACTGTTTTCGTATTAACCACGAACCTTTCGATCTAGGTACGTTATGCACTGTAAATCGAGCTCCGTATCAAAGGTAGTAACAAGCTATACTGTACCAGTAAAAAATAAATACATATAAATAGATTTTCAAAATAATTTACTAACACTTTCACATATCTTTCTCGAAGATGGGGAAGGCATCACTGAATCTGTATCGGATTCGTTAATGAGAACTACAAAACTTAGGGTGCTGTCCTCCTTGTGATAATGACTAACATTATTATAGCTTCATTTCGGAGGGAGATTGATGTCTTACGAGATGAATGAATAAATGCACTAGAATATGTATGAACTAGAATATTCAGTGTAAAGTTCAATTATTTATTTTAATTCAACGTCCAATAATTATTCGATTATTCGTATTAAGAATAATGAAGTGCACCGCTGAAATTATTTTCAATTTTCCAGTAATTTTTTATTGTCCTAAAATGTGTTGCACTTCGGCGACTCCTAGTAACAATGATTTTGGTCATGTATTCTCTCACTCTTCTTAGCCTGAGATAGGAGTCATTCATAAGGCTGGAGTGCGTGTGGATATGTATACATCGCAAAGGGAAGTGAGCTTTTGACAAAGCCTCGCCCCAAGCCCCGTGCTCTCAGATCCAGAATTCGGCTTCCCTTGACCAACACTCAACGTTGCTTTTATGCCCTTATTTTAGAAACACACTGTACACAAGTATCTCCCAAAAGAGAGATTAATCTCTGCTATTGATATTTATAATATAAATGAAGATGAAATTATTGAGAATGTAAGTGTGCCGAATACGCGCATACAAGAAAATCTAAATAGAGTTTGGAGAGAATGATCACGGAAATCAATATTCTTGATGCCACGCAAACTGGAAGCGTTCAAAAGTAGATACAAATAATTCCTAGCGCGCGAGCAAGGTAAAGAAGAGAAAAAACATCTCGATAAAGATGTATTTTGTATATCAGCATTATACAAAGGTTGAATGAAAAGTAATGCATCCACCTTTGTAACTCCTCAACAGATGGCAATACTGGTATGTGGCAGGTACTATATTGTTCAGCAGACTCTGTTCTATAGTTCCAGTTGGCGGGAAACCTTTGCATTTAAGGGTTGTGTTGTTAAAGTGTGAACTGGGGAACCCTGCGCAGAAAGTCGATCAATGCTATATAAGCAACGTGATTTCATTGAATTTTTGACAACACAATGTGTCACTCTAAAGGAGATTCATCAAAGAATGCAAACTGTTTAGGATGATGGTGTGGACGTAAGCACTGGGCGTCGTTGGGCGTGCAAGTTTAAAAATGTCGAGGTGGAAAAAGCTGACTTGCGTGACAAGAGTGGAGTTGGATGTCCTGTGACAATTACCACCGAGTTTCACAGACAAAAATGTGACAGACTGATTCAGGATGATCGTCGTAGTACTTAGAGAAGATTTAAAATCGTAATCGGTTTTTCAAAAGAACGTGAGGGTCACATTATTTCTTTGCGTAGTTATCGGAAGACTTGTGCGCGTGTGTCCAGAATGCTGACGCCTGAAATGGAAGGCTGAAATGCTGACTTGAAATTTGCCATTCCTCTCCCGTTACGAGAAGAAAGGTGACAAAACATGGGTACACCATTACGACCCTCAACCGAAACATCGGTCAATGAAATATCGACACACAGACTCGGCCCCAAAAAAGAAATTCAAGACAGCTCTCAGCTAAAAAAATCATGGCAACAGTGTTTTGGGACGCGAATGGTGCTATCCATGATTTCCTTGAACGTGGAACAACAATCGATTCAGAGCGTTGTATCACAACGCTGCAAACTTTGAAACGACGAATGACGAGGGTCCGAAAGCAAAAGCGAAATGTGTTCCTGCAGCATGAAAATTCCAGACCACACACTTCATATACCATCACAGCAGAACTTATGAGACTGAATCTCACCACCATACGGCACCCTCCATACTCTCCAGATTTGACGCCGTCTCACTTCCATCCGTTCTCAATAACTAACATTATGGTTGTCATGCAGATATAATTGTTTAGCTCCTCCCTGAATATCCAGTTTTCACTCTTTCCATTCCCTCACGCGGTAAAATGGACAAGAGTTTCTGACGCCTCATTGCATACTTCTCTCCGCACTTGCCAGACATAGTTGTTATATTTGTTTGTAGGCGACGTCAATAATATTACGTTGTGCAATTGTTAAATGTAAAATTCTTTTGCGACAATTTTGTTTGTTTCTTCGTCATAGTTTTAAAAATTTATGTCCGTTAACTCTCCCACATAATTACCCACTTGTTCGAAAACCCCACAATACGAGGTTCTCTGACGAAATATTCCCACTTTCCGCTGCACCATTACAATACTCTCTATACTACGAACGCCCGTAGTATGACGAGAAAGTGTAATCACTTTCTTTGGTACCAGGGACCCTTATAATGTGTAATTTCGTCAAAATCAACATAGGTATTTTCCAACATAAATTTTGTATATTGCGTGTATACACCGTATAGAAAAATACTAAGAAAGTAAAATTATAACTTTCTGAAATTTATTCAAGTCTCTAAATTTATGGAATGATGAGGCTGCGCAAGTCCGTAACAATCATTTCTAAGAAATTTCCCTTACTAATGCATGTAAATAAAACCAAAATGTCAATGTAAAGAATGTATGTAAAATAGAATTTAATCAGAAATTTTCGCATATAGACCATGCTTCGAATATTTTTTCAATTATCCACTTCGACTAATTGTAGGCACGTGTTCACATCGCCGTTTGATGAGTCTGCTGTTAGTCCAACGGGTAAACAGCTTGATGCTGAAGTATACTTTGAAATGCAAAAATCCGTTTTCAAGTAACAATTGATTTTTTAATTGCAAATAATCTTCGAACGATAAGGATAGATATAAACCAACTTCTTTTCTTTTGAACTTCTTGATTCGCGTCAAGGACGAGTCGCAAAAACACTCGTCTTGGCCTCTTCGAAATTTTATCAGACTCGAAGCGGGCACAAAGGAACAAGATAGGTCGCTGCCTCCAGCTGTCCATTTCCAAGGACAGGAAGGTAGGATACAATCCTCTCAAAGATGAATGATAATAAAATGAGCGTTGAAATTAGCCGGGGAAAGGGCGGAGCATGCAAAGCAAAACTGCAACACCAATTCACTTCTCTGAGGAACTAAATGATTGCTGCAGTCTTTGCTTGAAATTTTTAAATAATATTCTTGTTTTTTAGTGGATCTAGAGCAAACTATTATCTAAAACCCCTTTTTTGATTCTCTTCTCCCCAGCTCTTTACAATTTCTTTCCTGTAAAAACATTTTATCACAATCGAAATCTTACTGAAGTAATAATAATAATAATAATAATAATAATAGTGAAAATTAAATACCCTCTAATGCAACAATAGGACATTTTGGTTTGACATTTTAGTAGCAAAATGAATGACCTTCATTTATTTGATATTTTTACATAAATAAATAAAAATGGATATTACTTATTTCAATTCATTACGATGGCAATAGAATCTTTTTTTTACATTTTTCGGAAGAAGGTGGCCTTATTGCATATGAAATTATAATGTATTATGATTAATTAATATTCATTAACATTTCAAGCTTTTAGAATAATTAGAAGTAAAGATAACATAGAGCAAGTTACCAAATTATAATTGAAAATAATTGTATAAGAAATGAATTTGAGTTGCGTCTATAATAAATGAAAAATAATGTTTTCTTAAAATGTATTGAATTCACAAATCAATTGATGTCATTGCAACCTCTGACTGGGAGATCCTAGGGTTCGAATCCCGACGGTGGCACGATTTTCGGCACTAGCTAGACAGCTAGAACGGGTTCAGACGCAGCGCTGTCTGGAGGAGAAATCTAGCGGCCGGCTGCTCTGATCGGTTTTTTACATGGTTTCTCCGAATATCACCAGGCGAATTCCGAAGCAGTACCCTAAAAAAAGGATTACCGACCACGCGCAATCTTTCAAATCTCTTCCTTGTCCTATTCTCACCCCTTACACACACTAAATTGCACTACACTCCCACACATACCGAGAATCCGGTCGGGGCTTAGAACTTGTCCCGGCTGGTACGGTGGCCAGCTGGTGGGAGATACCTGATTGGAGAAAACCCCGCAAGCCGATAGGTAGTCGGCGCCGAATCTCACCATCACGCGGGGGAAGATCACCTCCACCTCTCGCAATAAAACATGCACTTCACTTACGGGATTAAAAACCCCAGCCGTGGACGCGCCCTGAATCCCTAATTAATCAATCAATCACCGTTTTTCGGTACGCGATTACAATAATTTTTCTTCTTACGAAGTAAGTGTGAGAAAGTAAAAATACCGCTCCTGGTCACGATCACATCCCAGGTTCACTTGAGCAGCATCACCTTAGACGTTCGTGTAGTAGTTCTGCCTCTCCTCCATCCTCCGCGTACAATGACATTTCAAATGATGAAAATATTTTTTTCCGTTGAATTGCATATTACATACGGTAATAAAGAATCTCAGAAACATCACGTCACTCTTTAATGGCGATGTACGTGGATACGAATGTGAGGTGAATAAAATACTGGCGGTGCTACAACAGCCTGTGCTTTTCGCATTATTTGAAACTTTTTGTAATTATTGAAAATTCAAAGAGTTCAAGAAAATAAAGATCAATGCCATTCTTGAAGTGTCTTGTACTACTTCTGAGGGAAACATTTAATAAAACATTTGGAGCCTTTTTTGAGAATATTTTGAAAATGTTAAGGCTTCAGGTAAAGTACTTCCAAAAATTAAAATAACTGTTTCAAACTCGCAGAGCAAGTCCTACCAGATCGATGGTGCAATATTAATTTTGGAGAAAAATCATCTGAACGCTTTAGGTGCTATCGTTTACCATAATCGACGATTTGCCGTCAATCGATTTTTTTATTTCAAATTCTCAGAAAACGTGGATTCTGACTAACAACATGTTAGATGAAGTAATTTATTAAATGAAGGAAGATCTACTCTACGATACCAGGGCCCCACAATACGAGATTTTCTGTTTAAAAATCGTCGATTTCTCCTGTTGAATTACAGTACTTCCTCTTTACTACGTAAGTACGTATTAAGGTAAGAAAGTGAAAGGGAATTAATTGTATTTGTTTATATCAGGGACAAAAATACCGAAATTATAGTGGTAAAGGTATTTATACCGATTTAGATATACGTTTGCCTCTATTACACCTTTATTTGAAATAGTACCTTTAAAAATGCCGGTATACGACTTCAAATACCGGTATTTTTAGACGTATTTTACCTTTATCCGACGTCTATACCGATAAAATACCTCTACCTCAAGGTATTTTAGTTGCTTCATACTGATATTTTGGTGGAAATCATTGTCATTTTACCACTGAGATGGCTCAGAAGAACAATTATTGACTCCGTAGAGTTTCTGGCCGGGAGGTCGTAAGTTTCTAGCCTCGACGGTGGTGGATTTTCCACACTAGCCATAATATTCTAGCTAGATCGGCCATTGGCTGGAAAGGAATTCTAGTGGTCAGGTTTTCTGAAGCATAGATTTCAATGGTTTCTCCGATCAGTACCAAGCGAATGTCGGAATACGTAACAAACGGTCCTCTGATAGCGCGTTCTTTTCTCCCTCATCTTTTTCCTTAAACACACCATTCTTTCTCGCACTACACTACCAAACATCTCAGGAGACCAGTCGGAGCCTTAAGTTTGTTTCGACTGATCAGGATATATTTGAAGGGAGGGAATGCTCCTGACATCTAATTCGCCGCTGAATTTCACATCCCAGCGCGAGAGGAACACCGGCTTCTAAGGATTTATTAATTGATTGGTTTATTGATGATTCCGACAGTTTATACACCAACTGTCCAGCCCCATTTGTAGTACATTTTATACCGGAAAGTGAATGTGTTCCTCGAATGCTAGATCGTGGGATCCGGCGCTGACGTACATGTCTGCTTGCAGGGGATTTCTCTCTCCAAGAATCTGCCCTGCTGGAGCACCGCCGTAACCGGAACAAACTTTAGTTCTCAACAGAGCTTCAGACAAGTTTGGTAGTGCAGTGAACGTGAGTGTGTGTGAGTAAGGAGAGAGATTGGAACAAAGGAGAGGAAGGAAAGACCGCGTGCGGATCATGGTCCGTTTGACAGGGTGCTACTCCGACGTTCACCTTTCAGAGATTGGGACGTGCATTTTTATTAATTTCTCAAAATTATCAACAAAAGGAAATTGTCTCTGTGTGGATGTATGAGGGACATTATTTTACATTGAAAATACAAGTATAATACCGGTATAACCTTTATGGAGATCCATACCTGTACAGACATCTCGTAAAGGTATTTTACCGATATAAAAGAATAAAGGTATTGATAGAGGTAGGGAAAAATACCAGCATGTTACCGGTATTCAATACCTTTTCGGTCCCTGGTTTATATTGTTTATATTATATAGACTAGCGGACCCGACAGACTTCGTCCTGTCAAAAAGATTTGTAATGTGAAATTTTTTGTTCCTACATGTTTTATAGTCTGGGCAAAAAATTATCCTGAACAGAACCGTCACCCTGGTGATAGGGCGTTGTGAATAAGAAATATAATTAAATAAAACATATATAAGCATTTAAAAGTAAGTAATCGCTTTATTTTTAATCATGTGAATCATAATTATTAACAAAAATCAGTTTTATTTTCATTGTAGTGCTTTGTGATGTACGATATTTTTTGTTTGATTACCTGGCGCATAGACAAACAAATCTGCTGGTTTTCCAACACGGGAACAGGCAACATACAATTGACCATGTGAGAAACATGGGTTTTCTAGATTAATACCACACTTAATGATTGCCCCCGGGACTTGTTTATGGTCATAGCAAAAGCAAGCCGAACTGGAAACTGTAGTCGTTTAAAGTCAAACGGCACATCAATCGGAATCATTGGGATGCGCGGTATGAGGACGTCTTCTCCTTTACACTTCCCTTTCAGTATAGTTGCTAGTAATTGTTTAGTAATTTTTTTATCGCTTACCGTGTGCCGTTGCAAAGACGTGGTTGATTGATATTTCGCAACATTATAACTACCGATCCAACCTTTAATTGAAGATTGTGAGGCGGCAATCCTGGCAAGTCCAGCGAGATTAAAAATTCTGGTGGATAGTTCACTACATCATCTTGGTCAGTATCCAAATCAACTGATTTATATATCCTCGATTCGCCTGTAATTTGTTCTTGAATTTTTAAATTTAAGTCATTTACATTATGTTTTTTGCAGCCAATGTAGCTCGTTCGCTCAACCAATCATTGTTTCTATAATTTTGAGAAACATCTGGAAACACCTTCTGAATAAGTTTATCTTTTGATCGAGTTAACTGATAAAAACTTTGAGGAAAGTTAATGCAGTCAGTCAACATGTCTATAGTAAATTCGCCATTACCAATGTCAATGAGTTGTTTAGAGAATATGTTTTCAGATTGGTCATTTTGCAACTCGACACGCATATTCTTGCTTAAATGAAGTACTTTGACATGTTTCCACAAATTGGAGGACTTTAGAAATGCATTGAGTTCATAAGCTGTTGATCGTGGAATCACGGGCAATGTTTGACGAAAATCTGCTAATAAAATCATTGCACCACCAAATTGGTTATGATTGCTCCGTAGATCTTTTAAGGTTCTGTCTAAAGCATCTTACGATTTTTTATGTGCCATCGTGCATTCATCCCAAATAATTAATTTACATTGCTGCAAGACCTTTGCCATTGCAGAGTTCTTCGAAATGTTGCAGGTCGGAGTTTTATTGCTTTGCATATTTAATGGCAATTTTAATGCTGAACGGGCTGTTCGACTACTACTGTTAAGCAAAGTTGCTGCGATTCCTGACGAAGCGAGTGCAAGTACAATTTATTTTTTTTAAGCAAATCGTTGCTAATATTAATGAAATCAAAAAGGTTTTTCCTGTACCACCAGGTGCATCTAAGAAGTCAATCCCTCCAGTTTCATCATTTGTTACTTTCATAAGGAGTATCAATTACCATACTTCTGTTGTTCATTCAACAGTGGAAGATTTTGTTTGAATTAATTTATTTCAAAGTGTTGAGAATCATAAGTTTTTTTTCTCGATTCAACTCTTGGTTAAAGCATCCATGCATTGGCGATTGGGGCGTGGCCAGGATAAATTGCATTAATATTTGTTTGACATCATCAAGCACATGTCCTCAATGAATCAATCCTTCGTTTGTAATTTCTTGATTAAGTGATGATTATGATCTTAATGATTAAGAAATTGAAGATAGTGACACATCTTAACTTAGGGTGAGAACATAAAATAATTACTGATTAACTGCTTATAATATACTTGAAAGTTTGGCATACCAATTTTCTTGAACTAAAATTTGTTGACCCAAATGAGGTCATTTGGAAAAGCAATTGTTATTTGTTGGATATTTGGTCAAAAAGTGTATGGATCTGGGTCTATTCCTCAACTAAAGAATAAATGGCTCTTGGTGGTGGTTCCAATGTATCAAACTTCATTTATCATTTGCGCGCACATCCATTACGCTTCGTTTTTACTATTTCAATGCCTTACAAAATGACAACCGAGTTCGTAGAAACATAACAAACATTTGGTAGTTACTGTAGTCAATTTGACACATGCGTAAACTGAAACAGCTCGATTCAACCTTGCGCGATTATTAGTTGAATGTAGGCTCGCGCTTGCACGCGTTATGATATCCGAATTCTTTTCACGTTCATTTCGGTCGTCAACGTTCTTTGGTACAGCATGTATTGGATCGGGTATTAGCTTGGTTTGTAGCATTTCGGGTTCTTCTACCTAAATTGCTTCGTTAATAGAAGGCATATCTATCTTTACATTCTTTTGTTTAATAGTTTCGGCACGGCAACATTAATCCTCCAACGATGTAATTCTGGTGCTCCCAACGCACACGACGCACGACTGTTTTGGGATATATATTGAATTGAATTTTGAACTTTGGTATAAGGTAATAAAAGTGCAAATTGATCTTTTGAAGTTCAGGAAATCCCTACAATTGTTTAAACAACATGGCAGTGCTTTATACAATAGCTATAAAGCTTCAAATTGACTCTACGTTTTAGTTAGAAAGTTTGTAATGTGAAAAAGAAAATAAGGGCTATTATTCGAGATTTTTTCCGGAATTCCGGGTTTTCCCGGCAATTATTCCGAATTTTTCTTCGACAACGACAAAACCATCCTTGAACCTTCAACGAACATTTAAAAAAAGAATTGGCCAAATTGGTCAGGGCGTTGTTGAAAGTTATGCGCTTACTAACACATTTTGCGATTCATTTTTATATTATAGAAGATGTAAAAGGTTCGATATTCATTGGAATATATGGATTTTCGAAAATCGCAAGACACATACCACTTTTCTATTCTGTCCACCAAGTACATTTTTGAAGACATATAGAATAAAGTTAATCTGATGGGTCCTAATGACATATGTCTTATTTACACTAAAACCTTTGGATTTTTTTAACCTTTCAAAATATTTTTTTTCACAACTCTTCTTACACCTTTTATACTGAAGACAGATATTTATTTTTTAATTTAAAGTTTACCTCAAATTATTTCATGTACCTTTATTAGAAAATATAAGTCGTTTTCCCGTTATTTCGAGTTGAACTGTGGACGATCACAAGAACAATACGAATATATAGTGCGCCAGGAAAGTCACCACCCAGTCCAGTCGGGGACTCGTGTTAAAATATGCATTTATGTTATGCATCCAGATTACTGAGAAACAAGGGACAACACTTCTAGCATCCGTTATGATGATCCACTTCTATGATCCGTTGAGTACGCAATTTACTTTTTACAAGCTGCAGCTCTTGCTACCAACACAATTTTTATTGCAATCACTCTCACAAGCAAGGTGCCACTGCGGAGAGACATTCCCAGCGCGCTTTATTATAATGCAATAAGCACGTAACTGCAATATGCTCTCTATCACAGAGGCAACGCATGCGACTCTCACTCGTAGCTTAACTCGACTTTTCTTTTTACTTAATCTCTTCGTAGGAATAGAACACAATACACTCAATTCAATAGCAGAAAGCCATTTGCATTTTAACTTTGAAATTAAAAAAATAAAGATATGTATTTTTTTATTCGCTTTCCTTTATGTAAGGAGTTTTTAGTGAGTTAGAAGCTATAATATATATTTCATCGTTACAAAAAATATTATAAAGTAGGTGCTGCTGTAGCACCACTATTACGTAGGAAATCTTGTTTAGTTTTAAATTTAAATTGTAAATATTTTTCATTTTCAATAATTTTTATAAGCTATTAAAAATTAAAAAGTTGTCCGTTTTTTTTAAACACACCTGGCAACCCTACGAATACTATATAAAGAGAGAGTTACATAATGCTGCCGGAGGAGGTGTCGAAATGTCCACAGAAATCACGCGTTGTGTGTCATGTAAACTTTATTGTTACTTTTCCTGTAGATAGAGTTGTGAAAACTATTTGTGTTTTAGTGTTCTTGATCCTGAAAAAGTGATTTTTTAAAAAATTCTCTTTGTCAGTCCGTCTACGTAGAGTAATTATAGAGCCTAAATTAGAGAGGATTTTCACGAAAATGGATATTTCTCGAACGATCTAGCTGATGTCACGAATTGTCGAAATTGAAATGAATCTTTTATTTTGAAAGTACTTTACATCAAGCTCCAACATATTTTTGAAAGTTTCTAAAAAGGAGCTCCAATTGTTTCTTTAAATCTGAAGTCACTAAAAATCAGAAGTCACCTTTGGCAAGACAAAGAGTGAAATTTAAATGAAAATTGTAGTTTACTTAAATGTTTACATAGTGTGTCTAACATTTTACTATATTCGATTGATAACATTACAATATTCTGCTTATATTTATCAATTAATCAATTTTTATTATTATTATTATCAATTTCGGCGTAACAGCCTCGTTTGATGTTTTTCCAATTTGGTACTGCACTAAATTATCTTACAATACTCATGTCGTAAATAAGTATTTCACAACATTAACTTTAGTCTATGTAAAGAGCAAGTTTTTGTATTATTTGGACTCGCTGGATCTTACACATAATGTGATTATGATAAGTTGGGCTGTGCCACGCTGGGGAGATTATTTGGGATGCAGGGGCTGATCCAGAAACCAATTTATTTTTTGGGGGGCGGGAGAATTTTTAGGTCGTTGTATATATATATATATATATATATATATATATATATATATATAACACAAAGATAATATAAATCATAAACAAGGTACATTATTTATCATAAAATGATTTTAACAAAATTAAAGTATTAAGTATAATATTTAATGAATTCTTTTTAGTTTTAAACCATAAGTAGTGACAATTTGTTATTAAAATGGTTGAATTCAGAGCTGCAAAATACCGAAGAATTATGATATTATATTTGTTATTCTATGACACAAGTGTCGACAGATAGAATTTTAATAAAAACGCATGATATCGATTAACAAATTAAACATTCGCTCACATACAAACATTACTGTCTAGGACTGAAGAAAATCGACATGATTTCACAAAATGTTTCAAGCCTTTTTAACGTTTTACTTTCTCGTATGCATACGTAGTGATACAGAATAATATACGTAGTATAGAGAAAGTTAGGTAATGCTGCGCGAAAAAACGGCGAATATTCGGCAGAAAAAATGTCATTGCCGGGCCCTGATACCGAAGAAATGGTTAAATCTAATGGCCAAATTCAGGGGGGAAATCTTCTAACACATGGTAAAGCCAGAATTCCTGTTTTGTGGGTCCTTGATTGAAAAATCAATTGGCATTAAAACATCCGTCCGTCTGTGTGTCCGACAGTTCGTCTATGAACACCACTAGCACCTGAACCATAAGTAGGATTTTTTCCAAAATGGATATTGCTTGGTCGATAGGGCTCTAGTCAAATCTCTGAGATTTTGAAAAACATTCTTTCAAATTTGAGAATACTTGTATTCTACATAAACCCCCGGATCTCTTCAAACTTTTATAAAAAGGCTCCTATTTTTTCTTTAAATTTCTTGAAAGAATAGATTAAAATACACTTATAAAGGTGGTAAAGGTTTGATTTTCAGGGTTAACTGAATTTTAGAAAATTGTTAAAGTTCGGATATTTTGGCGTCTTCCTACAACTACAAAATTGAAGAAAGATAGTTTTCCTTCAAATACAATTGGTTCTCCGTAGTGAGTTCTTTCATTAAGACCCTGTAGTTTTCGCGCAACATTGGGTGTTATTTTTGCTTTAAACTTTTGGTAGGGATACTACCTAATGTCCTCTATGAAATGGCATAAGTATCATATTGCATTATTTTGTTTTTTCACAAATTACAAAAATGTAATTTTTTGACTTGTCTGTCATGTAATATTTACATTAGTGGTAATTTGTTCACATTATTGAATGGATGATTTATGTGCTTCAAATAATGGCATGTAATAACGGACTGGAAAAAGTTGCCTGCGACAGCAATGGAACCCTTTCCTCTAGGTGTACAAAGTTTTAAAAGTATATTAACTAAGGACATTTGTAAAATGTATTAGTCAGTTAGGCTTATTAAAATAGTTATTATTTTTAATTAATTTTATTATAATTGTTATTTTGGATTATTAGTATTGTGATAATCACTATTAAATGCATTGGTTTTTAAATATACTATTATGATTAAAGTAGTAGTTGAATTGGAGGGTCGTGACGTGATGTCAAGTGTAGTGCGATAGAGAAGTAGAGAGAGAGGTGCAAGTGAAGTGAAGTGAAGTGTATTTATTACTTAAAAATTCCGTGCAGGACAGTCGTAAAGTGTAGAGGTAATGCTGTCATTGTTATTATTGTTATTATTGTCTTAAAATGTTTTAAAACTACAGTGTATTATTATACTTAGTTGTAATATGTAAATTGTAGTTCTGCCACCAGGTTGTATACCTACCTGCAGAAATAATAAATCTATCTATCTATATAAAGGTTTACGGAAACTCAATAGGTTTCTGTATAAATGAGTCAGGAATCCCACATTTTTAAAAACGCCCAAAAGTCATTTTCTCTAAAAATGGCTCCAAATTTTATTTTCTAACTTTTGCAACGCGTAGTTGTAATTGCACTGTTAAAAATTACATAAAACTCATTTTGCTGTATTTTTACATTTTTTTTTAGAAATTACACAAATCATTTTTTTAAATATTTCTCACGCAGTTAATATCCACATTACCAGCGATTTTCTTCTGTTTTTCATTTTTATACTTCCTGCACTTCTACCATTTTCCCCCATGGGACTTTTGGAGGGCAAATGCACCCCAGCGATCCGCCATTGCGATTACATCAGTAATACATCCAACAGCTTGAGTTATGCATCTGAATTTGTTTTGATAAAAAAATACGTATCTTTTCTTTGCTTTTAAAAACATTTTAAGAGTATTTATTGATAATGTTATGCGTAGTTTTAAGTCAAAATCCGCCCCTTCGTTATTACATTTCCACATCCTAGGGACACTATATAAATGCCCGACAGTCAGTCGAATGATGATGGGTAAATTAAGATAGTTTTTTATTCAAATTGTTGTGGTCTAATGTGTCATATAACAGATTAGCATGACGCAGGCTAAAGTCAGATCATGCTGCGATTTTATTCGTTTTAAAGAACACCCGAAAATATTTTTACCGAGTAGGGAGAAAGTTATATAATACTGCGCAAAGATAGGCGAATTTTCAGCAGAAGAACTTTTATTACAGGGCCCTGGCAACGAAAAAGTAAATAAGTTCAGTTGCTAAATTTTAAAAACATCCTCTAACACGTGGTTTAGGCAGAATCCATGTTTTGTTGGACCTTGATACCGAAAAATCGAATGACGGCAAAACGTCTGACTGTCCATCTGCGAACAACGCTAGCGGCTAAGATTGCTGTGACATTGAAATGTTTTGAAGTGCACTTTACTTCTCGATAAAAATGAGACTGGATATAATTTTGAATAAATCCTTTAAAAGTAATATATGAGACTGTCTGTATTGTTAATTCGAACTCGGGAGAAGTGAAAGTTTGGCCCGATTCTTCTTAATGTTTAGGCAATATTACCTCTTGATCCTACTGATCTTTCCATCACTTTGGTTGTAGACCAAACTCCATTCATCCTTGCGAGACATAATTATCATTGATCGTGGAACTCTTGAGATATTCATTCTGCTTACATGCCTGAGCCATTTATTCTAGATGTTACTGTTTCATCGATGACATTTATATTAACTTCTTCTCTTACACAATTGTTTGACTTATAATCTAATTTCCGACAGGATTGAATGTTGGCAAGGTTACAAATTTAAAGCAACTAAGTTCTTTCCGGATGTTTCATACGGAAACTTCTCAGAGATTAAAATTTATTTATCTACGAAAATTATTTCTATATTCACTCGAAATTGTTTTAACGTGTTTTTGTTTTCCTTGCATTAACAATATAGTGCTCTACAACGATACCTCCATATCGGGGGTAATAACATTTGAAATTGTTACCAGAATTTTGTTAAATCGCAATTCCGTGTCACTCAATAGTTTGATGATTATATTTATAAAACAAACTATACATTAAATTTAAAAACAAACAACTTAACGCTGACTTAGGAGCGTGGTCTACGCTTCTGAAATTTCGCAGAGATCAAGCAGGAAAGTGTGAAACAACTCATTATTTGGGCAGTACTTTTTACTTTCTCCCTACAGAGTAGAGAGAAAGTTATGTAATGCTGCGCGGAAAATCGCCGAATTTTCGGCAGAGAAACACTTATTACTGGGCCTTGGAGACGAAAAAGTGGATAAATCCAATTGCGAAATTTAGAAAAAAAATCCTCTATCAAATGATGTTGCAATAATCCATGTTTTGTGGTCCTTTCTGCCTATTTGTCCGTCTGTGAACAACGTTAGCGGCTCAGTAAATACTCAGTAGAGGTTCAGTAGATTTTCCCCAAAATTGATATTCTACAATAGATAAGGCTAATGTCGCGGTCCCTGTAATTTCAAATCGATATTTCAATATTAGGCGATTCTTTAAATGAAGTTCCTGGGACATTTTCCAAGTTTTCATAAAAATGTCCCCATCGTTTTTGATTAAATTTTGTTGTTGGATAGTGTGAAGGACGTTCAAGAGAATGGTGCAGGTCTCATGTTCATTGAAAACCCGTAATTTCCGAAAATTGCAAAAGTTCTCATGTTTTTCGGAGTTCCTACAACTAAAATAATTAATATAGAGATTTGCTCCTTAATAAAATATGTTCCTTAAAGATAGGTTATGAATTAAGATCAGGTACAATTTTTCGAAAATTTGAGTACTTTTCACGTAATTTGTGTGAAATTACGGGCGAGAAAGTATGTGCTGTTTAGCACCATTCGTTAACGACAAGAGATTACTTTTATCGACAATTATATTTTTCATATTTATCGGTAAACGAACCTTCCATTTCAATAGCTCCACTTGCCCTTGAGAGAAAATATCATTGACACTATCGCTCTACGAGCCACCGTTTCAACGTAATTGAAATTTACAATTTGCAATGGGTCTTTATTAGCAGTTTCCTTGCTCGCCGATAAATATATAGTTACGCAAGTCGTACTATGGAGCAGCAAACAAAAATAAATAATATGTATTTTATTCATATTCGCTATAAAACTGTTTGTCTCGGCGTTAATAAATTTACCAGTTTTTTTTTACAAGCTAATAACACACGAGTTAAAACATTGAGACGGGAGTTAGAGTAAAAAGGAACGTTTGAAACCTTAAAACACAATCATAGTTAGTATGCAACTATATTCACTGCGTCAGATAAATTTTTACTACAATAAACCCATGATATCACCAATAAACGCTACATCTTATTTTTTCAAAGAAATGATAATGACAATAATTTCGCTCCAAGGAAATTGGAGTCATTGCCTTTAGTCATTGCCTCCGCCCTCAGGATTAAGCGTCTGTATCGCACAACCTAAGCGAGACATTGCAAAAGTGTCTTTTCAGTATACGTTTGTGTGGAGAGCGAATAGAATGAGGGTAAAATCAAAAATGAGGCTGATTATGAGATGCTAAATTCTTGTATTCAATTATAAATCTCGAGAAGGAAATGAGATAGCACCGATCGGATTGCGGAATTATGTACTGCGTTTAAAGAGGAGACAAAAATTGCAACATTTGCAAACGTATAAACAATCTTCAATTTTTTCCGATCTAAAGCATGGAGAATTCCCCAATGTCCCAGGACCGAAAAACGCGAATTAACAATTTTGCTACAACTAAAAAATTATAAACAATTCCTAAAGAAAAAACGCGATCGAAAAACGCGAATTAACAATTTTGCTACAACTAAAAAAGTTATAAACAATTTCTAAAGAAAAAACGCGACCGAAAAACGTGAATTAACAATTTTGCTACGACTAAAAATTATAAACAATTCCTAAATTCCTTCCATAGAACGGACGGGGAGGATTCACAAATTGTGTCTATGTTGAACATTTCAAAATTTCAGTTTTGACAGGAGTCGTAAATTGATTGCTAAAAGTATAATTCTTGCTAAAGTATTAAATATTCACTGGTATATTTTGCACTGATACTCGAGCGAAAACATCTGCTCAGAAATATTTGTCCGTGGTGTACGCGCAAGCAAAAGCTGTCCGTCGACGGCGAGAGATAACGGTATTTCCATCTCAGACGTAATACAAACGAGGCGCCGCCCCCGGACAGTGTCTTTCCCACCCCTTGAGATTGTGCGCCAATCACCTACACACTAAGGTTCTAACTACTAGCGATTGGTCAAAGCGCCCTCCCCCCGAACGACGAGTGTCACTGTGAGAGATGGCTGAGGGCATCAACTGATGGCACTGCAGTCCCTCTGATCGGGAGGACCTACGTTCGAGTACCGACGGTGGCAGGATTTCGACACTAGCTTGTCAGTCAGGACGAAGAGAGTTCTAGCGGCCAGCTGCTGTGATCGGTAGTTTTCCGTGTTTTTTCCAATATACGCCCGGGACACGGACAGCACGCGCTCTTTCGTAGCTCTTCCTTGTCATATCCTCACCACTTACACTCTCATACACTAACATGCACTACACTACCACATATGACGGGAGACCGATCCGGAACTTAGAGCTTGTCCCAGCTGGAGCGGTGCCCCGCTGGTGGACGATACTTGATTGGAGAAAACCCTGCTAGCCGACAGGTCGCCACCGGATCTCACCATACAGCGAGAGAAGACCACAGTCACCTCCCGAGCAAACACATGCACCACACTTAGTGGACTACTGACCTTAGTAATTGATGCGCCAGGAATCACTAACAATCAATGAATCGATGGGTGTTAGGTGTGTTTGCACGATTGGGAATATAGAATTTCAAATACTTTTTTTCTTTGGGTGAGGGTATAACATTTAGAAGGCAAAAGGTTATACTATCAACGTCTGTCAAGCTAATATTTTTGCACCATTTCAAAGAATTACGCTTTTATTTTGCAGGAAAATAAAAATTGGCTGGCCCTGTTTGCACCTCTTGATACATTTTATTTATATTAATTTTCTCTGCTCTTCCAAACGTACTACATTTCCCCCAACATTCTTCCATTTCTTTCTGATTTTTGTTTTCTCGCACTTACTTCGTGAGAAAAGAAATTATATAATCGTGCGCAGGAAAACGGCGAATTTTCGACAGAGAAACTCTTCTTGCCCTGGAAACGAGAAAGTGGATAAATTCTCTTACTATATACAGTAAATGACTTCCTCTAACACGTGATGAAGCCAGTAGCAATGTTTTGTGGGTCCTTAATAGCGAAAAATCTGTCTGTCCGTCTGTCTAACGCTAACGCTTAAACAGTTCAGCCGATTTTTTCCAAAAATTGATATTCCCCGATCAATCTGAACGAACTCAAGGCTTTGGAAGTTTCAAACTGATATTTTGATTTTTGAGGGTACTTTATATGAAGTCCCAAAAACATTTTCAAAATTTTCTCAAAAATACCACCATTTTTTATTAAACTTTGTTCTCATATAGCATAAAGGACGCTTAAGAGATTGATTCTCGAATTCATTGAATCCAGATTTTTCGAAAATTGTAAAAGTATAATATTTTTAGGGCGTCTTCCTACAACTATAATATTGATGATAAATATTTTTTTCCTTGATGAAATCGGCGTCTTAAAGACAAATCATGAAATAGGTCATGTACAATTTTTTGAAAACATGAGTAGTTTTCACGTAATTTTCCGCAAAATATAACCAATATTTAAATAGTCTCTTGAAAACTTCGAAGTGTTAGGAAAGTAGAAGCGTGTTTCCCGCCGGCTAAGCAGCGATAAAATGTTTGCCTTTCTTGTGTCACGGTCTTTAACGACGGTAGCGGGCCCTGGCAGTCATCGCAGTTACGATAATTCTCTGTCGTTTGCAAGGTCGCGAAACCGGAGTTCGGTCGAAGGAACTGCCCACAATGGCGCATGCTCAGGGACAACGATAAGAAGGGAGGTCGCACACCAGCCCGGCATGGCTCACAGCTGCTCACAGCGATTTGCATGTCCCATCGACAAATACAATCGTTCCTATTTGCCCACGAGCACGGTATGGTATTGGTTTAAGAAAGACGTTTTATATTTTATTTTTTCTGGTGACATAAAATCAGAAAATGATGGAAAATAAATGGATCTCAAGAAGATAGACAGCAGAGTTAAGGAAAAACTTGCAGCAGTTTTGTGAAAATTTGTTATACGTTTCGTATCTTCAAATAGTTCGATCAGCGTCCCTTGCCTTACCGCGTTAGAAGGCAGCGCTGCGTGATCTTCGGTGGCGACTGTTACATTCAAACCATATCCGTTAAACACGAGTCACAAAAAATCAAAATGACTAAAAATATGCTTATCTAATGTATCACAATATTTATTCGTTGAATTCCTCTCTTTATGCTCGTCACGATATACTAAAAAATATGTATAGTTCCATTTGAAAAATCAAAGTTATCTCAATATCTCGTAAAATAATAGTGATAAAATAGAAATGAATACATGTATCACATTAGCCCCATTCCCTTATGCCCACCCGTGAAAACTGCATTGCAGTAACTTCAATTGCATTAACTTATTTGTTTAGTTATGCCTATATTAAAGTTTGGAATTAATCCGTGCTTCGGAAAATATGATCAATTGTTGCTCCGGGTGTAAAAATTCCTGGTTAATTTCATTTAATACTTTGAAATGTGTATTTTATTTTTCTGTAAATATTTTTTTCAAAAATAAATATTTCATTTAAAAAAAATTAATTACTTTAAAAAAATAATCATTTTTATACGAACTCGATCAGATAAAAATTTGAAAATAATATATGCGTATTTCTTGTTCAGTTTTCTATAAAACACATCAAGAAAAATGTGAGCACTGCACACGTACAATTCTAAAAAATAATTGTAAGTATGAGGACGTGCTCTTCCCCCAGAAGGTATGGGTAACAGCGAAACGAATCAACTACTGCTTTTCCTCGTGTCAGCGAAATGGATTTTACTGCTGGATCCCTTTGCGTTCTAGGGACGGGACGCCCTTCTGACCTTGCTCATAAAATACAACACACCGCTTGTCAAGGGACATGAGTACAAATATCTGAGCATCAGTCGCAATACACATCTTTTAAAGTGAAGAGTGCTAGAATTTGTACTGTGAATCGTGTGTATATTATGCAACATGAGTAGCAGTGACCGTGCGAGGTACGCCAGATGTTTCAATCCATTTAATTCTTCTGATCACGATTTTAAGGAGGGAAAGAAAGAAAGAAGACGCGTAAACCACGATTTCCTAGTAAAGCTTGATTTAGAGGAGCCATTAGATTTGCGAATTTGTGATTCATGTCGGCAATTATTTGCTTCTCCCATGGTCCATGTGCAAAATATAAAAATAAAAATGAATTGCCTCCATGAAGAAGATTTTTAAATCCGTGCAGGTTGGCATTTTTTCAGCGTCACGTGGTAAAAGGTCATGCTGGCATGGGAGGAACTGTTAAGAGACTTGCCACTCGAGCTACAACTAGTTCTAATTACAACGCCGAACAAACTATTTGATTGGTCAGAAAGAAGTCCTTCTAATACTTCGTTTATGATGCACTTTAGATATGCACAGTCATCACAATGAACATGTAAAGTATTGGGATCAAAATTTAAAGCCAATTAGTGGAACTTTAAAAATATATCCTTTCACTTCTTTGTCATTAACAGAAGCTACAGTAAAACTACTTTCTTTCGCTACAGACGGTAAGCGCGTATATTTACAGTGAGTTGTGAGGGACAAGAGAATGCCAAACTTATTCTGGTCTTCTCAACCTGAAGAGTGAACTTTTTCATCGTCCCACAGAAACAGATGCATTGACATTGCAAGGAAGGCGCACACAATAATCTGCCCAGACCGGGAATCGAACCCGGGATCGCGTCATGGAAAACGAGCACATTGCCCAGTGACTTACCCGTGGGGCAGCGCTTCGCGGTATCCGAGCTAAAATTATTAACAGATTAATTCTTTTTTTACCAACTTCAGTCATGGATATTTATAGAAAGTCTCATACGCCATTTTTCCATTCCGTGGGAGCCTCTTTAGATTGATTGATTAGTCACACAAAATTTAAAAAATCTATGACTCGAAGACTTGACACATGTTTCATTATGCATGTCGAGGCGCTGAATCCGAATATGTTCCCTGTTAACAGGAGTTGACATCAGAAGTAAATACAAAATAATACATTGAAATAACGGAGTTCGGAAATGTGTAAATTAGATGCTGCAGTGGCGGCGTGTGCGCTGGCCGAAACTGTCAACGATTCTAGGAATATTGACTTGACGTGCGTCCAACTCAGTTTTAGTTGTCTGTGATTTTGGTGAACGTCATTAATTTTTTGTTCCTTTGTTCGTTCGTTCAAAGTTTTCAAGAGCAGTAAGCCGTAATAGGCGGCGCACGTCTTCCTCTTGCAAAATATACAAATTTTATTTGTTTAGCGACAAAGAAAGAGTTAAAAACTACGTGAAGTTATACGGGAAGAAGTGAAATCGTGCTCGGTTTCTTGAACTCCGGGAGCTCTGTTTAACTCATAAATATTACGTTTAATTAGGAATACAGGTAGAAATAGCGTTTTACTTGCAGAAATCGGTATTAAAATATTCGCTCCCGTGTGATAAAACTATTCGCAAAGCCAAATCAGCTACGAATTTTGGCTAATAACTTTATCATGCTCTTCGTGATGGAATCGACGTATTTGCAGCGACAACTCGGAGAACAATTATTTGAATATCCATTGAGCTTAAGAAACAGTGCATAAATAGTGAAGCTTCGTTTATGCCCACATGCAAAACAAGAAGCCATCGCCCAGTTTGCTCAATGGGTAAGGGAAACTCGACGAAAAACCTGATCGAGATGGGGGTCATTCACCCAGAAGCTGATAACAATACATGAATTTATACTCCGATTTAAATGTAGTATCCCTTCAATGTCGCGCGCTAGGACGGAGACACTGTCATTCAATCAGGAGCTTCAGTACTAGAAGCCTTATACGCAATTGAAAAATACGCGCAATTCCTAACCTAGTATGTAAAATCTTCGAGTATTTCGTGATGTCTTTTCCCGACATCACAACTCGTGGTTTCATTTTGATGCAGGTAGATCTGCATACCCTGAATAGCATTAATTATGGTATTAATTGTGAAAAATTATGATACTTCTGTGTGAGGTGCTTTGGAAAGTGTTGCCCTCTGTTTACGTGCTGAATATGGTTTCGAAATGATACAAATTAGGGTGAGAGTGAAGCGATAAAGTCAGTGAGTAGGACCAGAAAACGAGCGAGCGCAAAGCGAGGAAGTAAACAAAAGAGAGACGAAAGAGTGAATGGGAGGGAGGAGAAAGAGCGAAGGCACTACAACAGCGAACTACAATGATCAGGGAACAGAGATAGAAATAAATATGGACTGCGGCCAATTCCCCCTCCTCTCCAACTCCTTCAGCCAATCAACCTCTTTCTATATTCGGAAAAATATTTGAAATATAATACACACGCATTAAATACCGTAACTTTCTTTCATTATAAGTGATTCCTAATTTAGCGTCCGTTCTTAAACAAAGCTAACCTCTTATCTCGCATCAAGCCAAAGTAGTCGTCAATGACGAAGTATTCTTTTTGATACATGATTGTCTAGATAGCGTTGAAATATCCATTTTCATTTTAAATGAAATCCTATTCTTAACTAAAAAACTTCCTTTTTGCTTTCGAATTTACTTCGTGCCTTCAAATAATCAAAGAGTATCAGTATCAACAGCTCTCTGAAAACAAAAAAACAAAAACACATATCAGCATTTTTTGTAACAAAGAATGTGAATGGTGTTCTATAATAACACTTGGACGCTGAATTAGAATATTTAATCATTTTTTGACTATCGATCTGTTTTCTTGTGACACGCTCCTCTCTATCTACGGAAATGCTTGGAAACTGGGGATATTTGTTATTTTGTTGCAGCTTCATTTCATTATTCTGCAGATGTAATTGTTCAGGAACAATTAAAATGTGTACAAGAAATTCCTATACATGTCACTGAATTCAGAAAATTGACTTCTAGGAAATTAAATAGATTTGGCAACATTGTTGATAAGCCATACTCGAACAGGTAGAATCACGCTGTTTCTTGCCTTGGTGATGACCCAATATTTGAAGCCTCTTTTGGTTACATGAACCACATTTTTTGTCTCAAGGGGATCTTAACGATCTTGTTTGAAATATGTATTTGTCGAAGTATCAATCTGAGCTTTTAGTTTCGTGACTAATAGTATGTTGTCTTCTTTCCCCCTGTAAGAAAGTGAGGCCTAGTAGTTTTTTCAAAATATTTTTCCCATAAAAGAGACATTGATTTTTGTAATGATATCAAATCCGTGATCGAGACTCTTGGGCATGACTTCAGTGTAACTGAATGGAGCTTGTAGATGCTTGGAGATTATAGTAAAATAAGTTTAAAAGCAGCACTTCACAGTGGGAACACATTTCCCTTGGTTCCGATTATTCATGAGTTAATTTCGAAAGAGAAATATGAGAGCATTAAACTGCTCCTCACACTTATCAATTATGAGAAATTCAAATGGAATAAATGAGAATATCGCAACGTAATTGCAATTCTTTTCGGCATGTAGCTTGGATACGCAGAGCATTGCTGCATTCTATGTAAGTGGGCAGCAGAGGTTTGAACTGTTTTTGACGAAAATAAATGAATAAATATAAATATATGGAGTCAGAAAAAGTCACTATTGTGGGGAAAATGCCTTCTCGGATTGAAAATGGCCTACTACTGCCTGCTCAGAGAAATGTGGTTAACACTTCTCTTGTTGACCCCAAAAATGTGTACGTGTCTTCATTGCATATTGAATTGGGTTTGGTTAAACATTTTGCGAAAGCCATGAACAAAACATGTGGATTCATGTATTTGTGAGAGAAGTACTCAAGAATCAGTGACACAAAAATAAAGGAAGGAATATTTGTAGGACCGCAAATTAGAAAATTAAAATCCAGTTCTCATTTATTTTATTTGTTGAGTGATGTTGAAGAAAAGTCATAACTGCCTTTTACATGTGTCCGTCATTTTTTTAGGCAACCATAAGGCAGAGAACTATCGCGTTATTGTAACATAAACTATTGACCACCGTACGGGATGTAACATGTCACTTAAACTACATTTTTGAATATTATTTGGACTTCTTCCCGGATAACCTCGGCATCGATAGTGACGAACATGACAAACGGTTTTACACGAACATTTCTCAATTGAAAAAAACGTATCAAGGCAATTGGAGTAACAAAATATTGCCCGACTGCTGGGTCTTACGAACGAGTCTTACGTTTCTGAGTCAAAATATCACAAGAAATAGGGAAGGAAATAATTCTAGGTATGTTTTTCACATTTTTAACACTTATGTTGTACTTTTTACTCTCTAAATATTTGGATCTCTTTTATTAAAGCGAATCATCTTGCCAGATACATACACATAGAGAGACACGCATTTACAAAAATGTTCATTACATGAAAACTGAGGCCGATACAGAAATTCTGAAATAAGATCTGGATTCAGGGGCAAATTATTTTTTAGAAACAGCGTCTTTTGTTCTTGCTACAGAACAATAGTTTTTTATGTAGACCAGTGTAATTAGTGAAAATTAAATTTTACAGGAGAGGAACATATATTGCTAGCCTGTGGTTATTTGAAGTAATCTTCTAACATTAATAAATAGACAACTTTAAATATATTATGGTAATAAATTATCTCTGGTCATTCCTATAGCGTGAATTATCAGATAACTTTTGTTATCTTATTGCGGTTCATTATTTTATGAAATGCACGTTGTGATCGCGAACAATGGCGTCACCAAATATTCCAAAATTGAAAACACTACATTAAAAAAATGGGTCATTCTCAGTCTCCAGGTCAAATCTCAGAAATTTAAGGAATATTTTACCTCGATGTCCCAGATTTTAACACTTTTTTCTGTGAAAAGTATAAGCAAAAATAAAAAAACATATTTTTCATTTTTTCCAAATATTATTTTTCGATATTATATTAATTTTCAAAATTTTCGAAAAAATATTCGCTTTACTAAAGTTAATCATTTTTAACTCCTGTTGTAATTGTGACAGAAATGTAAAATTTTGCGACATTAAAGAAAAAAAAGTTATTTCATTTGATGTTACATTGAATTCATTTTTTTAAAGTTTGACATTTTATTTCTTTAATTTTTTCCCAAAACTTGACACTTCATACATTTGAAAAAAATACCATTGAAATCTCTGAAACGTGCATGCTCTAAACCGTCTATAAGTTTGGTAAGTTACAAAGTGGGACATTGAGATGATTCTGAGAATTCTAAATTCAATAGAAATATCTACTTGCTGTTTTGCGGCGGCGTCTGCTAGAGCGTCACCCCTCAAGCTCGTACCAATCAGCAACAGACGATTACCATCAATATACTTTCACAGAGCAATAAACAAAAGTATCCCTTCACATCTCAGTATGCATGTACGTATGACTTTCATAGCCGTTTAAATTCAAATTAAAAAGTGTCAACCGGATTCAATTTAGTATAAGAAGGACGGAATATTTATATGAATAAGAGTATGTAATACGGTTAATTATATTGATATTTCTTTTACTTCCCTTTACAAAGAATATAGTTAATTTTCCTTTTCATAAGAAATGAAACTACGTAGTTTCTTTCTATATTCTACAGTTTTTTTATTACATCATTGTTACAATGGTCCTCTTTCTTAGAATTGCTCAGCGTTTGAAAATATAAAGATAATGTTCTTCACGTTATCATCAGCACGCGTAAATAATTGCCTTGATAAATTAAAAGGTTTCTGTCAGGATTAAAGGTAAGCTTTTTCGAGAATATTAGAGTAGCTCACCCCCTCCCTACCTTGCATGGTCCCTTTCCATCAGACGTTGCGAAGCAAAGAAATACCATTCAGCACTAGCATTAACGGCATCTTTGTGGAAGTATAAACTCGCATTGTTTTGTAATACTAGGCACTGACCCCATCCCAAAAATATGTCTATTAACACAGTCATAATCTTACTTGAGAAGATTTTATTTACATATTTATTTATTTATTTATTTATTTATTTACGACAAAAATAGTTAAAAACTGTGTATGAGGTGCTATGGGAAGAAGTTAATTTGAAGTTGCATTTATGTCCAGAAGCAAAACAAGGGCCATCTCAGCATTTGCTCGAGGATCAGGGAAACTGGAGGAAATCCTGATCGAGATGGGGCTCATTGACCCTGAAGCTGAAGTACAATACTTGTTACAGGTTCTTTACAATTATACAATCCAAATGATATATAATACATTAAATGCCACTTTAAAAATTAATATTACTTTCCTTTTCGATGATCAGTATAGTCTATATTTATATAGAAACAGTTGTGCAGCAGAAACTATTTTACTTGGGACTTAAATTTTGTATCGGATTTAATCGTTTAATGTCATCTGGCAAGGTGTTGTAAAATAATGTACATGTATTATATGTGAATTTTTTGTAGTGAGCTGTTGATACTATAATCTGATGAATGTGATTACTACGTCGAGTGTTGTAGTTATGTCATTTTTGACAAAAGCCACTTATTCATATACTAAGGGACAAGGTAATGGTAAAATACCTGGATTAATAAAGAGAAGGTTATAAGAATCACGTGGGTGGGATCTGCTTATTATTCGTACAATTCGTTTTGTTCTGTAAAGCAATGTTCTTTAAAGCAAAGAGCATCCATTTGATTTAAATCGCTCTGTAGAGCTGCTCTGTAGACAAATTCATTTCAAAAAGTGTAACATTTGTTTCTCTCAGTTGCAGTTTTAATTGTTGGTTTGCGTGCT
>BOPP01000004.1:5763927-5813141 GCA_017312745.1 Gryllus bimaculatus | reverse complement strand
ATTCGTGCTTTATCTCGCCTGCACACATAATGTAATGGACTGTCTGTACCAGAAGGGCAGAGTCGACGACTACATGTTACGTTGATTTGAGTCAGGCACGTTGGTAATTTGTTTACAGTGTTCAGGTCGATAAAGTTACCGCCCAAAATTAATGTCATTCTCTGCCCTTCTATGATAATGAACTGATGTCCTGATTTGGTCCCAGTTGTCTATCTGACGTGGGTAATCAACTCTGCAGTCGCGTCTGCAAACCTCCCAGTATAGGTTTAAAAACAGAATAGAGAATGCAGTTAAGTTGGCAGGGTGCTTATAGTAAAAGCCCCCATGCCCCCCCCCCCCCCCGGTTTTTATTACTGCAACGAGCCACCGACTTACAGCGCAGAAAAGTTGGGGATGTGCCGAAGACCCCGTGCGCGCAGGGCACGGACGTTCCAGACGTGAAATATCAAATTTTTCTGTCTTCGTCGAGAAATTAGCTGCAACTTAATTTTATTGAATGTTGCGTGATTATCTGTAAGTAACACAAGTACAGTCCAATTCTTTGACTGTATAGGATACCATATATTTAATATTTGGGGAATCTATTTTCATTTTTCGAGGTCTGGTTCGTTGATTCAACAACTATACCTAAAGGTTTTAATCCAGAAAGTAACAGGACTTTCGGTCTTGGGCCGGCAGTTGCGGACTAGCACCGCCATCTTGCCTACAGAATGTTTCCACACTAGAGTAGCGCAACAGACATAGCAGTAGCATGAAGGCATTCGTGCCTACTTGTACTTATATTATACAAGTGGAGTTTTAAAATGAGCGTCTGTGATGAAAATCCGCCTAAGTGCATGATGGTGTAGATAAGGTAATTTGTTTGCGAAAATAGCAAACCAATTAAAATTTATACACCAGATTTGTTGACGTGCACAGCAATAGAGAATTAATGAGTATGAAAAACCTTGTTTTGAGATAGGACTCGTACTGATTTTAAAAATGGCACGAACGAATGTTTCACGATGAGGATCGCAGTGGATGGACTAGTCTTTCGTGATCTGATGAAATTAGAGGTGAAAATCAAAATTGAAACAAAATCCGGTGAAAAAATCACGATTTAGGAATACATCTCAGAACATTTTTCCCAACTTTCATCAGGACTTAGTCTTCATGAAATCGTAGTATTTAGTAAACGTGGGAACTGGGCGATTCCACACAATTGTGCCCCTTTCGGTGAGGTTCCGAAAGCTGAAGGCCACCAAAACCAAAAGACTTTTTCTGAGAAAGAGTACGACACAAAATGGAAACCATGTTGTCGATCGAATAATAGTAAACTGGTGACGAGACGTTGGGATAAAGCACGTCAAGCTGATGAAACGAAAAAACGGCAGTCGATGGAATGGTAACACGCAATTCGCCCAAAAATAAACGGAGGGAAGTGTCGTAGACAGGCTGCCATCTATTTGGCACGCCAAGTATCTTTTTTTTTTCTTATTTTTCTTTTTCATTTCTTCAATTTTTCGCATTTCCTAATGTGTAAGAGCGGAAATATTATATTTAAGATTACTTAAAGAAAAAACTATGCCACGTCACTCAAGTATGTAATTTTCTTTGAAAAAAATTCTGGAACGGATTTATAACGAATCCAGGCATTATAAAGCGCGCGCGCTGTAAATTCGAAATTGAAGTTCTTTTCCACAGACCAATTCTTGACAGTTTTCGGAAAAAACTTCAGTTTTGCAAGTCATTTTAAGTACTTGAACCTCATAAACACACATGAGTGTTTACAAATTTGTCTGAAAATGTGCCTAATTACACAGCGGTGAGTTTTAATTTTTTATACATGCTGTAACTTTTTGAAAAAAACAGAAAACAACACCGAAATGAAAACTTCACCGTCAAATTAAGAGTGGATTAAGCACTATTACCTTTCGAACTTGTTTTTAGAAAAAAATTGGAGGAAGCGTTTTGATGCTGTGCAGTTGGGATGTGGAAAAATCGATTTTTCGAGGATTTGAACGAAAATCACACGTTTTTCCAAGGTCCCGAGGATACCGAATAAGTGTTTTCTTTCAAAAACATCCCGTCTGTCCGTCCGCTCTACCTATCCGTCCGTCCGTCTAGGTGTTTCGTGAAACAATCACTAGCGCAAAAACCATGAAAATAGGTACCTTATTTTTCTAATTAGAAAAACCTTGTTCCTCTGTTCGAAACTTTCATGATTATAAAAAAAAAAATAAAACTTGGGTACATTTACATTAAGTCCCCCGACATCTTTTCAATATCTTCTCAAAAACGGCTCCAAAATTGTTTCTGTTAAATTGCTTGTAAGAAAATAGAGTAACATATGACTTAAAAAGTGGTCATAGGTTCCTATTCTTCACACGTTAAATTAAATTATCGGAAAAAACTTATCAACAATATTGAATTTTTTCCGGTTAATTGCTTCCAATTACAATTACAAAATATAATTATTTTCTCTTCAAATAAAGATTATGTCCTCCAAAGTCGTTGTCATTAACGTCATGAACTTTTTTTTTTTCTGAAAAATTTAATGGGTAGTTTTCGACTACGAAGTGACCGTAAACAAGACATATTGCTCTATTCTTATTGTTATTTTCTCAAAAATTCATAATAAAAATATGTAAATTTTTTGACATTGTCTAGTATTATGCACATAAACGTATGTTCAAAAAAACTCGAAACAATTTTCGTGAAAACTAACTCAAAAATTCCGCAGTTTTCCAGAAATTTGCTCCAAAGCGCACTTTTCTTCAAAAAACGGCTCCAAAATTTCTTTTAAACATTTCTACAAATAGTGCTAATTCCACTATTCAATAAGTTCGTAAAGTTGCATCTTTCGGTTGTATGTTTTGTTTTTTCAAAAACTTTCTCAAATGTAAATTTTTGAATAGATTCTCTCACTTCGTTGATACTGTTTAATTTTTTAGCATTTTGTAAACGAATATCTTATTCATGAGTTAAAAGTACCTTTAATATGATTTCAAATTACGTTTCTTCAAAACTCATAAATTTTTGTGAAAAAGCTTCAAATTTCGCATTCTTCAGTTGCAGTTTAAACGCCAGTATTTTTAAAAACGGCTCCAAAATTTGCTTCAAAACGGTAAAAATTGTCATTCGAGGACGTTGGTTTTACTGTCCCGCTCCACACATTAAGGAAATCCGAAAAAAATTAATGACATAATAGTCTCAAAACATGTTACTTTTTTAACGGCGGTAGAATGGCAGAACATGGCAAGCATGTTGGCAAGCTGAATTAGTATAGCCGATGACCAAAAGAAAAGACGAAAAACTAATACGAGAAAAAGTCTGTTGCCATTCAATGTAGCACCACTAGCTTATTTCAAACGTATTCATTACTTTCTGAATCTTCTACGTACATATTAATATGACGTCGTTGGTCTGTAACTTTGGGCCTGTTCCTAGAAGGATGTTGCCTCTTCTGTCACTCTTTCTGCAACTAGCGAGTGTGCAACATGATCTTCCCAACAGCACCTGCAGTGTAGATCTGCGAGCGACGATGTCATTATCATCACTACTAATAGTAGCATGTAACGACTATGATGTGAAATTGATACTGTGTAAAACGAGTCCAAACATAGTTCCTCGTTGCAAAGTGCATGAGGATCGCGATCACCGTATTTTCGAAAACATAGTATCATTTTTTATGTTTTGATGATGAATAATCTAATTACCGGCATTGCTCACAGCAGAACTAATACACAAACTTGAGTACCCACTGGAAATTGAGAAGTCATAACAAGGCGCGCGGAGAGATAAGATACCTGACACGGGACACTACGCTAAAAATTATATGTAAGTAATGTTCTTGGTAATTACGACTTTTATTCAATCTCAGTCTTTAATTTTAATTTACATGGAAAAGCTATATGTTTTAGGTATGCGATTAGCGTATTATGAATTTAATGAAATTTACATTCCGGACAGTCCAGATGGAGCTGCGAATCCCAGTTTGGTCAAGGCATCAACGGCCACTGGTCGCCTGCAGCCGCTACAAGAAGTTAGCCACTGGCAGAACAGTACGCGCATGTGTAATTTTTGACTTTAGCAGCAACAGATTCCGCTTGTGCAATGGATTACCAGCCACAGAATGACTGATTGCGTGTGTGGGACTCTATATCACGAACTAAAGGACTGTGGTTGACTCAGTCCATGGTGAAATTTTATTTGGATCCTTTTACTGGTGGTATGTAGCGTAGTTAAAAAATTGGTTGAGATTCGTATACCTCACGAGGTATCTTCGGATAAATAAAAGCTGGGGCCAAGACATACTCCCCGTCAGACACTGTTCAGCCTAGTTGACCCCTGTTTTTAAGGAAGTTAAGCAGCCTAAGGCATGAGTATATTATGAAAAAAAAAAACTGTTTATCAATAATCGTCAAACGACGTGACGAAAAACATAAATTTGTGACTTTTCCGGACTTGGAGTACATAGTGTTCCATGACCAGCGAAAATAAAATGTCATCGTCCGCGCTGGCTAGCCGATCGCGCCGATTCACCTGGCGGGCCTCAGATTGCGTCTGCACTCGCTGTTTTCGCGAAATCGATGCATAATGGCCCAAGCCTGCAACGTTCGCTTGGAAGTCTTGGAAAATAAGCACAATAGTCTACGGAGTGAAATATATACAGGTTGACAATAGTTACACGTCACGAAGTTAGCGAAAAAAAAAGAAGAACAAAAGAACAAAAAAGTTGCCACGGGAATCTTTGCATCGCTTGAGCGCCAAAACGGCAAAAGAATATATAATATATGCTAAATAATGAAAGGAATTATACGATGATGTGTCATCTTGTCTCCCCTTTGAAACGACTTTTTTCTTTAATTAAGGTGCCGGTGCTCACCAACAAGCGCACGAAGACATTTCGATCGGTGACACCGAAGGTTTTATGTCACGCAGTGACTCATGCACAGCTTCGATAACCTGACGCTGCATTGAAAGCGTACCTCGATGGCAGGACCTTCAGCTTGCAATATCAGTTCATGTTAATATCTTGCAATTAGACAAGTTGTGTTTTAAAATGGCCACGCTGTACATGTAAAAATGGTACAATATCATTCGGAAATGTGAATAAATAAACCCACGTCTATCAAATAGATTCGGTATTCCCTAATGAAGAATCATAAAATCAAAATGTCAAAAAGCGCCCATTTAAAAAATGGACTTTTAGTGAAATAATTGTGAGTAAAATTAAAAAATCCATAGTGAATAGTAATTTTCTTTTCTAGCTACAAACAATTTTTCTTTTATTATATAAAATATCAAAATTACAACTATTACTTCAAGTTTACCATTAGATAATATATCCAATAGAAAGAAATAAAAATGTCCAATAATATAAACTTAATAATATATCACACAATTTATGCATATTGGTCATCTTAGAACTTTTTCATCGCTTCGATATCATTGGCTGTTACAAAACAATCCCACGATATGAAAATAACACAGATTAAAAGCAATGACTTCAGAATACAAGTTACTTCCAGTATAGATATTAGGAATTTAAGATGGGTATAGTGAAATTCTACTTTTAAAAGTAGAACAAGATACAATTGCCTGTGGTTGTTATGTCATTTATCAATAAATATGAATTAGAAAAGTTACTAGTAATTTTAATCTCACTCATAACGATTAAATATATTATCCTCATTAGACTTTTAAAGAATTATTATTTTCTAACTTTCTACATCGACAATCTGATGATCTTTTCATCACTATAATACAGATAACCAAAATCCTCGACAAGTAGCAGGGTGAATCATAAAGACAGAATTTGTGGGGAGGAAGTGTATTTATTCAAATGTTTTCAACATTGAACGAATGTCATGTTCATCAGGAATTATGTGGAATGAATGCAGGAATGAACTCAACTCGTGTTCGATACAAATATTTATTTGTTTTAATGTTTATAATGAAAATAATTTTGTATTAGAACGTATAATCGACAAGTTACAAATTAAATAGTTCCTAGAAAAATATTTGGACAGGAAACTTCACCCATAATTCCCTACAGTTCCCTCCCTGTGGCACCTGTGCCTGCCAAGTAGTATAACTAAAACTTGACAAAACAAAAACAGTTTTGTTTAACAAATACAGTCTACCATCTCATTAAAAAAAACAATTAATTATTTGATGTTAGTTAAATCTTTACATTAACATAATTAGACCTTAAAAGCCCTACTGCACACAATTTTCAGTTGTTGTTACAACCACAGGTTGCTAAATGAAAGGTGCTGGGGAAGTTACATGAGGGGGGGTACATCTCAAGACCACAGAAAACATGAATGTACCCGCAAAGCAACATATTAATACAGCTTACAAAAAGATGGAAACAACTTAAACACAGAAGAAAGATGGACACCGCTTACATTTCATTATAAGTTAAGAAGAATGGTAAACCTCACATATAAGGAATCTTATAAAACCAATCTCAAATGTAAAACTGAAAACACTTACGATCAGAACGAAGGCTGAAGTAATCACAATGTAGACCATAATCTTACCCAAAACCTTACCAACCAGGATTGAAGAAGGTTTCAAGAACAAGAAAATGCCATTTGCACAATAGAATCAATAAATAAATCTTATTGTACAAGTATGCATCAAATAGAAAATGAAGGACAGATTTCTGAACCTCTATTAAACTATATGGTAGACTCATACAAAGTACCAGAAAATGGAAACGTGACGGCATGATTATCCACCATTTTCAAGATAAGGTGAGTGAAGGATTGTAGCATACACAATACGATGGGAACATAAATCCTGTGAATGATAAATTGTAATGTAAATTGAGCATTTGTTGGGGAAGTAAATTCAATATCATATTTTAGGTAGGACGACGATCATGGCAGATTTGTAATCTGCATGAATGAGACACCTGAATCAGAAATCTAGGGAATGGCAAATATCTTCTACACTGCATGTATATTTTTTGATTACTACAAAAAAAGCTTAACTGAATTTTGTGCCCATGACAAAAACTGCTGGAATATCTTAATGATACTGGAAATTGCAAACGCATTGATAAAAAGTTACGAGAGCTGAATAGTGATAACTAAAAAATAATTGTGTTTTGGCCTTAGGAATGGACATGGCAGAAATCAACGCAAGTAATAAAATAGGGGATAGTTAAAAAGAAGAACTATCCACTGTTCCCCTTAGTTACATATTACATGCCATAAGGAAATGTTGGAGCTATATCCAAATGAGACAGCGATTAGTAGAAAAGATCTTAAGCAAACAATTTCATTTGCTTGAACAATTTGGAAGATCAGAGGACAGATCTGCCAAGAATGTTTTCGAAAAAGCACAATAACAATATTGAGTATTAAAAAAATAATCATAAAAATAAATAAAATTCCTGTAATACTTTATATTGGTAAACTTGAAAACTTCTTATCATAATATCAAACCACAAATCCATCTTAATATAATTTAAACCATTTTGATACATAAATCAATATTCTAATAAATAACTCAACTCAACTATTCTCCATTCAAATATATATAGACATCTACATCTTTCACATATATAGATTTCCAGAATTTATGAGTTCATGGGATATTTTCTCAGATCTTTAAAGTTTATGGCTTTTGTAAGATACAGTACTCACCGTTCCCCCCCCCCCCCCCCCCCTCCCCCCCCCTTATGAGGTTGAACTAATATTGTAACAAAATTCATATATTAGACCAGCATGTCAGATTTTAATTATACCATTGGAAAGAACATTCTCTTATTTGCAATAACATGCACATTCCAGAATAATCTTCAAATTAATTTTCAAGCAATCCAAAGAAAATCTAAGAAAAACATTAAGGAATGGCCATAGCCAAATGAAATTTGTATATAGTGAAATGCAGTTCCTGTACTTGAATAAAGATTGCAAATGTGTGAAAACAATCCATAGAATTTTAAGATTATAAATGCTACCAAAAAAGGCAGGCTGAGCAACATGAAGCCCACAATACCCAAAAGATCTACATCCAGATCACAAACAATGCAATATATGTTTTCATGCTTGTAAATCTACGAAAATCTAATATTTTAGAACCCTACTATTACATTTTCAACATTCAGCTTTTTCTGGACTGCCTACTACACTGCAGATCAAGGGGATAAATGTGCGCACTCTTATAGCATTTCCTCACAAAAAGACTGTTTGTTACGAATATTTATCCATTATTTTCTTCTGTCAAGAGCCTCTAGAGTTAATTTTGCCAGTCGAATGTGAAAATAATTGGTATCAAAAAGAGAAAAACAATGGTGTGATTGCAGAAAACAATAAAGATCATTGAGTGAAGTTATAAGTGAGCTTGAACTCTACAAAACAGATGAAGTAGATCAAAGATCGTACTGAATTCTCTTTATAAACAATTTTTAGATCGTCTCCTGTTAGAGAACACTAATGTCGTATGTTTGAATTGAACAATTCAGTGGAAGTACATATCACTGGATGGAAACAGACAATCTTAACATTACTTTACTCTTCCTACCTTCAAAGCAGATTCTCCACACCCAGAAAGGAGCTGAGCCAAAAGAGAAGTGATGTCCAAAAAATTTTGAGGCCAGAAACTGTCGTGAAGGTATTCGACTATAGAAAATAATAATTTCTAGTGACCAATTAAGTACGATTACCCAGCAAAAGTTTGCATGAGCATGAAGTGTTTAACGACTAAAAAGGACTGCTGAGAATGCTGAGAAGTGTTATGACCCGTGACCTTCAAGTGACAGCTTTGCTTAAGTCCAAAAAATTTAAAAATTATATGAATAAGCCTCAATTTAATCTTTGATAATCATAAAATAAAATATTTTAATTGACTTAATTAAGCTTTAACAAGGTTCATTATGATTAACTTTTCTACAATGAATATTCTATGTTACAGGAATATAAATCTCATTATGTAATAATATTAATCGTTTTGTAGGCCCTCATCTCGGCGCTATTTCCCTTAAAATTAAATAATTCTAAATGTTTCACTGATCATTTGTTTTATGAAGCAAATATAAGATTGCCTATTACAGAAATGCATGCCAAGGCAAATACTGTGATAGAATGATTTTGTTACCATTTGATGAAGGCCTACTTCAATAGGAAAAGTGCACACTGTCGATCCTATCACTGAAGACAATCACATGTCTTCATCGGAGTGATCGACCATTCAAAGTCCAAAAAATTAGACGCTTTTTTTCTACGACTAAGAAATATTAGGCTTCTTGTTCACTTTTGTTCAAATCATTCTCATTAGCATCATCATTTAAATCCTAAAAGTAAAAATTACGTCTTTCCGCTGCCAGGAGAGTTGCAGCTCTCTTAATGGGATATAACTGTATGCCCGAGATCTGTATACAAACGAAAAAATATTTTCAATTAATAAAATACACCAACGAACGTATTAAGTTTGGGCTATGCTAAAAATATTGAGTGCTTTAAATGAAAATGTTTACCGATAAAATTAATGGAAGTCCTGCTCCAAGATGCTACTCAGTGATTTATATGAGCCCGCTAAACAAAAGAGTTCTCCCCCAGTCTCAGGTATGAGATAGCTCCACGTTTGGCGGGAGCAGCTTAGAATTACGTTTTATTATAAATGCTATTAAAATTCTGTTAAAATAAAAAGACACAAAAACACCAAAATTCATCAGTATGCTTGCTTCCCTTTATTACATTAAATTTGTACGGCTCCTATATTATTATTCACTTTAGGAATAACCTAAATTAACTGTCTCTTTGCGAAAAAATGTGAAATATAAAAATCTTCTTTTTTATCGATGTAGGCGACCCTTATTGAAGTTTTATAACATATGCAAATACTTCTGCAATTTGTTTTGTAAATGCCGCTTAGTTAACGCAGTCACGTAGACATGGCTGTTTCATGTTGAACACAGCTCCCTTCCTATCTCGGCGCTATTACCCCTTAAAAATTAAAATTCTATAATTGTTTTTCGCTTAATAATTACGACGCGTAATTGGAAGGGAACACAAAGAATAGGAACAACTGTATGACAGGGAATACGCAATGCTTCAAAGGCAAAATAACTGGCGATGAATTGGTTTTGTTTACCATCGAGATGAGAGGACCTATATTTACAATAGGAAAGTGAATGTCGAATGCCTATCACTAGAGTCGAGAATCACACAGTTCCCATCGGAAGACAGGGATGCGAGAGCTCCGAAAAAGGACCTAATTGAAGGCAAACGAAATATGATTAAACGATAGGAAACCCCCCCCCCCCCCCCCCCGTTTTTCATACTGCAACGAGCCACCGGCTTACAGCGCAGAAAGTTGGGGAATGTGGCCGAAGACCCCGGCGCGCAGGCACGACGTTCCAGGTGAATATCAATTTTCTGTCTTCGTCAGAAATTAGCTGCAACTTAATTTTATGAATTTTGCGTGTTATTGTAAGTACACAAGTTCAGTCAATTCTTGACTGTATAGGATACATTATTTATATTTGGGGAATTTATTTTCATTTTGATGTTAGGTTCGTTGATTCAAAATATACTAAGGTAATCCAGAAAGTAACAGACTTTCGGTCTGGGGCGGCAGTTGGCGGGACTAGCACCGCCATCTTGCCTACAGAATGTTTCCACACTAAGTACGCAACCAGACATAGTAGCTAGAGCATCGTGCCTATTGTACTTATTATACAGTGGAGTTTTAAAATGAGCGCTGTGATTGAAAATCCTGCCAGTGTGTGGTGTGATAAGGTATTTGTTTGCGAAAAATAGCAAACCAATTAAAATTTATCACCAGATTTGTGACGTGCACAGCAAAGGAATAATGAGTGAAAACCTTGTGAGATAGGGATGTACTGATTTTAAAAATGGCCGAACGAATGTTCACGATGAGGATCGCAGTGGTGGGCCTAGTCTTGTGACTGATGAATTAGAGGTGAAAATCATTGAAAAAATCCGTGAAAATCACGATTAGAAACTCTCAGAACATTTTCCCCAACTTTCACAGAGCTTAGTTCATGAAATCGTAGTTGGTAAACGTGGATTCCACAAATTTTGTGCCCCTTTCGGTGGGTTCCGAAAGCTGAAGGCCACCAAAACCAAAGACTTTTCTAGAAGAGTACGACAAAAATGGAAACCATGTTGTCGATCGTATAGTAACTGGTGACGAGACTTGGGTAAAGCACGTCAACTGTGAAACAAAACGGCAGTCGATGGAATGGTAACACGCATTCGCCCAAAAAACGGAGGAAGTGTCTGTAGACGCTGCCATCTATTGCCGCCCCAAGTATTTTTTTTTTCTTTTTTTTTCTTTTTCATTTTCTTAATTTTTCGATTTCCTAATTGTAGAGCGGAAATATTATATTAAGATTATTAAAGAAAACTATGCCCACGTCCTAAATGGTAATTTTCTTTGAAAAATTTGGAACGGTTTTATAAAATCGGCATTTAAGCGCGCCTGTAAATTCGAAATTTGAAGTTCTTTTTCACAGACAATTTTTGAGTTTTCGAAAAACTTCATTTGAAGTCATTTTAAGTACTTTAACTCATAAACACAATAGTGTTTACAAATTGCTGGAAATGTGCCTATTAACAGCGTGAGGTAATTTTTTTACATTTGTGTAATTTTTGAAAAAACAGAAACATACACCGAAATGAACTTCACGTCATATTAAAGAGTGGAATTAGCACTATCCTTTCGAACTGTTTTAAGAAAAAAATTGGAGCCGTTTTTGATGCTGTGGAAAATCGATTTCGAGATTTGAACGAAAATACACGTTTTTCGGTCCCCAGATACCGAAAAAGTGTTTTTTTCAAAACATCCGTCTGTCCGTCCGTCTACCTATCCGTCCGTCCGTCTGGTGTTTGTGAACATCACTAGCGCATAAACCATGAATAGGATTTTTTTCTAATTGTAGAAAACCTTGTCCTTGTCGAAACTTTCAGATTTAAAAAAAAAAATAAAACTTGGGGTACTTTACATTAAGTCCCCCGGACATTTTCAAAATCTTCTCAAAAACGGCTCCAAATTGTTTCTTTAAATTTCTTGTAAGAATAGAGTAACATATACTTAAAAAGTGGCATAGGTTCCATTTTCACCGTTAATTAAATTATCGAAAATTTCAAAAATATGAATTTTTTCCGGTATCTTCCTACAATTACAAAATTAAATATTTTTCCTTCAAATAAAATTTGTCCTCCATAAGTCGTTGTCATTAACGTCATGAACTTTTTTTTTTTTTGAAAATTTTGGTAGTTTTGCGCTACGAAGTGACGTAAACGACATATTGCTCTATTCTTTTGTATTTTTCAAAAATTATAAATATGAAATTTTTTGACTTGTCTATATGTCACATAAAGTTGTTCAAAAACTCGAACATTTTCTGTGAAAACTAACTCAAAATTCCGCATTTTCAGAAATGCTCAAACGCCATTTTCTCAAAAACGGCTCCAAATTTCTTTTTAAAACATTTCTAACAAATAGTGCTAATTCCACTATTCAATAAGTCGTAAAGTTCATTTCGGTGTATGTTTTTGTTTTTTCAAAAATTTCTCAAATGTAAATTTTTGAAAGATCTCTCACTCCGTTGATATGTTAATTTTTAGCATTTTGTAAACAATATTGTATTCATGAGTTAAAGTACTTAATATGACTTCAAATTACGTTTTTCGAAAACTCAAAAATTTTCTGTGAAAAAGCTTCAAATTTCGAATTTTCAGTTGCGTTTAAACGCCAGTTTTTTAAAAACGGCTCCAAAATTGTTCAACGAAAATTGTCATTGAGGACGTGGTTTTACTGTCCGCTCCACAATTAGGAATCCGAAAAATTAAGAAAATGTCCAAAAAATGTACTTTTTAACGGCGGTAGATGGCAGCTGGCAAGAGTGTGGCAAAGCTGAATAGTTAGCCGAGACCAAAGAAAAGAGAAAACTAATACGGAAAAGTCTGTGCCATTCTGTAGCACCACTAGCTTATTTCAAAACGTATGATACTTTCTGAATTGTCTACGTACATTTAATGAGTTCTTGGTGTAACTTTGGCTGTTCTAGAAGGATGTTCCTCTTTCTGTCACTCTTCTGCAACAGCGTGTGCAATGATCTTCCCAACAGCACCTGCCAGTTAGTCTGCGAGCGACGATGTCATTATCATCACTACTAATAGTAGCCATAACGACTATGATCGTGAAATGAACTAGTGTAAAACGAGTCCAAACAATAGTCCTCGTTGCAAAGTGCTGGGATGCGATCACCGTATTTTCGAAACATAGTTCATTTTTGTTTTGTATGAATTCTATTACCGGCAATTGTCTCACAGCAGAACTAATACACAAACTTGAGTACCCACTGGAAATTGAAGTCATAACAATGCGCGCGGGAGGATAAGATACCTGACACGGACACTACGCTTAAAAATTATGTAAGTAATGTTTTTGAGTATAGACTTTTATTCAACTTAGTTTTAATTAATTTACATGAAAAGCTTATGTTTTAGTATGCATTAGCGTTTTGAATTTTGGAAATTACATTTCCGACAGTCGATGGAGCTGCAATCCCAGTTTGTCAGGGCATCAGACGCCACTGGTCCCTAGCGCTCAGAAGTGCCACTGGCAGAACAGAGGCATGTGTAATTTTGATTTAGAGCACAGATTCCGTGTGTGAATGATACCAGGCACAATGACTGATGGTTTTGGGACTCTATATCACGAACTACAAGGACTGTGGTTGACTCCAGTCCATGGGAAATTTTATTCTGATCTTTACTGGTGGTGTGGTAGTTAAAAAATTGGGTTGAGATGTTATACCTCAAGAGGGTTCTTGGATAAATCGCTGGGCAAGACAATCCCCGTCAGACACGTCAGCCATTTGACCCCTGTTTTTAAGGAGTTAAGCGCCAAGGATGAGTTATTATTGAAAAAAAACTGTTTTCAATAATTCAAACGACGAAAAACATAAATTTGTGACTTTCCGGACTTGGGTACATAGTTTCACGACCGCGAAATAAAATGTCTCGTGCGCTGGCTAGCGATCGCGCCGATTCACCTGGCGGGCCTCAGAATTGCAGTGCACTCGCTGTTTGCGAATGATGCTAATGGCCCAAGCCTTCAACTTCGCTTGGAGTCTTGGAAATAAGCACAAAGTTACGGTGATATAATACGGTGACAAAGTTACACGTGACGAAGTTGGAAAAAAAAGAAAGAAAAAAAAAAGTTGCCACGGGAATCTTTGCTGCTGAGGCCAAAACGGCAAAAGAATTATATATTGCTAATAATGAAAGGAATACGATGATGTGTCATCTTTTCTCCCCTTGAAACGACTTTTTTCTTTAATAAGGTGGGTGCTATCCAACAAGCGCACGAGACATTTCGATGGTGACCCCGAAGGTTTATGTCACGCAGTGACTCATGCACACTGATAACGACGCTGCATTTGAAACGTACCTCGATGGCAGGGACCTCAGCTTGCAATAATCAGTTATGTTATTATGCATTAGAAAGTTGTAGTTTAAAATGCCACGCTGTAATGTAAAAATTGGTACATATTTTCGAAATGTGAATAATAAACCACTCTACAAATAGTTCGGTTTCCCTAATGAAGAATCATAAAATCAAAATGTCAAAAAGCGCTTAAAAATGGCTTTATGAAATATGGTGAGTAAAATTAAAAATAATCATATGAATAGTAATTTTCTTTTCTTACTACAAACAATTTTTCTTTTTTATATAAAATATCAAAATTAAATATACTCAAAGTTTACCATAGTTTATCCAAATAGAATAGAAATAAAAATGTTCCAATAATATAAACTTAATAAATATTCACACATTATGCTATTGGTCATTTGAACTTTTTTCTCGCTCGATCATTTGCTGTTACAAAACAATCACGAATATGAAATACAAGATTAAAAGCAATGACTTCAGAATACAATACTTCCTATATATTAAATTTAGTGGGTATGTGATTCTATTGTTAAAGTGAAAGTACAATTGCTGTGGTTAGTTATGTATTTATCAATAATATGATTAAGAAAGTACAGTAATTTATTACTCATAACGATAAATATAATTTCTCATTAGTACTTTAAAGAATTATTTATTCTAACATTTTACATGACAATCTGATATTTTCATCACTCATTACAGATAACCAAATCCTTGACAAGTAGCAGGGATGAATCTAAAGACGAATTTGTGGGGAGGGAAGTGTATTTATTCAAAATGTTTTCATTGAACGTGTCATGTTACAGATTATGTGGAATGATGCAGGATGAACTCAACTCGTGTTGCGATACAATTTTATTTGTTTTAATGTTTATATGAAAATATTTTTGTTTGAACGTATCATGACAAGTTAAAATAAATAGTTCCTGAAAAATTTTGGGACAGGAACTCCCAAATTCCCTCATTTCCCTCCCTGTGGATCCGTGCCTGCAAGTAGTATAATAAAACTGACAAAAACAAAAACACTTTTGTTTAAACAAATAACAGTCTTACACTCCTCAATATAAAAAACATAAATTATTATGTTTTAAATTTTACATTACATAATTAAGACTATAAAGCCCTCTGACACATTTCAGTGTGTTACAACCACAGGTTGCTAAATGAAAGGTGCCTGGGGAGTTCTTGGGGGGTGTACATCTCAGACACAGAAAATGATGTACCCAAAGCATATAATACAGCTTACAAAATAATGAAACACTTAAACACAGAAGAAAGTGACACCGCTTACATTTTCATTATAAGTTAAGAAGAATGGTTAACCTACTATAAGAACTTATGAACCAATCCAAATGTAAAACTGAAACTTAGATCAAGAAGAGGCTGAATAATCACATGTAGACCTAATTTACCCCAAAACTACAACCAGGATTGGAAGGTTTCAAGAACAAGAAAATGCCTTGCACAGATAGAATCAATATAAATCTTTTTAAATATGCATCAATAGAAATGAAGGACAAATTTCTGAATCTATTAAATATATGGTAGACTTCATACAAAGTACCAGAAGAATGGAAAGTGAGCATGATATCCCCCTTTTCAAGAAAGGTGAGTGAGAGGATTGTGATAACTACATGGGAATAAGTCCTGTGAATGATAAATGTTGTAAATGAAGCCATGTTGGAAGTAAATTAATATCATTTTAGGAGGGGCGATCATGTGCAGATTGTATCTGCATAATGGAACACCTGATTCAGAAACTTAGGGAATTCAATATCTCTACCTGCATTATATTTGTTGATTACACAAAAGCTACTGAATTTGTGCCCATGACAAAACTGTGGGAATTCTTAAGATACTGGAAATTGCAAACCATGTGATAAAAGTTACGAAGAGCTTGAATAGTGATAATAAAATATGTGTTTGGCTTAGGAAATGGAATTGGCAGAAATCAAGCAGTAATAAATAGGGGAGTAAAAGAAGACTATCCACTGTTCCCCTTTAGTTTACATATTTACAATGCCATAAGGAAATGTTGGAGATCTATATCAAATGAAAGCATTAGTAGAAAAGACTTAAGAACAATTTCATTTGCTGAAATTTGGAAGATTCAGAGGACAGACTGCAGAATGTTTTCGAAAAAGCACATAACAATATTAGTATTAAAAAAATAATCATAAAAATAAATAAATTCCTGTAATACTTATATTGGTAAACTGAAATTCTTATCATAATTATCAAACCACAAATCCAAAATCTTAATATAATTAAACCATTTGATAATAAATCATATTCTAATAAATAACTCAAACCTTCAATATTTCCATTCAAATTAATATATAGACATCTACATCTTTCAATATATATTTCAGAATTATGAGTTCAGGATATTTTCTCAGATCTGTAAAGTTATGGCTTTTGTAGATAAGTATCATATGAGGTGTAAAATAGTTGTAACAAATTCTATATTAGACCACATGTCAGATTTTAATTACCTTGGGAAGAACATCTCTTTTTGCAATAACAATGACATCCAGAATAATTTCAATTAATTTCAAGCAATCCAAAGAAATCTTAAGAAAAAATTAAGGAATGGCATACAAATGAAATTTTATATAGTGATTGCAGTTCCTGTACTTGAATAAAGATGCAATGTGTGAAACAATCCATAGAATTTTAATTATAATGCTACCAAAAAGGCAGGCTGGCACACATGAAAGCCCACAATACCCAAAGATCTACATCCAGATCACAACAATGCAAATATATTTTTCATGCTGTAATCTACGAAATTAAATATTTTTGAACCCTCTATTACATTTCTCAACATTCAGCTTTTCTGGACTGCCTACTACCACTGGCAGATCCAGGGGATAAATAGTGCGACTCTTATAGCATTTCCTCAAAAAGCTGTTTTAAATATTTATATTATTTTCTTTGTCAGAGCTCTAGATTAATTTTGCAGTCAATGTGAAAATAATTTATCAAAAAGAGAAAAAAATGGTGTTGATTGCAGAAAACAATAAGATCATGAGTGAAGTTCATAAGTGAGTTGAACTCTACAAAACATGAGTAGATCAAAAGATGTTACTGATCTTTGTTTAAACAATTTTTAGATGTTCCTGTTGAGAACACTAATGTCTATTTTGAATTGAACATCAGTGAAGTACATTCACTGGATGAACAGAACAAAATACTTCTCTCCTACCTTTCAAAGCAGATTCTACACCCAGAAGAGCTGGCAAAAGAGAAGTATGTCCAAAAAATTTTGAGCCAGAACTGTGTGAGGTTTGATATAGAAAATAATTTTTTAGTGCCAATTAGTAATTACCCAGCAAAGTTGCATGGAGCATGAAGTGTAAACTAAAAGACTGTGAGAATGCTGAGAAGTGTATGACACGCTGACTTCAAGTGACAGTTTGCTAAGTCCAAAAAATTTAAAATTATATGAATAAGCATCAATTTAATTTTGTATACATAAAATAAAATATTTTAATACTTATTAAGCTTTAACAAGGTTCATTTGATTAATTTTTACAATAATATTCTTGTTACAGGTATAATCTCTCATTAGTAATAATTATAATCGGTGTAGCCCTCATCTCGGCGCTATTTCCCTAAAATTAAATTCTAATGTTTCCTTATTATTTGTTTTGGAAGGGAATACAAGATATGCCTATTACAGAAATGCATGCTCAAGGCAAATAACTGTATGAATGATTTTGTTACCATTGATGAAGGCCTACTTCAATAGGAAGTGAATGTCGATGCCTATCCTGAGCAGAATCACATGTTCATCGGAGTTGTCGGACCCATAGTCCCAAAAATAGGACGCATTTTTTCTCGACTAGAAAATATTGCTTCTTGTTCCTTTTTTCAAATATTACCATAGATCATCATTTTAAATCCATAAAAGTAAAATTACCGTCTTTTCCCTGCTCAGAGAGTTGCAGCTCTTAATGGGTTAACTATCCCGAGATTGTATCAAAACGAAACAAATATTCAATTATAAATACACAAGAACGTATTAAGTTTTGGGCTATGCTAAAATATTGAGTGCTTTAAATGAAATGTTACGATAAAATTTAATGGAAGTCCTGTCAAGATGCTACTCGTGTTTTATATAGCCCGCTAAACAAAGAGTTCTCCCAGTCTCAGGTTGGGTAGCTCCACGTTTGGCGGGACAGTTAAATTACGTTTATTATAAATGCTATAAAATTCTGTTAAAATTTAAAAAGACACAAAAACACCAAAATTCTCAGATGCTTTTCTTCCCTTTTATTACATAATTTGTAGCTTATCATTATTATTCACTTTAGGTAACTAAATTACTGCTCGGCGAATAAAATGTTATTTTCTTTTACGTGTGGCGACCCTTATGAAGTTTTAAACATTGCAATAACGTTCTCATTTGTTTTGTAGTTCGCGTTGTTAACGCAGTCACGTAGACATGCTGTTTTCATGTTGAAACGCTCCCTCATCTCGGCGCTATTCCCCTAAAATTAAATTCTAATGTTTTCCTTAATATTACGCGCGTATTGGAAGGGAACACAAGATAGGCCTGTTACAGAAACGCATGCTCAAGGCAAATAACTGCGTGAATGGTTTTGTTACCATCGATGAAGGCCTATTTCAATAGGAAGTGAATGTCGATGCCTATCCTGAGCAGAATCACACGTTCATCGGAGCGGTCGGAGCTCGAAGACCTTGAAGACGAATGATACGATAGGAAACGGCTAGACTTATACGAGCTGCAAGCAGTTCGTGCGGTCATCGACTGAGCGAAATGAGATGCTAGCAAATAATATTAGTCTGGTAACACCATGGCAACTGTTTTACTTATCAGTTCACTTGTTGACAATGCAGAAATTAAATGATTTTGCTGTCTGTAGTTAATGTCACCGTCATTAAAAACCTGAAGCATGTTGGAGTGATGACATTAGCAGATTTGAATGACTTAACTCAGGTAATATTCTTTAAAAAAAACTTATTGTTTTCTGAGTGCTCTGAGGAAAGTGTGTGGAAGCACAATGTTCGCAATGTTTTTATATCGTAAAAATTGCCTGACCGGTGTCGTTAATGTTGCAAAATTTTTCGATTATAATGTTCCAGAAATAATCGTTTATTTACCGGAGTATTGGTAAAATTCTCTGCCCATTGTGTAATCAACTTGCATGCCTTATAATTGTAGTAGTAGTCCTTTCTGAAATTGTGATCTACCTCGATACTGATGCATATTTTGTGAAGACATTTATAAATGTGTGCTCTTTAATTGTTTTTATTTATTGGGTTGCCATATAGTCATTTCTGCTATGACATTTTTCTGTGTATTGAAGTGCTTCATTCATGTAATGTTGTATTAAATTGTTTTAAAAGTCCAGTCACATTTGCTCTTTGACAGTTTTAGCCATGTGTGATTAGGTATGTATTTATTTATATTCATGAGCATTTGCCATTTGTGTGAACAAAAATATTCTATCTGGAAATAGAAGATATCTGTTGTTTAATAAGGACAAATTTGCAGAAATAATTGACAGCAATGATTATAACCCTACTCTTTAATTTTTTTGTCTCCCTATTTTATTTCTTCAACTATTAGAATTTGCCATTGTTGAGAAAGTATTTTAAAAGTGTCCTCTACATTTTTGTTGATTGAGATTTTACATATTAATTAAATTTCTTGTTGTGGTTTCCTTTTAAAGTTCTGACAGCATTCTGAATGAAATTAATTTTATTCTTAGCATCATTAATGGCATACTTCTATATTGAATTTGCTAGTAGTTCAGTGTTGTCATTGGTTTGTCATTGAGCAGTATGCCGTGTGAACTTACTGAAAAATGTGATCCTGTATAATTTATTGGCTACAGTACTGCTGTTCTTAAATCATGTAATGTTTCAGTGACAATGGCATTACGTGATCTTATGGAAGGGGAGTGTGGGCGACCTAATGCATTATCTCGCCTCACTTCCCATTTTGTACACGACCATACACATCGTGATGATGGATTACGCCGTGGTGTACCGCATACTGAGGGACTAGCTGGAGGAGATTCTGATCAGGTATAACCTGTGATCATCTGGAGTGTGTGATTTTGTAACAGGGAATTGTATTAAAATAAGATTAAGGATTGATGTTAAGTTACAGAATCTTACAAACTTCAGATGACTCTCTGGTGTTTAGTAATATTTTGGTGTGTAGTCTTGCTAGTCACATTATGACAGGGCAACTTATGACAGTGAAAACCTTTGTTTTGAAAATCTGTTAGGCACAGTCAACCAAGGGACTTGGAAGTAGTCACCATGCTACTTGTCAACATTGTTCCTTGGGAGCCTTTTATGGCACTACCCATAAGTAACATTAATATCGATAAATTATATATTTAAATTTAGAAAACGAATAAATAATTAAAAATTAATTACATTAAATTTCACAATCAAACTTATCATTATTACAAAATCTAACAAATAGAACTTTAAATGATAATTAAAATTGCAATAGAACCTTTTTTTCTAGTACTAGATAACATGTTCAATTGTTGCCGTGGAAATAAGTTTTGAACAGTTAAAAAAATTTACATAAAGTTAACTTTATAATGTATTTTATATGGAAGAGGGTAAAAATCAAGTGGTGTTTAGGGAGGGCAGCCCAGACCACCCGGGTATACTCGTGTGCACTATTTTCGTAGTAGGAATTATATGAAGCATTTTGTGAAATATATTAAGTTACAGCAAGATATTGTGCTACCTCTTGTATTGAGTCGCTAACTAAAGAAACAATTTGCAATACGTATGATATTATTTGTTTTGTGAATAAAATTATAAATTGGGTGATTTGTAATGTACTTCAGTAGTATAGAGGAAGGTATCAAAATACATGTTGAAGATGGAATTAATAATTGAAAAGTTGGTTTTTATTATTGTAGTAATGAGTCTATTCTGGAGGTGCAATTATATGTAATTGAAGGATGTAGATTTGAATCCTGCCTAAGGCATTGGTATTTTTATTGTATGATAATGCTGTGAGGGCAATGGCAGATTGCTTGATTTTAAACTATAGGGTCTTTCATTCGCTGGGATCATTACACTACCCAAATATCATGTCAGGAGGCTTTGCCAACAATCAGCCTAAGAGCAGGAGACAAAATAATAATAATAATAATAATAATAATAATAATATAATGTCTCATTCAATTACTATTATTTATGATTAGTCTGATTGGTTATTACATACTACTTAGTAACGAAACAAAATTAATAATTAAAGAAATAAATAAGTAAATATCTATGATCCAACAACCAACATGACAAGAATAATAACAATATTAATGATGTCTATGCCCAGTGGAAAGTAAGCATGTCCAAACAGTTTCAGGAGATGGGGGAGGATGGTTTTGGCCAGGTTTTCTACTTCTACCCAAGTCCTACTGCAGCATCTGTAATTAGATTGCATATGTTAGTCATTGAAAAATTTCTGAACACAAGAAAAGTCTGTCCGTCTGTGGTCAACGCAATCAGCTAAGCCGTTCAGCCTATTTTCTCCCAAAATTGATATTCCCTGATCTATCTTAATGGGAGTTTCTAACAGATATTTTAATTGTTGAAGGTTGAATTGGGCATTTAATTTTTATGCTTTGCCCTAGTTCGATGCATGCAGCACTTCTGTGGCATAGTGGTGTGAGTGCTGGCACGTTAACTCATCTGACTCTGTCTCAGAGCGGAAAAATAATTTGCTATTTGAATACACTTTTGCTGGTTTATGTAGTAGTATAATGTTGCGGAACATTTAGATACAATGCGAGAAAGTATGTGCTTTGGTAGCTACTCTAGTTGAATTTAGGTCTTCAGGAATCGGATCTTTTTGAATTTGTTATTGTTTGGATATATTATTCTGAATTTGAGAATTGATTGAATATTTGAAAAGTAAACTAACTGGTCTATTTCTGTGATGCTGTTTCATTTTATTATTCTAAGTGCATAATTGAAATTGCTAAATTTTGAGTAAATAGCTTGTAGATGTAAGTTCCTCTTGATGTTAGATTGTACGGTGATTTCAAGAAATTTTGTCTGTGTTTGTGTGATGCTGTTGCTTTGTATAGACAAAATTGGTGATTATTGGCATGTTGAGTGGTAGTTGTTGAAAGACATTGTGATTGGTCTGTGTTTATGATTAGTTTGTTGGATCCATGGAATTAATTTGACAATTGCTGGGTTGTCTTGGCTGGCTTTGGTTCTTTTTTCTTTTGAATATCATGTTAGGTCATCAGCACATAGTTTTTTTGTACTGTTGTATTGTTTTGTGTTACTGTTCGGAGGTCATTGACAAATACAGTAAAACATCATTTTTACATTCCTGGAATTTACATTATCCAGCATTTCTTAACTTATCCATCATTAAATCTATCATCTGATTTTTTCCTCTGCCTTATATTCCTCTAGATTCACAATGCAAATTTGCACTAGCTTTCATGTTTTCAAAATTAAAATTTCCTTCCTTTTGCGTTTTTCGCCTTCTGATGTGCAAGTGTAAAGGAGAATAAGATGGCTGATGAATTTCTATGCTTGTTTGTCCCCACTAAGTGCTAGAAATAGTTGAGCGTTTGTGATAAGGGCATGTCAGAATTATTACCCAATATTGTCCGGGAAGTGTCCCGGGCTAGGTAGAATTCCTTTAAATTTTAACTATTTTCAAAATGAGAAAATTATTACTGTGTTGCGAATTGTATGTATTTTAGATATTCGTTTGCTTTCTGCTGATGTATTATTGTTAATACTCAATTTGATAATTGTGCACTTCGCTTCTAATTTTGCTATTGTACCAGTGGGTTAAAATGCAGTGTCTTTATTTCTGTAACAACATATGACTGGCAAAGATTATGGTTTTTTCATTGTGAGTGTGTGTTGACCATTGAAAAGCATTTCCACGGGCACACTAATGAACTCATTGAAAAGTGTAAAGTGCGTGTCAATTCAGTGTCCCGATTCTGATAATTTTCCTGTTATAACCATGTTATAAGAAACGGTAAAGGATATGCTTTACAATGAATTATGAAATGCAATTAATAACAGTATTTACCGGTACTAACTAGTGTTCCTACCTGTTGGTAAGTAATATACACTGCTGGTCAAAAGTTTGGACGCTGCTAATAATTTCAAATTTGTGACAAAAATAGATTGAGAGAGTAATAATTCACTTATATACTATTGTCATTTTATAAAATCTGTTGTTCGAGGTATTTTTCATTTCTGAACTACTATTAACCAGAAACTGTGGTGTACCGGTACTTACAGTCCGAACTCCGACAGCAAACTGTGGCTTTCCCAGACATCTAACACATTGCTTCAATGAATACTCTTGAGGGGATATAAAGATCCATAAGTAATATTTATCTACACAAGATAAGTCTCTACTTCAGTTCCATGAGTTTGGGTTGCACTATCAAGGCCAAATACATTGTTCAGAGAAAAAAAACTCTGGTGTCCAAAATTTCGGAACTCTTGCTGAACACTGCTGAACCACTTGCTGAACACTATCGTCAAAATAATTTAAAAAATATGACAAATAGTTTCATGCTTGCGCTTTAAGGGGGCTCATTTAATAGTCGTGAAATTTAGTTAAAGAGGTGTTGTACTGATTTTTCTAAGCTGAACTTTCATAAATAATGAATATACATTTTTGGATGTGATTATTCCAATAATTATTACATCACCTGTGTTTGTTACCTAGTTTTATGGTATAGCCACCAATTTGTTTGTTATTAATTAAGAATGGAATGATTTTGATTCAGATTGGTCCATTTTTAAACATTTTGTAAGTGCTAACCATTGTTAAAATGTGTTATTTTGTGTATTTAAGAAACTTAGGCAAGTATTATGTATTTCTTAGATATGCAAGTTAGAATACAGAATCTAGATTTTATGTAATTTTTCGGAATATAAACAGAATAAAATTAATGCAACATTACAGTATTGTAATGCACTTGAAATTCAAGATGTAATAATACATGGATTTTGTAATATAATTGAAAATGAATTTGCTCTTTTCAGTGGGCTCAGCAATTTATTGGTGAGAATTCACCACAGACATTTCGAATGGATTCACTATTGCAAGAAATGCGAGAAATTGAATCGTCTGGCAGTCTTCATGCCCCTGTTCAAGCTCCTGGAGTGGCTGCATTAGCTGCATCAGATCCAACAAGCTTAGCCGCTGAAGATATGGCTTGGGCAGAACAATATCTAGAGTCAGGAAAGCAGTTTGATGTAAGTTTGTCATGTAATTAACTTTGTAAGAGTTGATTGCAAGTTCAATTAGTGGTTTTCTGAAGGATAAATTATGTGAATTTAACAATTTGTTCATTGTTTGTATGTGTGTGCATGTGCGTACAAGTGTATGTGTGTATGGGCTAGTTTCACCACCTTTGATTTTGCATTTAACATTGTATATCTTTAGTATTAATTGCATTTAAGGTGCTCTAGTGTTTCTCCATGTACTTTAAACATGATTTGTGGAAGTGAAACTCATGAACAGGCTTTGAAGGGTTTCATTTCATTGAGAGGTAATTGCAGTTATCTGCTTTTACTTATTGTTTCAACATTTAAGATCTCATTTTATCATATAACAATGGTTAGAAACCCTCAACTGCATTATTGGACAATGAACTTAAGCGAAACCTAATTTGTGGTAAACATGAAAGAATTCTTTTGAGAATTGATTATTTTAATGAATATGATGAAGGTATTTGAGGATATTTTAATGTACTGCACTGTTTTGGAATATGTTGAGGGGAATCTTCGATTTCAGTTTTTTATTCAAAAGAAGGTATTTTATAAATACAATTGTACAATGTTAGCCAACCTACCACTGCAATTTAAAAGCATATTTTTCGTAAATAAAATGTTCACTATTTCACTAGCTGAAAATTAAAATGTGATAGTATTACTTTTATTTTAAATATTATTATTAAAATACTTGAAGAATATTTATATTTGCAAACTATTATTTTTCATAATTTTAAATCATAGAAGATATTTCAAAATAATTTATTTGTTCACTACGTTACAATACTATCATTAACGAATAATATTCGTCTGTGGCACGATGCATCAGGAAGTTAGCTTGTAAAATCAAAGAAGTTATAATTGATTGACTATAACCTCTTTGCGTAGGATAGAATGCAGTTCTGAAGTTGCAGAGAATATAAAATGGAAAATCACTGGCCCACATTGCTCTGCAAAAGTACTCATTTAGCATGAAAAGTTTGTTAATTAACTGAGTATATGTATTTTATGGTGAAATAGATGCACAGTGAAATGCAATTATATTATGAGCTTTTAAGTTAATCATGGTTAAGTAGAGTCAGTGAGATAATTAAACAAGTTCGGTGAAATGGGTCCTATGTATCTTATATGTAGGTTTAAGAAATACTTGGTACGTTGATTTCATGGGGGCATATAGTTTCGTGCTTGAGAGGTTATTTTTATTACATAACTGTCCTGTGTGTGTCTCGAGTATATGAGAATTTGGCTTTTCATTACTTCTTTAAAAGCTATTGTACTTATGGAGATTTCACTGTTGGTCCATAGAAAAAGGTTTATGAATTGATAATGCAGATTGTATGTTATTTTTATTTTTTGTTTCTTATTTTTGTCATCACAGTAATGTCACAATAATTTTAATTTTAAATGATAAAGTTGTGAAATTTTCTTTTTTCAAATATTTTTATGTGACGAGTGCTGTCTAAGCATTATGTGCAGGGATAATCTGGACACGCTCTGAGTTGTTACTAATATTGGATGTTACTTGGTTTTTGATAATACAGTGGAGAGATCAGATTTATATCTTAAAGTTAACAATAGATTGTATAATTTGACTTATAATTGATTATAAGTCAAATTATAATTGAATAATAAGTTGTAATCTCTTATGAATGTTCAAAATTTTGGTTTGAATATTGCATTTATTGGTGTGTACTATTGAAATATTGTTGAAATTTTCAATGTTTTTACTCTAAGGAGGAGCCTTGTGAAGCAGAAGTTTGGAACATGCCAAATCTTGAGGTTGGAGAATCTGCAAATAATTCAGAAGTTTTTGAATTGGGTTTTGGGCCACAGTGGGCAGAAGAATACTTGCAGTCTAGTCAGCGCAACATGTATGTGAATGAATTTTGTGTACATTTCTATTGTTATATAGTAAAACATTATGGAGCAAATTATCATACATTGTAAATTAATGTGATATTATCGATCAGTTTCCTTTGCAATTTCTTTGGCAAGGTTAGGTGAAACTATTTTATTCTAGTGATAGAATTAGGATAATCTTTTTCATACTGGACCCTGATATATATTCTTCGGATTATTTGTTGGCTTACTCCAGCATGAATTGGAATAGCCAACTCAAGAGAACTAGCACATTTTCATAAACACATGCAACAAACATAACTAGAGCTGGGAAGTTCAAGTAATTGCATATTTTTGTCTGCAAAACCTCTTTCCAAGGGACACCTGGGGAATGGAATTTTCTTTTATAAGCAGGAACTCTGAAGTGGGAAATAGGGTTTTGACATGTTTAATGAAATGTTACCATATTTTTAATGGATTAGTATGATTTGTACACTAATTATTTAGTTACAACTTTTGAGTTTCAATGTACAACAAAATACTGTTGTAAGATAGATGAGATAATACCTGTTGTTATTTTTTCTGTATATGTTATTATGCTTTCTATAAATAACTCAATTTTCTGTTGCCCACCTCCCATGGCATGGACGTTGGGTTGGAATTTGGGAGGCGAATGTATGTACAATATTTACAACTACTACTAGTATTTATAATTATCAACTGTTTACAGCTCTCTGTACATCTTCTCAGTCATCTAAAACCAATTATTTTAAAAAAAAATAGAAAGTTTGAATCCTCTACCTACTGCAAGGTCTCACTGCCAATAATTCTCTTTCAGCACAATTGATTGCAGTCATTGTAGAATCTGGGGCACTATATTTAACAAAAAGTTTCTAACTCCATCACAACTGCTTCACTATGTCAAGGTAGTGGTGGGCTCTCAAGATCGTCATTAACATCTGCATCACCATCATTCTGATTTTTGCAGAGGTCTGAATGTTAGACCTGCTTCCAAATCTTCCCATTCGTCCATATCAACTTCATCCTCTGGAACACTTCTTACATGCAGGCTGAATCCAGCCTTCTTAAAACGGTTTGAAATTACTTCTGTATGTAGCAAGTCAAGTGGTTGCAGTACACTCGTACACTTGTGAGGGGAAAAATACCACATTGATGTTTCTCAGGAAGGAAGTATCAGGAGGATGAATTGGATCCTTTTTAATAAAAAGAGGAATTTGTCTTTCAACACTTCCCATTCTTGCAGTAAATTCCTTCAGAAAACCAATGAAAATTTCTGAGGTCATCCAGGCATATATTTTATATTCTCAGAGGAGGTGCTGAATACCTTTGAAGCATTGAGGTTTCGTAAACTTCCTTATAACTAGTGACTTTGATTTACTTTTGGTAAATCCATGGCACGTCTTGCCTGTAAATGCAAATGTTTTGGCAACACTGAAAAGTAAAGGCTAGTTTCAACTGCATTAAAAATGCAGATTCATATTTTTCAATGAGGGAAGGTAAATTATTTTTTCACTCATCCACCTTTTCTGCACACACACCATTGCTTTCTCTACAAATATTTCTGTACACAATATCAAGTCTCTTCTTGAATCTATCGATCCAACCATTGGAAGCAGAAAAGTCTTCAATGTTTAAGTGCAGGGCGATTTCATGAGCCTTCTGCAAAATGTTCCCGTCAACAGGGACACCTACAGCTCAGCCCTGTTGAAATCACTCCAAAAGAATCTTTTCCATTTCCTTGATTGGTGACTAACAAATTTTTTTCATGGTACCATTCTTCCTGGCAGCTTTGAGGATTTCTTCTCTCTTCTGGATAATTTTTCTGAGCAACAAAAGTGGTTTGCACCAGAGCTCTCCATGATTACTCTGTACACTTGTCAACTTCTTTAGTACTGTCCAACTTCGAAGCTAACAATGAAACTTTTTGCTTTGATGCCACGATACACTTTGATGCCCACAATAGGCGGAAATCTCAGGAATCTCTTCTAATGGGTCTTGAATGCGAGAAATAAATGCATTGTTTATATACAACTGACCTTGGGACCATGAATTTTGTTTTGTCGGGGCCACTTATAACAGGGTCTCATGCAACAGCGTTGTGCTGTAGATATATGTCAGATACTGAATATCTTTTGGTTTCTTGTCAAATCCTGAATCTGAGATAGAAAACATTGTGCATATAGAGCATATTTTTCATTTTTTAGAAGTTTTGGACATACAAATTTTATTTGCATAATAGTATTTTTTTACGTAAAAGAACACATTTATTTGTAGGTAAAAATTAGTAATTCATATAAATGGTAAAGTTTCTTGATGATTCAAACAGGTTCATGCAAAAGCTTTTAGAGAACGATGGCCATAGCGTGCAAATTTGCTGTGGTATCTATCTGTTTTTAATTTGAATGTTCCCCCTTGCTCTTGGTGGCAAAAAGAAGTGAATGCCATTGCAAAATACATGTTTTTTAAGTTATTACAACCAAACACTACTTATTTTAAACATTTCTGTGGCATATATGCGTGCATGTTTCAGTGCTAAACGCTTGTGTAAACTTCCCAGCTCCAATTATAATTAATGCATTATTATTTGAAGTCCAAATTAACTTGCAACATTTGAGATGCCAGTTGACTTGTATCGCTACCAAGTTAGTGGCGATAGTCTAACTTTTGGTCTTTGCAAAAATATAAAACAACCTTGAGTCATTCAGTACATAGTAACTAATGCATATTTATCACAAACCAGAACTATTTGATTTTAACAAAACAATTTTCATTACGCTCTACCACACAGACTTTGAACATTGTTAGGACCAAGTCTGGTTCACAACATTCTGGTAAACTAAGACTAATTTTTCATTATCTGATTTATCTCCATATTTCAGCTTCACCCTCACCTAACCTAACCTCTATTACAATTTTACATCTTAATAATTCATAGATAATGCTAGATTGTTGGCAAAGTTGTAAAAACTTACATTTGTGATGTTGAAACAGTTTTCATGAACTGAAGAGTGTACTCTATCGCTGATCCCAATAAGTAAACAACAGCCCTTCATTGTAATAATTATTTTTGTTTAAGACTTATTTGCCGTATTGTATTTGACCCTTACGCAACCTGGCTATTGATGCCACATTTTTTTGCATTTCATAACTGCCAGTTCTGTTTGTCAAATTAAGTAGAATAAATTATCTGATTTATGTGATCGATCAGTTAAGAAATTAATTGAATCAAGCACATTGAAGCATGTTGGCTAACCCATTCATAAATGTTAATACTTAACCATCACATAATGTTGTAAGGTCAAAATACCTTTTGCATGTGTTATTGTTTGTTGATTTATATCAGGTTTTGTTACACTCCTCTGTTTAATGTGTTTTTAACTGATTCAACTAATGTTCTTATGTGATGAATGCTCACATTCATCTTAACAGTGTGAATGTCATAGGCTTTATAAGCACGTAAAAATCCTATTTGGCACACACCAGATCCCATTTTTGTCACTCTTAGGCACAGATTTGCTTATGTGAGGTATGTGTAAGTCTTGGTATCCTGCGTGCTTTACGCAAATTACAGAAAAACAAAATGGTGGAAAAAAGGCTCCATTTTGTTGATTTATTGTTCACAGCTCATATTACATTTTTAAAGAGGTATACAGTTGGATGTTTTTTACTCTTGTTGTATGGCACAAACGAATAACTCATTTTGTTTCTCCTGTATCATTTCATTTGTGCTTTGCACAAGTTTAGTGTTGTAATGAGACTGCTGTGAATATGTACAAATTTGTTAATTTTATTTTGAGGCCTTTCTTTTTGCCAGCATTGCCACTGTCTCTGCAGGACTCTTATCAAGAGGTCTTATGGTTTGTCTCCTGATGGTCTTGGATTTCAGGGGTAGTTAGATCAAATTCAGCTACTGTTTGGAGGATTCTAGTGGGTGGCTGCTCTGATCAGTAGTTAACCATAATATCTCCAATTTATATCAGGCGAATGCTGATGCAGTTCCCTAATAAACTGGCTACAGATGATGTGTTATTTATTCCGTCCTTTTCCTTGTTCTTTCCTCTCCCCCCCCCCCTCTCTCTCCCCCCCTCTCTCTCTCTCTCTCTCTCACACACACACACACACACACACACATACACACACTTTTACATACACTTCCACACATTGGCACACCTGTCGGGAGCTTAAAGTTTGTTTCATCTGGAGTAGTGCCCTGTTGGAGGGGATACCTGGTGAAGGAAACACACTGCAAGCTGACGTGTAGATCTGTGCGAGTTCTCCCCATCCAGTAGGGGAGGAACATTCCCATCCCTCTCGGGATAAAAATCTCACTACACTAACAGGTCTAATGACCACAGGAGATGACATTCCTGAAAACATCAATCGATCGATCATTTTGACTGAGGGAAATTGGATGACAAATGAATAATAATTGTAGGTTGATGATTAAACTTATCCTTAAATTGCTGAATAACATTGCAAAATAATTTTGATAATCCATGTTTACACTGTTTACAATCAAAAAGATTTTTTTTACCATGTATTATTAATAACAAATGGTGTATGGAAAAGGTGAAGAAGCAGGTTTTACAGAAATATGATATGCACTGCTTATTTTTTCTAATTTTCCACAGTGTTTCCACATTTTTCACATTCTTCCACTCCTCCCAGTGTTTTACCTTATATTATGCATGGGTGTTGGTCATCAGGCTTGGTGTCATATGTATGGGTGAGCTGTATACACAAACAAGAGGTAGGCAATTGCAGAGAACAGTTTGTGATCTTCCATCTGCAGTGAGCTGAGGGGGAATTGGTATCACTGTCTTGAAGTCAACTGTCTTCTCAATGAGTGTCATAGTCACACCCTTGAAACCTCTTACTGCACTGTTTTAAAAAATCTCTTTTTCTCCGTACCAACAAGTCCCTGCACTTGTTGCCTGTACACACAGGCAGTTGTCTATCAAGATTTCTGAAACTTGAATCAATGGATGTAATTACCTAAAATCTTTCATTAACTCTCCTTTATAGTCATTATGGAATGTATCATACAAATGACATTGAAAGAATCAATAATATAATTAGAACAACAGAATCTTGTATGCTTTTTATAAATTGATTTACTTTCTTGGTTATTTTTAATATTATTTTAAAACAGAAAATTGCATATCAACTGCTTAATTTTTTATTGGAAAGATATTTTGCAGTGATGCAATTTCAAGTTTAGTTGTTTTAGGATTGAACAAAAACACCTATTTGGTTCTAAACTTCAGGTTTTCTTAATTTGATTGTTACTACTAATTTTTTGAAAAACCTCTTTGAAATTCCTCCAATGATTTTTTAATGTTCTGTAAATCTTAAAAATCATTCTGTAAGGTGCTTTCATTTGTTGTTATTGTGTTGAAGTGATGTTGATGAAAATTGGTCAGAAACTTTTGATGACCTCAATCAAGGGAGTGAGTTGCAAGAGACTGCAAATCATCTTTTAAATACCGTACAAGATCCTAATATAAATGCATCAAAGGTATGTTAACTTCTTAATAGTGGATTTTATATTTGTATTGACTTGATCTTATAATTAACACGTAATCTTTTGTAGTTTATGAAGTTTATGAAACAAATAGGAGAAGGCAAGATAACTATTGAAGATGGAGAAGTAATAGGAGTTCCCGATGGGGAAGAAACTGAAGACATAATTCTTAGTGAAACCGAGAATGATCTTGTAAGTACTGCAGGTGTAAAAGTGACGGAAATGAAAGACATCGATTCATCCATCTCCTCTGATGAAGGTGCGTTGTGAATACTGGCAAGAGCATTCCGTATGTTCTTCATTTTATTGAATTACTTCAAATAACCTGTTCTGATAGGACTGATTTCAGAAAAACAATCGAGTGATGATACAGCAGAGTACTCTAAAAAGTTATGGAGTAAATTGCAGAATGAGTGGGAAAAAATTTTTAAAAGTGGCGAGGAGACAACTCAACCATGGGTGACAGAATTTTCCGATTATTATGACCCGTTCAAGGTATTTCCAATGTCATTATGTTATGACATGCATGTTTTCACCAACTGGATATGCTTAACAAATCCCCTGGGGCTTGGTGATAGTGCATTTATGTGTCGTTTTGTGAACTTGGAAGTCAGTGAAATTATGGTGAAGGCTGCTGCATGAAATAACCTGCAAGGCGAGGAGCAGAACAAATGGTGGTGTGCAAATTCATTTTGGTTTCGTGTGGTAAATTTTGCGAAGAAGAATGATTGCATCTAGAACGTGAATTTTGTGCATGTTTTTGATTTATGTTGAAAAACCATTTAAAATCCCAATTGTTTTCCATTCTTGTAATTTGTTCAATGAACCTTGCAACTTTTGCACTATTTTTGTACCTACTCTGTAGTGTTATATTCTCTCAAAATAATTTGAAGTAATTTTTTTAGTAGCTTATTTATTTTGTGGTTTCTTATAGAATTGTAGGTCTGCAGTTACAAAATGTATTTATTTATTCCAAAATTGTTCCCTTTATTGTACTTAATGGTTTGCAATTCATTGATGCAAATCAACTGAAAGTTCAACCAGATGTTTGTACAAATACATGAAGATTGTAGAAATGTTGCCTTGATGTTTAGTGCATTTCACAATATAACAATAACTTTTTATACTTGGTTTGTTCAGAAAGTCAACATTTTCTTTAGAACATTTTGAATTCTTCGAAAGATATTTTTATAACATATTTTCAGTAAATGTGAGTAATACTACTGAGGGCTTTTTGCTGACAGTAACAGTTCATTGCTGTGTAATCGACAACTTACTAGTTTATTATATTTCTACATTTATTGCCGTGACTAAAAAAGATGACCCAAAAGGGCTTCACACTTTTGCTCAAATATGTTTATTGTCTGTTTAGATCTGTATTTTTTAGTTTCTAGCTTTCTAGTTACATAATTAACATTCATTTTACTAATGTGTAATTTTATTTCTTGTAGGATTAGATGGAACAGTTTTTATTTTTATTTTCTTAATAAAGTTTATTAAAATGAAATCATCTTTCCTGACTGATTGAAAGACATAAATTACAACTTCCAAAACCCTTTCAACAGATGTTGTGCTCTATGAAATGGGCTTTTACAAAATTTGTATACCATCTGAATTCAATAATTTTTACATCTCCGTTCGTGACTGCGATCATTAATAACAATGATCATACATACTTTTTTGCATATTGTCTGAAAAATTTCCAAATGTTTCTTTAGACTCTACCTAATATTATTAAAAAATCTCATTCATCAAAATCAAATAAATTGCATATAAAAAAAGTACAAAAACTCATAAAATTAAAAACAAATTTCCATAACCTAATTTTCAATGCATTAAATTGATTAACATTCTTAAAAATATCACTGGCAAATGCACTAATTCTGAACACTCAGCATATTCTTGTAAGCAAATTGAAAGAGAATTGTTACATTAATTTGTTTTTGGACATAGAGAAACTGCATATGATTGTGATGATAGCTTTGGTAGTTTCAGAGAAGCAATTATTGGATTAGTATTATTAAAATTGTTTGAAACTGAGATACCATTTTTTTTAGCTTGAGTGCCCTGATGTTTTATTTTCAATTAACCAAATATTATTAAAGTGCAATTATTATTATTATTATTATTATTATTATTATTATTATTATTATTTATTATTAAATAATGGTTGCAGCAACAAGCTGTTATACACATATCATACATAAGAAAGTGTTAATTATACTGGGATAAAAGAAATAGTATATATTGATTTATATCTCAGTTCGTATATATCACTAGAAATTTGCAAAATTATGAGTATTGAAACTATTCCTAAATTTGTTCAGGGTATCCTTTCTGACTCAGTCAGCTGGTAATGCATTCCATGCATTGACAACCCAACTGACAATAAATTGCTGTCTCTGTCCTGTCCTCTTTGTTTCTTTTCATAGCTTCATCATGTGTTTAATGTAGTCTGAAATCCATGGATCTCATAAAGAGAGCATCACACCCTGGTGTATTATATGAACCATTCAGAATCTTATACATTTCTGTCATATCGCTCCTGGTTCTTCTCTGTTCCAGTGTCAACAAAGTCTTCATTTGGCATCTTGCTCGATAGTTAGCTCAACAAGCTTCTCTAGGAATCCTGGTGACTTGCTTCTGTACCTTTTCTAAGTGCTTGATGTCCTTGTTGGGACCATACCAGATTGGCATACTCACATTAGGTTTCATCTGCATCATGTAAATCTTCTTTGTATTGGATGAGTTCAGCTTGTAAAATGCCTTTCTCATCAAATATGATGTCATGTTTCCTCATCTGGTTATAGCAGCAACGTAACTTTCCCCTCTTTAGATCATGACAGATAAGTACATCCAAATCATTCTGTTGTGCTATAGTGTCCAAGGTACAGCCTGCAATGGTGTAAGGAAGCCTTGGATTTTTCTTACCAATATGAACATTACATTTGTCAGCGTTCAGATGAAGGAGCCAGGTTTTGATCAGTTTTCTTCTGTGGCAAGATCGTCTTGTCAACTGATAATACGTCAGTGGATATGCTAAAAGATTTGAATTGTCTGCATTGCTGTTCCAGTTCACAGACAGTCCATTTCCCAGATCGCTCATGTACGAAATAAATAAATAGCATTGGTCCCAGAACCCCACTTGTAACGTGTCAAGATGTCAACATCTCTTCTTTAATACTCACTCGAAATGTTCTACTCAAGAGGTATTCTCGGATCCATGCGAGCAATTTTTCCTGTATCCCCCAATGATTCTTATTTTGCAATTAATCGCTTGTGGGGAACTTTATCAAATGCTTCACGTAATCTAAGTACATTACATCTATAGGTTGCTCTTGATCCATTGCTTTAGTCCAAACATCAAGCGAGCTAATCAAATTCGCAGTTGTTGATTTACCAAGGACAAATCCATGTTGCTGTATGGGGATTAAATTATTTCTACCAGCATGATCACGAAGTCTCTGAACTATTATTCTCTCCATAACTTTTCCAACAGTACTAGTCAGACTTATCAGCCTGTAACTTTCTGGTAACTGCTTATCACCCTTGAAGATAGGCATAACAATGGCTTCTTTCCATGCAGTCGGTAGTTTTGAAGTAAATTTGTTTGATAAATCTATTAAGTACTGGAGCTAAATGTGTTCCATAGATCTTCAAATAAACTGTCGGAATGCCATCAGGACCCATCGAGGAACTTCCTGTCTAATCTTTGAAGTGTTTGAGATGTTTCAATATTTGTAATTCCAATATCTTCAATTGGTTCAGTATATTTTTGTCCAATGTTTGGTAGTTGATCTGCAGGTTCTGTGGTGTACACCACCTCAAAAGTCTGCAAAGCACTCTGCAATTTTTACTGGTTCTGATATTGTGGATCCTCTACTCTGGATGAATTTAGGTGGTCCCATTTTGCAAGATGTTTGTTTTCGGATATAAGAGTAGAATCTCTTAGCTCCGTCCTGTACAACTTGCATTTTATATTTTTCTCTCCTTATCTGCAAGTTCGAAGTGAGCCTGTTTGATTCTCCTATATTCCTCAGTCTTCTACTGCTCCAGATTTCCTATACCTGTACCATGCTCGTCATTTGACTCAGATTTTCTTTTTGACATCATGATTTATCCAGGGTTTGTCCATATTTTTCTTTTTCGTGATATTTGGTGAGTAGGTAATTATGTGTTTGTTGCTCCCCCATGCCTTTTCCCTTCCCATGAACAATCTGCAGGTTATGATAACTAGACTCAGATTCAATTTTTGTTTATCAATCAGTTTTTCCTTGAGATTTTTCAACTTCTTTCTCTGCATTAGGTTAAGATCCTATTGAAGTACAATTTAGCATTCAATTGGAGTTCGTCTAAGTATATTTTGAACAATCCGCAGTATGCTGTGCAGCCTCACATTTTTTTACATTCATAGAAAGATTCATCTCTGTTTTTCTTCCTTTTGGATTTATCTCCTAGGCCATAACACACATTGCATCTTTTAGAAGACGACTTGCTGTTAATTTGCAATTCTTTCTTTGAAAAAATACTGTAGTACTTGCCTTGCTATCTTAGACCTGGGTTTTGCATTACCTTTGGACGAATAATTTCAGAGTTTTAGCGAACATGTGCATGCACAGAATGACGTGCAAGGCAACAGAGCTGCCATGTGCATGCGTGCACTTGTGCATGAATTCATTAAAATTACCGAAATCATTTCTCAAAAGGAAATGTGTAAATTAGGTCTAAGCAATGAAATTTCTTTGCTGGAGCATCATTTACTGGCATTGTAACATACTCCAGAAGTTGCTAGACATTTATTCTAGATAATTCTTGATTTTTATTACATATGAATTAAATTACATTTGATATGTAATCATAAACTAAATACTGATGATGAGAGTCCTGCTTTAGACATGTTAGTGAATAACTTGCTGATTTAATCAATTATCTCACTTACTAAACCATGATATATACGAAAATAAAGAGACTTGATTGATAACAGGATGCTGCATCAAAGTAGGTAAATGGATTAATCAATCAAAAATTCAAGTGCAAAGGGTGGTAGGCGTAATGTTAACTCAAAGAATTTAGGGAAAAATTGCATAAGTTGCTTGATGAATATTTGCATAATTTAGTAATATATGATCTATAAACTGTGAATGATCTTGCTAGGCAACCAAATATCTTTTTTAGTGGCTTAGTGAGAAGAAATCTCCATCAAATACTGGTAGTTTCTTTATTGTTTGTTTTAATGGTGAATCAGATTTCTTTAATTTCTTCTATAGTTCTTTACAGTATTCTTAAAGAAATACAAATTTTAGATGAAACTGCATGTCATGTAGTTTATTTTATATCAACCTTACTTATCTAAGTACTAAGCAGACACACTGGTCTAACATGAATGAACAAAAATACTCTGCAATTCACTGGTTTCTTTGGATTCTCTTCTTCCTTTAAAGATGTTCCAACTGCTTATCTGTTACTTGCTTTCTCTTTCAATGCTAGCCTTTATTGAGATTGCAGAGTGTAAAATGTGCTTTTATTTTCCTGGTATATTTTGTCATGCTGTTACACAATGTTAGTTTTGATTTTTTTATTCAAAGAACAGTAACAACCGTATGTGATGTTTGGAGAAGTAGTTCCATCTTTGCTTGTTTTCATGAGCTGCAGAATCTCTCCCCAACATTTTAACTATGAATAGTTCAATGAAGAAGTTTCAAAAGAAGCAAAGCTAGTACTTTTGAAAACTAGACATTATTGCTCCCAAGTTAGAGAAAACTTATTTGCGTTAGTAAACAAATTGCAGATATTATTTTATTTCATTTTTGTATTGCTAACAAAATAGTTGCACCCCCGGTTCTATTCCAACCACTACTAGCAAAAGGTGGAGCTACATTTATGTCCAGAAGCAAAACGAGCAGTTATCTCAGTATTTGCTCAGTGGATCACGGAAACTAGACAAAAACATGATCAAGACCAGAAGCTGAAGTACATTGCATATTACTTAGAAGATACATTGGCCAGGCATATAGGTATACCCACTGGAAAAGATAGCTCTGAGATTCGCACTTCATGCATCCAGTCCTTTAGGGCTGTGTCATAGGAGCGTTACGTTGAAGTGCATTAGTTAATGTTGATGACATCAGCTGTGTCGATGCCTGTGCACACTAGTTGCTTTACATGTGTCATACTGAGATTAACACTTCATCTTATGTGAAACGGCAGACGAGTGCTCTTGCCGACGTGCATTGTGCTCACAGCTCAAGCTGCAACATAAGTCATGATAATGGATGTTTTCTATCTTTCAATGCGGGACGACTGCTAGGCGCCGCATGTTGGCAAGAGTGCTAGTGTGTCGTTTTGCGGAATATACAATGTTAATCTACGATGAGTGTTACGTGACTCGTGTGTGCAGTATCAACTTGTGTGTGTCATGAATGTCATCAGCGTTAATTGATGCATGTCAATGCAACGTTTCTGTGTCACAGAACAGATTGTCATTATAAATCTTTGTTTCCCTCAAGTTTCAATATTTCCTTTAAATGCGCCAAATTTTTATCGTGCAATATTGGTGCACATTATGCTACCCTACACCGGACGATTCTACCACCCCTATTAGTTCATCCTATTGTTCTGTCCAAAATGCAGAGTTGAAACGCCCTGTAGCCAGTTGAAGCGACGAAATTAAACAACCTGAATACTGAATCCAACACAAAAATTTCGTGGTTTTTCTATGATAAAGTAAATGTTCTCAGTTATTGGTCATGTATGTTGTTTTCGATGTTACACAGTCTTAAAGGTACTTCCATAAGCCTGAAGAATGTATAAACGTAAAACTCTTTTTCTGAAATAATTTAGCATGGCAAGTATAGGACTTTATCCAGGACTTACAAACTATAAAGCTGAAAAATGTATAAGTGTGAAACACATAAACAGAGCTTCACTGTAGAGAGAATCCTTTTAGATGGGCAATAGGAATATTGGTATATATTGTAATACAACACCCATTTTCCAATGCTATCCACCACAGGCTCAAACAGGCCTTGCTTGATACAATGGGCATGGAAAGTAAATACAATAATCTCTAATCTGCAATAATCTCTATGAATACCAATTGAAATTATAAAAAGGACACTTAAGTTGCATCTTGAAAACAACATTATGTATCAATGTATTAATTCTTTATTAATGGAATTACATATTCTCAAATTGTTTTGTCTTCCATTTAGTTATTTCATATTGTTATATTCTGTTTCTATTCATAATTTATTCATAATTTCAAAGGAAGTCATAAAATACGTGCAACCTGTCGAAGTCATCAATAATAAATGAGGCATTGTCCGGAACCAGATATATCAATCCAACTAATAAAAGTGATGAAATGAGAAAAAAACACCAATAAGAAATAAGAAGCAAAATTAGCCTGTATGCCTGTTAATTCACAAATGTACCATTCGACTTTAAAAAGTTAATGTTTTCACTTTGTAGAATTCGTATGTGTTCTATGTATGCCAGTTCTGATAACTAGTAATTGTTATACATTTACATGAGGTTGTTGACAGCAAGTCAATTGGAGGATGATAAGATGGTAAAAACACCCCTAAATCACAATAAGTGTGTTAATAAATTTCGGTATCAATCACTACATCTAAACACATTTATGGACATGATATTGACCTCTTCTCCTCTTCAGAACTTAAAAACTTTGAAATATTTTTTGATTCAAGGAAAATTTTTAATTTATAGGACCCTCAGCAATATTGATCTTTAATGATTTAGCTAAATTTATAAAAAAATGTTAGTTTGTATAAAAATGTTTTAGAAGAATCTTTGTGTGGTTATTCCAAAAAGCACAAAATTGTTTACAGATGTGAAAGTTCATTAAAAATAAAAAAATTAAATAGAGACTATGAAAGGCAGCATACATTTTTTTGGAGTGATGCCCTATTATGAATAAAAACCTGTTACTGTTGTTTGTAAATGATGTAGAACCTATCTTAGACTGAACTTCTATTAGAAAAAACCTGCCACGACTGACAATATCTGCATGAAATGAACTGAATTATTTTTGGAAGACAAAGCGGAAACGTTTTGCTGTTCAACGAGCAATGAGGGTCTGATGAGCAGTGTGGTAATTTTGGGCTAACTTTACAATGTTTTAGATGTGTGGATTTAAACACTTGAGTTTTAGAGCTTCATTTTCCATGTTGACCAGTCAATCTCTCTCAAAATGTAATAGGATGTGGATAAGGTTGTCTTGTCTTGCAAACACAACAGTGATAGAGTAAAAATTGATACTGCATGACATGAAGTAAATTCTTGCGTTTTATTTTCCCTGTTTTCCCTTGAGTTAATTTTTTTTCCTATTGCAATGCTTTCCTGATGTAAGCTTATAAAATGAAATGTAAACTTTACTATAAATTGTATGCATTTTAAACAAAGGCAATTTTGCTAGATTTACAAAAAAAAATGTTAGATTTCGAATTAAAAATAATTGGTAACGATGAGGATTAGCTGTTTAATCACGAAATGAAAACCACTGCCCAAGAAAGAAATATGTATTATTAAAATTTATTTTCAAACCATGAATATTTAATTTCATAGGATATTAATAGTAAATAATTTTATTTTTAATTTTGATCTATCCTCTATTGTCACTAAATTTGAGGCCATCTTTGATGAATTATGTTGACTAAAATTAACCTTTAAGTTATTGTGTGATGTGCAGAGTACATCACGCTGCACTTCTTAGCTTTTCTTTCCGGGAATTTGAATAAGCAGGTAACACTGATACCAAAACCCTACCTTCAGTACTTTCTTTGCCGCTTGGACAACAACATTCGTTTTCTTCTTTCTCACCTAACATGTAAGAAGAGGAAGTATTGTAATTGTGTGCCGGAAAATGGCAATTTTTCTGTAGGAAAAACTCTTATTGACAGGTCCTGGTAATGAAAAAGTCGTTAAATGGTGTTCCTATACTTTGGAAATTACTTCCTCTAATATGTTATGTACTCAGAATCCATGTTTTGTGGGTCCTTAATACTGAAAAAGTGATTGATGGCAAATCATCTGTCTGGCCGTCCATGGTCAACAGTAACCTAAACTGATCAGGAAATTTTCTCAAAAGGTGTTATTATTCAATTGATCGGAACGAATTCAAGGCCTTGCATGTTTGAAATGGATACTTTGTTTTTTGCGGGGGGGGGAAGTACTCTGCATGAAAATCAAACATTTTCAAAATTTTCTCAAATACCGCTCTAAATATTTTGAGTTAACTTTGTTATCAGATATAATAAAGAACACTTAAAACAAAAACTCATTTTCTTTGAACTCTCAAAATTTTCAAAAATTGCAAAAGTTAGAAACAATGCAAGAATTATGTGGGCCAGCTGTTTACCTTTCCTTGTGCATCTTCATGTAAGCTGCACATTGACTTATGTAATTTAATAACTTTAATGTAATAATTGTATATGTGTAATATTATTAATATATGTAATTTAATAATCAGGAAACATATTGTTTCAAACATGCAATATGGAACATAATGATTAAAAGAGGCATTCCATTCCATTTAATTGAAGTAGTCAAATCCTTGCATCACAAAACCATAAATGTATTGGACTTAAATGTAAAATTATTCAAGGATTCAAAATTAATCAGGTGCCAGACAAGAATGTAACCTATCACCAAGTTTATTTAATATGTACCTAGACTATGTTATGAGAGAATGGATACTGCATTACAAATGGCATTGAGATAAACTCTGAAGCCACTGTAAATACACTATTATTTGCAGACAATCAGATAATTATCCAAGAAAGTGAGAAGTTGTTACAGAGTGCTTTATATAAACTAAATGGCATATGTGAATGCTATAACTTGAGAATCTCAACACAGAAAACTAAAGTAATGATATTTAAAGGCAAGCATTCTACATGCAGGAAAATCATAACAAATAATAAAATTTTAGAAAAAGTTAGTCATGCTAGATTTCTAGACTTATATTACATTTGAATACAATAAAGATATCTCAATAAAAATCAAAAGATTCCAAAACATCTGTGGTATAATAATAAAAAACTTAAGGAAACACAACTTTAATTTTATAAAACAAGGCTATCCCAAAACTTCTTTTGGAGATCTAAGATGTAGGCCATGAAAAATAAATACTTTACCAAATTCAAATGTCTGAGATGAGGTTCTTAAGATAAGTCGAACGCTGCTCTGTATTTGACAAAATAAAAAGGGAGATAAACACAGAAGAATTATAAGTACTCCCAGTAATAATTAAAGAGTAGAAGAAGACAAGAATACAGGACCTGATGATCCCAACATCTAAATAGAATGCAGAGTGACCACATGCCAAAACAAATATATCATAAAAACCTCATGGCAAAGGAAATGTTGACCTCTCAAGATTAAGATGACATGCTGAAGACAGAACAGGAGACGCTCCTAATCCCTGGAGAGAGAGAGAGATGATGAATAATTTTAATTTGTATTTGTAATTATTTAATAATTTATGCCTTGCATTAGTCACACTTCTAAAAACAAAACTTGCTTTCTGATGACGTAAAATTTGGAATTCCACTAAATATTATGATTTTTTTTTATCATATATATTATGAATATCTGAATAAAAGGATATAAATTTGGAGTTCTTCTAAATCTCTGATAACTTACCTGATAGGGAATCGGAAAAACATTCAGATTTGTGATCACAGCAGTAAATATGAGAAGGAAATACAAGCAACATGAGGCAATATTGATAGTTATGAACCATATGAAAGTAATAGAGGGAACTACTCAAATTTATTTTCAATAACAAGAAAGCAGGCGGCAAGGAAAAAAAAGAAATTTCTGTAATTTTATAATTAGTAGTTGTAGTAGTATCATTATTATTATTATCATCTAGTAAAAAACATCATGAAAAGCAAATTTTCTAGGACACCACAAATATTTTGAAGAAATGTTGAATTCAGAAAAAATCTATGAATTTATTATAGTTTTGTGTTTAATATCTGTAAAGAATTTGGCAGATGTGAAAATGTAATATTTTTTTTTAAAAATAATTTGGAATTTGAAAGTGTTTAGTTATGTTCTGTTTGAAAGAAAAAAAAAACGAAAAAAACAAAGCAAATATATTGGTGTACTCTATATGTCATGCGCCTGGTTTAATGACTTGCAGAAGCCCCTACTGAAGAGTTTGACATATTATCTACTTTTGAGCACTGTATCATCATAACGGCAATAGCGAAGATGTACGATTTACAAAAGGGCATTCTAGCTGGAATAAATTGATTCCGTAGGTCAGATAAAGCAATTCAATAACTAAAGTCACTCAGTGATATAAAGGATTTTTGAAGCCACTTCTGGATGTTACATCTATGAATTTGTATTTGTGTTGGTGTGAGAGTGCATGCAATTTACACAAGTCGATTCACATGCATTTACAATGTTTTTTTTACATATTCTTGATTGCACAACCTATAATGGAATTAGTCCTGGGCTTGAACATCCATATGACAATTTAAAAAGGTCATTATTTGAAAAACACTATTTTATTTTAATAAATTTATCCAGCAGACTTTCAGAACTAATTCTAAAACTTTTTCAAAAATGAGTAATCTAATCGTATGAAAAAATTTTAATTTTTGGACATATCTCTGAGAAATGAGATCAGAATTAAACTATTTTCATCATATTAAAATTGCTTTCAGTTTGAGGTCTTTCAAGAAACTTTAAGTTCCTCCAGCATGATTGTAAAACTAAAGAACTGTTACTGGCAGTACATGAAATAATCAATGTTGGCACATTCAAGATCGTCTATTTTAAGGGTATTATTGCTTTTGCTTAAGAGTTAATTTTTAAGTTTTTTGTTTCAGTTTTCCTTTTTTTCTTTCCAATTTTGTTCAGTTTTTTAGTGGTTACTTTCTGAACAGACCTCATATGCAGTTACAAAGATTAGAGTATTGCTTGTTTAAAAAGAATGCTGCTTCTTATTTCCAGTAATCAAAATGTATTTTTGTTAATTTTTAACATATTCTATTCTATATTAAAAGATACTAAACTACCAGTTTCATGAAAATAAGATATTTACATTGAACATTACTTCCTCATTCCTCTTCATTTGTTGTATTTTGTCGCTGTAGAACAGATATAGCATTGTGTTGTATTGTGTGTGTTTTGGAAAGTTTAAAATTTTGTACCTTTCTACAATTTTATATTTTTTTTATGTGACCTTTTGTCTTCAATTTTTTACTTTCAAGATTTACATACTTTTTTAAATCTTAATTTCTTATGTTTTCTATGTTGAAACAGTGAAGTGTTACTTGAAGTAGTGAATACTTGTGCATCATCAATAATGATTGCATAATACTAGATGATCTGAATTGTAAATGAAGGAAACCTCCATAATATAAAACAAGAAATTATCTTCTGTTGAAACGTCAGTTCAGTCAGTCAAAATCTTGTGTATGTCTTTCTTGAAGATTCAGAGGTTGCAGACGTACCTTGAAGAATAACTTGCTTCCATGTCATTTTTCATAGGAGGGCTCTGCTCCCCACTTCTAATTACAAATGATGTAAATTGTGCCAGAAGTTTGTAAATGGAATTAGATTGTTGAAATAATGCTGAAATTGATTGCTGTACTCTCCTGCAAGATAATTTATGTGTATTTCTTTCAAAACAGTTTAATAACTATTGTGAAGTTTTTATTAAATCCTGTTAGATATAAAAGTTACAGTGTTTCATTGCAAATTCCTTTGTCATCAGAATTATTGCCTTTTCTCATTCGCTAATTTGTCTGTTCACAAGTTCAGCAGCGAATTATTTTTTTTGTCTCTGAAGTTGATAAACTCAGAAAGAAATTTTGTATTGTAGACCTGACTTTCAAACTGAGAATGCAAAAATGCACTAGTGAAGACTGATAGATACAAAGGATAAAATCTCAGGCTTAAAAAATCAGTTTTAATTAAGTCAAAATAGTATAAATATAAATTACATATAACATTTTCTTAAAAAAATCTTGCAAATATAAGTTGGAAAATGGTAAAACTAGAAGTGTTGCATTGAGGTTCCACTTTTAAAACTGAAAACAGTAATCTGATTATGTAATTTATTTATTTTATTTTTTGTCCAGACTTGTGCACTCATTGTAGAAATTGTATTACGTTATTCCTTTACTTCTGTTTTTGACACATGATATATTTGCTATTCTTGAATTTTATTGCACTTGTTATTAATAAGTAGTGCCACCATAAATAATTAAATTGTGTTATTGTTTTGTAATCTTAATATCTCACAAGATAGATTGTTCTCTGTTCCTAGATAAATGTAGATCTATATTTGTTGTTGTGTACTAAGTTACAACAGTGCACTGATGTTAAAGGATTGAACTAAGCATGTAAAATCAGTAATAACCAAATTCAAATAGTAGAGCAATCTGACATTGCATTCACATTACGGTAGACCACCTGTTGTACAATTTTTAGTACATTTTTATTTTTCTCTTTGAATCAGGAGCTAGTTCTAGTTCAAGAACTTTGGGATTTCATGGCTAATTGCATCTTTAAGAATTTCTAATTCCACACTATTTTGTACATATACTACTGTGTGTGTGTGCTGTATTCAATAAAATTTCAAAATTTACTTCAAACGTCAAGTGTGCAATTTTTGGCTGACCTATTTTAAGGACTTTTCAAGAATATTGTTTGTGAGTGTGTGAAATTTAAAGTGAGATTATGCATTTTATAAATTAAATCACGCTTTATTTAAAAACAATTAACATTCTCCTTTTCAGTACTCTAATTTTAGCCATTGCTCGGTTCTGTGTCAATAGAGTAATATCGTAATAAAGGCCTTTTTCTGAAATACTTCAAATAAAATGTACAAAAACAGGAATGAAGGAAACATGAAGATGAAACAGAAGACTCGGTATGGAGTTGTGTTACTGTCACCAGCTTTACCTGCATCCCCTCGTTTGCGATTATTTGCAAAGAGATTACAGTGCTGAATCAATTAACAAGTATTCTTTACAGTAGAATAAATGGTTTTGTAAGGACACTATTGATTGTAACATATTCAGAAACAATTCCGGATAGATACATTTCATCTTTTGCTTGAAAAATGTCTTTTGTAATTCTCAAGGTTGCTGTGCGGCTGGAAAATATCTTTCTATTGATGAACAGCTTTTCCTACATTACTGGTGCTTATATCAAATATCATATCAAAAAGGAACAAAAATTTGAAATGCATATAGACTAAGTCTAAATATATTTCCTTGCTTGGATAAGGATGATATGAAATGTGGTAAAAAAATGATAGAATAATCATGTTCAGATTGAATTTGTAGAATATCTCAAAAAAGTTGAACATGAAGATTTCTTTACTTGATGTTCTTTGACAAAAATGTGACAACTAGTGTAGTCAGTAAAAGGAGAGAGGACACTTGCAAGTACCTGCTGAATAGAAACTTGTTTGAATCTTGGTATTGCCCCACTTTTTTGACAACAAATGCATGATATTGAAAGACAATGCGAAGCACCCATTTTTGAGTGATTACATGTATGTTTTACAGAAATACTTTCTTTTTAAATTGTTTAATTTCGAAGTTAAGTTTCATTATTGTCAATGTGATGAATAAGGAAATAATGATTCGTGTTAAACCAGAAAGCAGTATAGTAATCACAGTATTTTACCATGTAAGATGCATTGCACACCCTCCAAAACTGCGTTATTTCTATAATTCTTCCTGAATATGCTAGAAAGATCTGGCTAAAAATTCTGGTCAATCAATTCATTTTGTTGAAAGGAATCAAATGAGCTATTGATTGCATCTTTAAATGCCTTAAAACCTCCAAAAACATCTTTGACATGCTTAACTCCCTCTAAACACTTGTTAAATTTTAGAATTCTCCAAAACTGTTGCAAAAGGATCCAAAAACAAATGGTCATTTTCCCACCAAGACTGAAGTAAGTCTAACTATGAGTAATGGACAGGCACACATAGGTGACCTGATTACAGTATATAGAATTACAACTTTTATCCTTCTAACCCTTCAGCCATCTCTTGAAATATTCACCATTTGAAGCATCTTAAGATTGGAAAAATCTTCATATCATTAATTTTTGAAAATCAAATGTTGAAATAAAAAAGGCATTGGGTGATTGGGTTCTGTGTCTTTTACTGTATTCTTACAAAAAGTTTAAATAAAAAGTTACTCTTTTTGTTCTCGAAACACCCCTCTTTGCATTAGCACATTTCAATGCTACTACAATGAAACTCTACCAGAACTATGTGAAAATGCATTCTCACTCTCATTTTGCATACAAAAAAGGAAATATATGCATTAAAAACATTGAGATATCTAGACTCTTAAAAAGAGAACTTTTGAAGCAATTATGTGCTCAAAAGTTCATTCAATTATGAAAAGTGACCATTAAACAACATAAAAATTAATTAATCCAGAAGAATGTTAATCATAAAACCATGAAGTGAAAATTGATAAATGTTTGTAAGAAATGAAGGCAATTAGACAAAAACTGGAAAATAAATTTCAAATGGATAAAGGTTTCTGTGGGAATGAAGTAGCGGAGCAATTGCTGAAGGGTGCTACCTGGGACAAACTTAGAAATGGAGTAAAACAAAATACAAAAAGCGAAATAAGCAGGGAGCTCTTAGAAAAAAAAGTTATGAAAAGTGTGTGGAAAAATAGCAACAGATAACAAAAGGCATTGTAACAAAATAATTTTTTCCCTTTGTAAATGATCATCTAAAAAGTTAGATAACACTAACGCCATACTTCTCTACATTTCTATCTCGCCATGAAACATATTTTCACACATTTAAAAAAACATTAAAGACCATATGGGAATAGACATAAAAATGCACACCTAATTTGTCAATGTAATATGCCGAGGCAAGAGAAAAATCTTTAAGAATGAAGTAAAATCAACAGACTGATTGTAGTCACCATCAAAGGAAAATGTAGTTAAAAAGTAAAAAAGACAATTTATAAATTTTGTAAATAAGAGTTAACTTTGAAATTTATATCCAGAGCAGTAGAAATAGATTTGTATAAATGTGTCATCTGTACTATCTCGAAATTTAGAAATATATTTATTTAACATATGAAGTAACCTGTTTCAACAAGGGATATTATTTTTGTCTTATTAGTTGTTGTTTGCACCACTGGACACTTCAAACATTAGTTTACCAGCTTCCTTTATGATTTTATTCTGATGATAAGCAAACATGCAAAAATATGAATGTGATCAACAAACTTGATGAAGAGTGTGTGCTCTGCCCAGATCAAAAGGTGATATGGTTTTTGTTTACTTACTAAGCACAGATTCCATTTTTGCTCGTTCTGTGTCAGAAATAATCTCATGGATTGTTTTATCCGATTTAAAAATGTAGGGCATTGTCATTTGATCAGGTGGTTTTCCGGTTTAGAGTTTCATGATGACAAAAATTATTTGAACAATTGGAAGGCCTATTATAGTAATTCTCATGAAAGTGAAGCCATGATTGATATTATTTTATTTAAATTTTTGCATTTAATTGGTACGTTTTGCAAAACTTAGCATTTTGACTCTTCAGGATTAATTTTAAAAAATCAAAATATCATTAATCTTGTTTTCAATTTAGTGTGAATTACTCTAATAGGACTCCCAACAATTGAATGAAAAATGATAGTTGAAAATGGCCTCACTTTGCTAAATGTTCTCTTCCGGCAACCATATGGGCTGGAGAGCCATTTCTGATGCCTCAAAAATGTCAATCTTCAAAATTCCAGTGGTCGTTTTTCTTACATTGCCCACTTTTAAGAAAATTTGTAATTATTGTATATTGTAGATATCTGCCACTCATCATATGATGAAATTGTTTCAGTATTTTGTTATATCTTTGTAAAGGGATTTGATTCCTGTGAAAAACTTTAATTAATTAATTAATTGTACATGAAGTCCCTTATACAATTTCAAAATTTTAGTAAAACTGAGATGAACTTTTTACCGTTTTCATTTTCTGCGAAAAAGAATAAGTATGCTTAAAAATGGCGATGTTCTGATTTTAATTAAAACTTCTGAATTTCCAAAAACCGCAAAAGTTTAAAATTATTTTGCTGTCCTCTTTCAATATTG
>BOPP01000004.1:5748869-5763890 GCA_017312745.1 Gryllus bimaculatus | reverse complement strand
GGGGGGGGGGGGGAATACTCAAGATATAACATGCACTAAACTTAAAAGACTATTGAACCTTGTATAGTTGATGCGCCTGAAACCAATAAATACTACTACAACTATCGTATTACATTATTGATAATAGAGATTGTTTCCTAATGAAATTTGTTCTCTAAAATTAGATCTTAAAATAATATGAAGTACAAATGAATGAAAATTATTTAATCCACTGCAGAATTTCCTGTGTCCTTGTGGATTTCCTGTGTCCTCGTCGTTTTTGTTTATTAATGCAAGAATTTAATTTCTTCCCATCATTTTTGATGTCTTACCTTTAGTGTACAAATAAAAATACAAGTAGTTATCATGGAATTTTAAGTGAAATTATGCCTTCTTTTAAAAAAATATGTAAACAAGATCTCAGAAATGACCCCGTATTTGTAATGTTTATTTTAAGACCTAATGGTACAGATTTTTGCCAAGAAAAATGACGCCAGTCTGATTTGTATTCAAACTTCAGCAGTTTTGAAAATTGCTGTTCTTTTTTTATTTTTATTTATTTAAAACTTTTTCTATTCCTTCAATATTGAAGCTAGAGATTCCTTTCTTTATGCTATCTATTCCTCAACATTAGATCTTTAAATATTTCATGTACACTCTTTTGAAAATAGTAATTTTTGCATAATTTTGAGTTATGTGTTAGTCATTGCAACATTATGAATTCATTATAGCGTTATAAATTGTGTGTTTCCATCAGATGATGTGAGGCATCGAGGTAAGGAATTGGACTTATGATATGACTGCTTGGTTTTGAATGTATGTATGTTTTTCCCTGAAATATTTTGTGAGTATAAAGCACAATGCATTAAATTCAATAGAAGAAATTTTCATTTAAACTTCTAAATTTTCAATAAACCAAAGTTGCATACTTTGTTTTCTAGACCTCTTGCACATAGGAATTTTTCAAGTGTTGGATGATGTGTTGGGAGAGAAGTTGAAATATTATGTAACTGTTGCCAAAACCACAAGAAAGCATGTGCTGTTGTAGCATCACTAGATTGATATTTTGAAATGACAGATTGCATATTACTTCACCTTTATGTATTAGGTGCTGCAAATTAGGTATTTTCATTTGCTTTCCCCTTACTTTTCTCATGCAATTACAGTTAATTTTAACTTTCAAGTTAAGAAAAAATTAGCTTTCTGCCATACTGACAGAACATTAATAATAATTGTTAATAACATTTTTAATTAAAAAAATATTTTGATGTATATGTTGTATTCAATAATATTTAAAAATCTAACCATGAACTAAAGCTATCTCATTATGCAATTACAGTTCTGAAAAGGAAACCAAATTCTAGGTCTTCAAACATTTTATCTTGATAGATAAAATTAACTAATGTTACAACATGTGACATAAACATTTTTTTTTTAAGTTTTTTAATGTAACATTCTACAGAAATGTTAACAATGCACAAGACTGTCCAAACCTTGACCAAACTGAATATTTAATTGTCACTATTCCCATCACCTTGTTGGATGTTATTACCCTCAGAGAATATATTCTGCAGTCGTAAAGATCTCCAAATTGTCATCATGTTACTGATTAACAATGCATTTTAGTAATTAAATTTGTTTAAAAAAATGGTTGCCCCAACCAGGATTTGCAATTGCGTCCAACAAGGTTACGGGAATGATGATAATTATATATATTCAAGGAGCGATAATCACGCTCATGAAAACTGTTCAAAGGATTGGTTGTCTCAGAAGCTTAGTGGTTAGAGCAGCTGGGCATAAACCAGAAGGCCCAGGTTCAAATAGCAGGCGGGGCAACCAATTCTTTGAACAAATTTAATTATTCGAACTGAATATTATGTAGTTTTAAATAAATGTGTTATTAGTGTTATTAGAATGCTATTGCTCTGTAACTCTTACTTATAACTTATTTTCCTTCACTGGAAACAGAATATCATCTTCTAAATCTCCATGTTTCTGGCATTTCTTTTCTGTGCCACATTATAATTCTGATTTCACAACTTTTCTTCAATTTTGACCACTCCCTTTCTTAAAAATTTCTGTTAAATCTTCCTGAGTTCCTTCTTCATTAGAGCTCTCCTAACCATGAATGTAGTGGTAATTTATTGTACTAAACCGTTTGCTTTCTTCTTTTCCTTTGCTTTTCTTATTTGTTTGTCAAACCTTTGAAATGGTTAATCCATATTTGTAGTGTTTCATTCTCCTTGCAGATACATTTCCTTCTTTATTTTGGTACATCATTGTAGGTATTTTGTTGACACTTATCATAAGTGATAAATTATTTTTACTGCAATTTGTGCGTGTGTATCCTTGGTACCATTCAGTGTACTGTGTTGACAAACAAGATAATTTTTATCCGGCAACCTAGCCCAGTAGCTGAAGCATTCTCAGGAAAATATTGGGTTTACTTTTTATTACATACCCTTTGGAAACTATTAATTAAGTGATGTATTTGTTTTTTAGAAATTAGATTTTATTTTAAAACATGTACATTGCACAGTCTAGAGATGATAGAATCTGCATTTCACTTCAGTGGTAGTATTTTTCTCCCTATCAATGCTCCTTATGTATGGATGCTCTCCTGTACCTATGCTTCATGTACTCAGGTTCATATTATCTGACATTATTAATTGTATAATTTTTTATTTGAGAATATTTGGGTTATTTAAAAATAATCAATTCTGTATGTCTGGCTTCAGTTTTTATCAAAAGTGAGAAGTATAATTGTACACATAGAGCGGAATATTTTGTAATCATTTTGTTTATTTCACGTGGCATGTTTGAAAAATTCACACTACTTTGATTGATCAGTATAATGAAATTTAACAGTTTACCAATTATATTTAAGAAAAGGTTATTTTATTTTCTAACCATGCATAGTCCATTATGTCACTATATACAATTTTTTAAGTTATATGTAATAAAAACATTTATCACTATGAACATGCACAAAATATTACAATGTGTTAAGAAGTAATGTAGTTAAATCACAAGAGAACCTTGATTTTAAAGATGAGATATTGTCTAAAGAATCTACAAAATGAGTGAAATAATTACTTGCTATAAACATTTAAACATTGAAATAAATATAATTTGATTAATAATATTTATTTATTCATGTATTATCACCTTCAGAAAGTTTCCTTGTGCATTATGGACCTGTTCATCAACTTGCATGTAATTTGCTTATAAGTTTGCTTGCACGTTTGCTTACATGCTCACATGTTTTATTGATTGCATAATTTTGATAATTTGCATGGGCTTTTTACATTACCTTGCTTGCATCTTTCATGAAATACTTGCTTGCATTCTTTGGCTTGATCCTTTTTAATTGTCTGCATGTGGGTCTTTTTATTGCATGCTTCCTTCCTGAAATACCTCTGCCTGGCTGCATAGTTGTTTTTGGCATTATTTTATTATTAGTTCTCACAGATGAGGGCAAAGAATGCCAGCAAATGGCTTAAGTTGAGCTCATAGAAGAAAAGGGAGAAAATATGAAGAAATAAAGGGAAGTGCCATGTGAGTTGTAATTTAGAATGTCGAATGATTGAAAAGAAGAAGTTGTATCCTTAAGAACAAAGGGGGTTATATCATGGATTTAAGGTTTCTTTGTAGTGAGCCAGTGCATGTATTTTCAAACAAGTACATTAAACAGTTTTTCAAATGTTACAAGAAATCATTTTCCTTCTCTGAAACGGTGGCGAGGAAATCATGTGATTTTAATTTCAGAAACTATATTACGTTCACATAAAAATCGTATTCTAAATTAGATTTGTGCAAACTTTTAGGGTTCAAGTTTAGTGACTTTATTTTTGTTGTATTTTTTATTGAATATAATTAATTTAGATACCTAAGAACCATTTTCATAGAAGAGAGCAGTTCTGTGATGGTAAATTTCCACATTTCATCTGTTCAAACAATTTTTTATAAAAGATATAGAGTAGGATACAAAGATAGGTAAATTGTAGATTTGCAGGAGTGTACCACTTTATATCATTAAAAACTGATTAAGATTAGGTGCTGGTGGGAAAAAAAGAAACCAGAATTCGTAGGAATTTTGTGATTGCTACCAGCGAATTTTTCAATTATTGTATAAAAAGAAATTATTATTTGATCATAATAAGTCTATATCTTAATGAATGTTTAATAATATGATTCTGGTGAAAGTTTGCTAAAAATAAGTTAATGTTTGCTAACAAATGAAAACATACAAATTAGACATTTTTTGCAATTTTAAAATTTTCATTAATTAATCTTGAAATTGATTATTTAATTCCCAAAAATGTAACGGGTTTTTCAATTTTTTTCCAAGTTGTTAGTACCTTAAACTGAGAGTAGTCTCATCTTGTGGGTGTATGACTTCATTTAGACTCATCCTCTTAAGTAGTTCCATGAGAGGAAAAGGACCCCAAACGACATTTTGTTTTATAGAGGTGTTCAAACATCGTGAAATATTATAATTTGGTCTATAAACAAAAGTTCAATTTTTAATGTCATTCATTGTTTATTTACTTAAATTTGTTGATACAAATTTAGGAAATTAGTCATAAATTATTTATACATTAAATCTTTTATTTGTGTGGTTTAGATGCAAAACTAATTATGTAATTTTAGAGTTTATTGGAAGAACATTGTTGATTTGACAATGTATGTTTCACGCAGTAATACATTTTCCCCAATCTCTACAAATTGTAAATGCGATATGCATATGTTTTTTGTGGGTGAGGAATAGATAGTATGGAACAATTTTGAGGAGCATTGCAATTTCAAGGGATAGGAGAAAAGTACTGAAAATCACAAGTGTATGCAAAATTCTAAAACCAAACTGTGTGTGTAATAATAAAACAAGTCCAAATCTTTCCATGCAACCTCTCATGGGTAACTGATTGTTCACTATATGGGATGATTTATAAGAATTTGCTGTCTCTTTCAAATTATGTGTTTTTATTTTTTTTTATGAAACCAATTTTGACTTTATCAAAATTTGTGTATTGCCAATTTTGATGCTCCAATGACTCATAATATAAAACCTTAGTCTCAGACTAATTTGAAGAACCTAACCGTGAATTAAAAAACTGTGTCTTTGCTGGATTCATAACAAGAAACTTTGGAAAACAATCCAATTCTTTAAATAACTATTTATCAGGGTGACATATTTCTGTAGAAAAAGGAAAAACCTGAAAAACACAGAAATCAAAATTTATATTTTTTTTTTTTGAAAATGCAGGGAAACAACTGGTCACATAAAAAATGTGCATTTGGCTCAAGCCTGAATCCTGGTGGAAGGAAAGAACAGTGTTTTCATGACACAACAGGGAATGGAAGTAAGAAAGAGTAACGGTCCTTTAAAATGCCACATTGTGAGCACATTGTCTCTGTAAACTGAGCAGCAATAATTACCACTTCATTGCTATTAGATCCAACATTTCCAATGTTCACGTATGTAGTTCAAATTTGATGTTGAAAAACAGAGTATTATTTAATTATCAAATATTTAATTAATTATTATATTCAAAAGTACTTTTGCTAGATACCACTCCCGAGTCAATAAAACGATTTGGTAATAGGGATCATTCATAAAATACGTTCGCAAAATGTGCTTTTGAAGACGTAGAAGCATCTTCGAAATGAAGCTCTTGACAATTGCAATAAATATTGACTGTTTCAGATATGATTATTTTGCCACATGTCTTTCTCTTGGAGATCAATTTTTACATTAGTATTGCCAGGTTCAGCACATTCACAACGAAATTTATCAATTACGAGGTGTGACCATATTTCAGCAAGCGTAGAACCAGCATGACTATTTTGTACTAATTCTTCATTCACAGTTTCAGCTTCATTGTTTAAATGACTGCCAAAATGGCCGTTGGTAAAATAATACCATTCAATTCCTTACTCAACAGCGCCGAGCTATTCCACCCGGTTGAAGGTGCTTTGTCCTGGGACATAACTAGTTACGTAGAATGAAGTTCATTCTTCACAAAGTTATGTATTTCCATTTTGATCACTTGTATGTAACGTGATTCTTGTCGAGACCTCCATCAACTGTGAATATGCATACAGGTTTAATTGCATCGTTGAATCTTCCGTCGCACATTCGAATTCGGAAATATTAAAGACTTTTCCAATGTCTTGGCAGTTGACTACAATGTCTTGGAGATCTGATTGCGAAGTAGGTCGGGTCAAAGGAAATCACAGAATCTTGATGTCTTAGATCACCTCCGATTTTAATACCAACATGAACGGACGGTATTAATTTATGATGGACCTACAACCTAGTCATCGTCAGTGACACGCTACTTAAGTGCATGAGTAAGGTACTTCGCTTTTGAACAGTCGAAATGCCAGTTGACACACGAGGTTTGTCGTCTTGGCTAGCGAAGAACACATTTGTGGGTCCTGAAACGAATGCTAACGTTTCCAAATATCGAATTGTCACAGCTGCAAATTTTGAAACGCAGTGCTTCTTGTCAGCGGCATTTCGTGCAATTAATTGTTATAATTTGACACACACCACGTAGACGTGACCTTCCGTAGAGTCGTCCGATGAGGTAACAGGGTTGCCAGATGTGTTGCCAGCTCTTTTCCCACCACTACAATGGAATTTCCCCAATGATACAAAGTTATCTATCTTTGAAATGAAAAATATTCTCCAAGTTATGGACCAACGACATGATGAGCTATCCCCTTAAATTCAAATATTTAAATCAACCAATAACCGTCCTTTAAGCTGCTTGAAGCTTCATGCCATGGTGGAAAGATTTTCACCACGCCATATGCTATTTTCGTTTTTCTCGTGTTTTTCTTTCTCTGTGCCTGGCATTTATTTTTCTTTTTTTGATACATAAAAAATTAGGGAGAATAATGTTGTTGTTTCTCTTTCATTCATAATAATTCAGAGAATAATATTTCTATTTCGACTCCGCATTAAAATAATTTCCCCCCAAAATCCCCAAACATTTTCCCGTCTATTCCCCATATTCATTTCCCATTCTTATCCATTCATATTCCCCATTCTTTCCCACAATGAGAAAATCCCCATTTGGGAGAGAAAAATCTCCAATCTGGCAACTCTGCGAAATAATCTCAAATTAACCGAACACTCCGAGAATATCCGAATTCCGTTCTTTGTAGTTAGATCACTTCATCGACGATTTTACCACTATCGATAACATCTGTTCGTTGTCAATTATTGACTTTCGTACTGTAATTAGCAATAATCGTTTTAAAAAAATCAGACTTAATATTATAAAGCAAAGGATGACCATTTTTCCCTTTAAGATTGAATTGGGGATCTTCATAAGGAGTATTAATTCTTTCTTTCATGCTTATTTCCGCTCTAGGAAACTCGCTCACGACTTTTTTCAGTGACAGACGTTTTCTGGCTTCATCCAATTCTACTTTTTTTCTTTTTCCCTTCTCTTCAAATTCTTTGCCCATAATCAGTTTGCACTTTTCAGGTTTCAGGGTTCCAAATGACCATTAATATTTTTGGTGTCTTAAGCTGGAGTTATGCGTTTCTCATGTTGCTTATTTGCTGTTTCAAGATCTCTCAAATGGATATCTGGTCTTTTCAGAAAATCACAATTACCCTTTTTGCTTGTACTAGGAGCATTGTTGTTACATGGTTTTGCTTGATTTAGCTACAATTTTTATTTATTATAACTTCATGTCACATAATGTCCATTATATGAATAATTTCATTTCAAGATTAATTAAATATTAAGATAGTTAATTAGATATTTATATTATGTTATAAAAATAGTTATATTATAATAATATAAAAGTAGTTCTGTTTGTGTTTGGAATAATGTGTTTTTGTCAAAGTATTATGAATAAAATCTATTTTTATATTGCAAATAATTTTTCTTTCAAAAATTTCATAGGAAAAGCTACTGGAAATGTAAACTAAACAATTAAAACTTAAATTTAAAAAAATTAAACTGAAAAAAACTTTGTGCTGAAGTGCTTGTGTAAGGATTGAAAATTGGAAAAGAAATAAAAAATTCTTATTTTAGGTCATAACATTGTTCAAAACATTTTACTTAATTTTGCTTTGAATCACTTTTTAAATATATTACTTGGTAATGTAGTTGCTTTAAAGCAGAAAAATCATGAAACAGCAGGAAAAACAACACAGAGAAAATAGATTCTGGTGACCAAATAACATCTACAACTTTCGTTCCTCAGCTGCTCCAAAAATTAGAATGGAAAAATTATGTCGGATTCTTGAGGTATTGCTTTGGTTTGAGATTTTTCCAGATGAATTCTGAGATTTGTAGAATGTGGAAAGAAGGCCCTCTACCTTCTGTAGGCGGATTTCCCAATGGAGAAATTCATCGATCTACAAATTTTTGATGTACAAAGTTCTTGCATCACTAAATAACTAATGCACCAACTGGCCAAACAAGATTTTTTGTGCTCTTCTCAAAGAATTGTACAGCTGTAATTACTTCAATCCTAATTTGAATTATCCATACGTAACTGGATACAAGTCTGTTTCTGACCAATTGGAAAAAGGGAGATATCATCCTAACCTTCAACAAAGATAACTTAGTTCCTTCCAACCACAGACTAATTAGTTTAACAAGTTAATTCCTTTGCACCATAGGCCAATTAGTTTAACTAGTTTTACTTGCAAAATAGTGGAACAAATTTTAAAACCTTTGGTTCTGTTAAAAAAATAAAAACACCATGCCAACATGGATTGTTTGTGGATAGTTTTACTGACATTTCTTCCAAGATCTGCAGTGGAAGCTAATGTGATACCCAAAAGCATTTAATGTTTCATTCCAAAAGCTGTGATCTTGATTTTCCAAAGACTTTTGATAAAGTGCTTCACAAAAGATTGCTACATACATCTTTTAGGTCGAAATCGGCAATCAGAAATCACAAGGAAAATCATCAGTTATGTCCTACATGGATATCTCCTAGGACCAATTCCTTTTGTATCCTATATTAGTGACATTTTCTTGGTATGAATTCTTGAATTGTGTGAAATGCCAATGTCACCAAAGTTTACTCCATTCCTTTAAATATATACATAACAACATGATGTAGATGCAATATGCAAGTGGTCCAAAAATCGAGATGATACAACAATGAACATTTTCTTTATTTTGCTTTGATAATGAAGCAAAAGCTAACAATGCCATATCTGTTTCAAGAAAAGCTTTGAGAACAATATCTAGTAGTGTTTTTGTATCTTTGTTCAAGACTTATATTCACACAATAGTCTCTTTTGGCACGAGTATATACTCGAATTCATACTTTGCTGGAAATACAAGTGTATTGGGAAATTTTCAGAGATGGAACTGCCCACATCCCCAGTGATCTTAGAAATGAAAGTTAGTTGATGAACAATTAGAAAAAAATTTGAAATGTTTTTATCAAGTGTAAACAAATGATGAAGAGTCATAATAGGAAATTACAAAAATTCTACTGCATGTCACAATGCTCAGTATCAATTTTACAGAAAAATTACCTTGAAAACAGTTGTTGATGAATGGAACTGACTCCCAAGGATTATAATCTCTGTATCCTTATTAGGCTCTTTTAAAAAGGTGATACGTTGAAAGGCAATGTGCACGATTGATCGATACATCAAGTGTGATTGGATCAAACTTGCAACGTTGGACTAATAGGCTTACTATTATAATACTCACACTTGACAATTAATGTGTTATTGTACAAAGATTGCTACGTTTTCACAGATACAGGCTTTAAAATTTATTTCCTGAAAATGTATAAACTCATTAATTAATAATTTATGAAGATACAGAAATATTTTTGCTGGAATTTCACATTCCCTTTTTCCAATTACAATGAAAAAATGTCTTGGTAATCACTTCTAAATGTCTATGAATTCTTTACTTATTCTTAATCAACTTTGGGTGATATGGTGGGGTGCCCTCCTGAAAGTTAAAAAATAATCATTTTTTGGATCATCTCCAAAACAATTAACATAAAGCACCTAGCCTAGAAGCAAAAGAAGTAGAGAACTGATTTGAACGTGCTGTATTAATTTTATAATATTCAGAAGTAATTGTTATGAAGAAAGAAAGGGTTCGTGCGAATTCTTCATAAGGCTAGCAAATTTGTTTTCCATTTCCGTTTTAAAATTAGTTTCAAATGGATATTTCAACGAAACCTCGTAATATTAATTTTCTTGATTATAGCTTTTGAGATTACTTCTTGTAGTTTGTTAGATGAAGAATGCCGATCTGTTTGTAGACTTGATAAGTACAATTCAAAACAGTGTCTGTAGTCTCAAAGTCATTCTGCTCCTTTGAAGACTTCTAGTGACATAATTAAATACAAATACCGTAAGTGTCTGCATTGCATCTTTGACTTCAGTTCTTTCTTTTGCGTTCAGTTTTGCAAAATCCATTGCAAGAAATGCATTATGACTATTTAATTGCATAAATATTCTTGTTGAGGTTTATAGATAAGGTGTAACCAAAAAATAATGATCATTATTGTTACTCCTTTCTCCTGTTCATTTGCATAATTTTCAACTGTTCATTTTTCTGAAAACAGCTTGTAAATTTTGAAGTTGTGGTAAATAATATGTAAATCAAGACTGTCAAAATTGCCAGTTGATTAGCGGTTGTCTGGAATTCAAGTGCATGGTGAATTAACATTTAATAGCAAAATTCTTTTTTTTAAAAAATGCATTCAATACTTCTTTCAATTATGTTTAGACATGGTTGTAAAGATTAACTTTCAGAATCTTCTTTCTCCTGATAACTTTCCTGGGAAGTGCATAAAATGGCTTTGGTGCTCCAATAGTTATTGTTATGTGTAAATATATGCTTGGTTCCTTGGTTTCCAAAAGTGCACTAGCGTGATCGGTTTTGTGAAAATGTGAATGAGCTTTTCGGCTTAAATGTTTATTACTTAGAATTTCAATGATCACTAGAATTGAAGTAGAAATGTTATGTTATTGAGATTTCATGAAAATAATGTACAAACATCATACAATTCTTATTTATAATTGCTAATGTTAAACTTTCTTAATGTTTGCTACTCAAGTGTTAATATTAAACTTTTGTGCTAAACATTGAATTGTAATTCTAAATATTATTTATTTTATAATCTCAGTAACAGGACAAACGAAACTTCATGAATTTTTGTCGCAGAAATCAAACATAAGACAGCTTCTGCTTATGCACCATAATTTCTGCTGTTAAAAATGACATTTTTATGATTTTTATGTGCCCTGTATTTTGACTTCATTTGTATAGGACTATCCATTTGAGGAAAATAATCCAATGAAGGAACATTCAAATGCCCTTGAAGAAGGAAAGAAAAGACTAGAAGAAGGTGACTTAGCAAGTGCAGTTCTTTGTTTTGAAGCAGCTGTTACTAATGACTTTGAAAATAGTGAAGCATGGGAGCTGCTTGGAATATCCCAGGCAGAAAATGAACAGGTCTGCATCACACAGCTTATTTTTCGTTGTGTGTATTAGCATTATCATTTATGTTACTGTTATTATTAGTCTTATGATCCAGATCCTCCTTTCTTTCTATATTTTGTAATTTATTATATTCTAAAGCTGTTTATTTGTAATTGACCAAAACTGTTACCTTAATGTCAGTGGTAGCTCGTGACTTCCAATATTGGTTGCTCACAAAATTTAGCCTTAGTGCTTCACAAAACAGTGTGGTAGGATGGGCCAATTCTGTCCCCTGCTCACAGTCAATGGTTTCTAACCACATATGTTTAAGCATTGCAATGCTGAGTAAACCACCTGGCCTGCAGTACCCATACGTATTATTCTTGTCTGTATTTATATCATAATTTGGTGTAACTGTAAAAAAAACAACAAGTGGTGCAATTATGACTCGTGAGAATAATTATACAAATTCGTATTACTTATAGCCAAGACTTGATTTCTGACAGAACAGGACAGAATGGTGTTTTGGTACCTTGGGAACAAAATAAGGGGAAAAGGAAAAGAGCAGGCAAGCACTCTTTAGCTTGACTTTTAACTTTTTTAACATACATACTCTAAAAAATTAAATAATTTTCCATTAACTATTTCTATTAAATTAATAATTAATTACAGGTGCGTTCCTGAACCCAAAATTGTATAAATCAAGCACTGCTTATATAGGGATTTTCTTTGTTGTAAAAAATTTAAAAAATGTGTTTTATACATTACTTTTTACTTCCTCGCCTTTTATTTGTATGTAGTCAAGAGAAAGGAAAGGAATGCTGCGACAGAAATCGGCGATTTTTTGAAAGAAAATCTATTGTGGGGCTTAGGTATTGAGAAAGTGGATAAATCTTGTTCCTATTTTAGTACATTACTTCCTCTAACATGTGTATTCAAAAGATCACAAAATGCAATGTTTTGTTGGTCCTTGGTTCTGACAAATTTGATTGACAAATTGGTTGACTGCAAAACATGTCTGACATCTGTATCTCTGACAGTCTATCCGTCTCTCTGAGGTCAATGCTAGCTCCTAAGCCATTCATACTATTTTCTCCAAAATAGATTTTCCTCAGTTGATGTGAACAAGCCTTAGGCCCTGTGAGATTGAAATAGATATTTTGATTTTTGGGGATACTTTGCATGAAGCCTAAACATTTTCAATTTTTTTTCTCAAAATGGCTCCAAATTTTTTGATTAAACATTGTCTTTGGAAAGGACTCTCAAAGCACGGATTCTGACTACTTGTTAGAGGAAGTAATTTACTACATATTGGAACAAGATTTATCCACTTTTTCATTATCAGGGCTCAATAGTGTTGCCTATTGTGTCGATAAATATTTCAGATTTCTGCCGGCCCATTACAATGCTTTATTATTATTATTATTATTATTATTATATGAACAGAAAGGATGCAGACCTGGATCCTCAGGGATGCAAGGAGCAACTCATTATAGACTCTGTAATTATGGGCACAGTGCTTGAAAAACAAAGAAACTTGTACGCATGCTACCATAATTACGCTAAAACAATTCGACAACCGTGCCCCATTCTGCTACTTCAATGTTTGTGATTGTTATACATGGGTCCACCCGTTTATCCAAAACTTCCTGAAAACTGCGATGAGTGATGGAATACAAAAACGTATCCTCTTTAAATGGGAAAACAAATCCGTCCACACAGATACTTATACCACAATCCGCCCGAGGATTTTTCCAGGGTGACTCTAGCCCTTTATTGTTCTTTACCTTGAATCCTCTCTCTACTATCTACCTTTAATTCATCTAATTATGGATCGCTGCTTAAAAAGGGGACTCAACTCTTCTTCGTGTCTCCACATCTCCTTTTACATGGATGACTGAAAGCTCTATGCAGACCACGCAGAGCATCATGCGGCCAACTAAGTAAACGTGACGGACAAGTTCACTGTCGACATTAAGAGAAAATTCGGTTTGGAAATGTGCTCAGGAGAAAGTGAATATCATTCATCGCGTTCAATGCAACGTTTAATTAAAATTTTTTGGAAACCTGTAATAATGAAAAACCGAAAGATTTACCTTTCATGGAAACCCCAATGAACTTACAAAATACTTGGGTTTCCAACAGTACTGCCGAATCAAACACACTGTTTAACTAAGAATATACTAACAAATAAGTGTGTACAACGATTGCGCAATGGGCCTCTTAAAAACTCGACTCTCTGCTATAAACCTTGTGGCAGGCCATAATTCATTTGTTATTCCGTGCTGACATACCTCTTTGGCGTTTATTAAATGGAGCAATACCGGGACCCTCGAACAACCTCCCAAAGAACAATTCCGAACCGGGCTATGGACGTCCAAACACGAAAACATCATCCCCATTCAAAATACGAGCGTTTTGTACCCTTCAAAGTCGCAAGGCAGGGCGAGGTATTGTAGATCCTTCATAAAATCTAGCACAGCTCTCAAATTGCTTCAACTCAGAAGATACTTCTGGAAACATTGTGGGAGAGTTAGAGCAGGCAGTGAGCTGTGGCAGTTATAACTATAGTCCTCTGAACTTGAAGAACAGGCTTGATCCGCCTGTTTCAACCAATCATTGAAACGGAAGAGCAAAATAAGCCTTATGGAAGCAAAGGCCACTGCATGGAAGGCTACCCTCACGAGTGATAAACCAGAAGTCGACTATCCCTTGCGTCGCACGCATGGCTCAACACGGAGGGATCTTCTTTTCCGGGGAGGACAGAGAGCCTTCATGATAGGCGATCCAGGACCAACGTGGTACCGAACTAATTGAACGACACAGAAAACACATCTGAGAGAGATTCTACAGATGCTTCACGCTTACCCGAGATCTTCGCTGTACGCAAGTGGATGTGCGAGATGGGTATGTGAGCACAAGCGGAGGAGACTATGCGACACACACGTAACAAATGTGGACTGTAGGCGAAGCCACGCACAGGTGAAAACAGAGGCATGAATAAGTGGCGAAGCAGGTAGCAAAAACCAATTGACTGGCGTCTGAGAACGGGCTTTACTCCCCATATCGTGCCGTATTATAAAATATGTGCCTGCAGAATGTGCTTGAAAGTAGTGAGCACACACACTCTACTGGGATCGTTCCATTATCACTGACAGACATGTCGGCGCAATAAGACAAGATATAACGTAACATTGATAGAAACCAACAGCAAGGTTTTCCTTATCGATATCTAATCAATACCCAATAACCCACAACATATCGGGAAAATATCAAGAGAAGATCCAGAAGTATACCATATCTGCGCTATGAAGTCGCTGATACCCGTTCGAAGTGGATACTTCAGTAAAGTGACGACTGTGCCTATACATAATATCAGCTCGGGACGTGATCCCGAAAAAAATGAACACTTCGGCACTGGAGTGTCTTCACTTGGATACCCAGGATGTTATAATAATGGCATAAATGTGTAATTTTGAAATACATGCGTATTGTTCAGAAGCCATTTGAACGCTTCATTAAAGCAACCACACACCTGGTCATCATACTGTGGTGTGGTTGACATACCGACCAGTTAGATACTGTGAATAAATGTAAAGAC
>BOPP01000004.1:5722514-5747769 GCA_017312745.1 Gryllus bimaculatus | reverse complement strand
TCATATAATCAATATAAGTCTCCCAAGCCCCCTACGTCCGCAGCAATGAGAACTTAGGCCACGGGGACGGGCAACGTCAGAAAAACTGGACGCAAACGCGGCGATTGGCACACCATAGAGATATGAGACACGCAGAAAATATGCGTTCCGTAGGCCTCGGAAAAGCAAGCGCTGCTGGGGCGCCGGGGCACCTTCGGAGCCCACCGTGGAGGTGACGCATGCGGCGGTGGTGATCAGAGTGACAGGCGGGCCCTGATCGGGGATCCCCCGATATATACGCGAATGCAACATCCATCTCCACTATACTGCACCTGCCGAAGTGCTTTCCAGAGAGCATTCTATGTTCCAGAGACCCGCCGCGGCAGGAACGCAAAGTATGAAACTGAGACATAGAAACATAATATCTATTTCTCATCATGCGAAATTACTATATACACCATTACCAATACGAGGAAGGTACTAAAATACGGTTCACTCGTGGACGACGCAAAATCTATTCCAGATGAAAATAAATTTATCCTCTCACACCATATTATTATTATTATTATTAGTATTAGTATTAGTATTATTAAGTTCATAGAAAGCGAGAAGGTGAAAATGACATCCATAGTTTCTTCTACAATAAATAGAAAATGAATTAAATGTAGACAAATTTGTCATGGCAGGATAGGGTGGGGAATCATCACAAGAAGTTGAGATATACAAGTCAATGAAAATAAAAATAATGAATTACAGTTCTATTTCAAAACTCTTTTTGACACATTTCTTTTATGATGACTTGGTGCTTATGAAGGAATTCAGGAAAAAAGGAGCTCACTTTCGAAAAAAAGCTGGTTGAAATTTCAAAAACAATATATAAATCAGAGGAGTATATTCAGAACTCTCAAAATCTCCACTCGAGTTGAGATTTCTTTCAAGATATGAATATGAATAATTCAACAGATATGAATATGAACTTTCATTATTGAATTTAGCCAGGGAAATTAATATTTAAAGCCGAGGAGGTGAGGGAAAAATTGGTTAGCTACTTCATTCCACAGACGCAATCACACAACGAAGTATCTAATGAACAGTTTATTGATGTTTGTAGTACATAATTTCAAACAATTTTAATAGTTTAAGAGAACACTCCGTGTTTTTTTGTATATATTCATTATTCTCATCAATTACTTCAGCTTCATTATCAGGAACAGATAACACATAGAATCCATGATATTTTGTTGGAATTTTTTTCTGAAGTGCTAGTAAATCAATATACTTCCTAACATCAATAGCAAGGACCCTTGAGTTCCTTTGTGGCAACTTCAAAAATAAATTACCTGATCTTGGACGTCCTTTCATTTGTGTGGATGGCAGAATTCACTAATGTGATGATTTACTTTTATAGGATCCTGCTGCAATATCAGCTTTAAAGAATTGTTTGAAACTTAATCCAGGCAATTTACGAGCACTCATGGCTCTTGCAGTGAGTTATACCAATGAAAGTTATCAAAATCAAGCCTGTCTTGTTTTAAAGGTATGTCGAGAAAAACAGAAGTCATTGTTGTGTACTTCAATTTATTTAACCAGAATTTGTTGCAAGTTATGCCTTTGAACTTCCTTTCTTATACCTTTATTTTTCATCTCCATAGTACTCTTCATGCATTTCCTACAATTTGTGACCTACTCTCATTAAGATGTATTATTTTGCTACAAAATTATGTGAAATCATCATAAAGTCATATTGTGCTCATTTGATATTATTTGCAGGAATGGTTAAGACAAAATAAGGATTATTGTCACTTGGTGCCTGATGAATCATCTACTTCTAAAAGCGGAGTAGCATCATCGTTTTTAACATTGTAAGTTAACAAAGTGACTAATAAGTATTGTGTATTTAATTAAAAATATTGCTATTTGTTAATTTTTCACCAATAAAATGAGTCTTTTTGTAGTGACACTCACAAAGAAGTACAAGATTTATATATAGCAGCAGCTCGTCTACACCCGCGAGGTAATATTGATGCCGATGTACAGTGTGGTCTGGGCGTACTGTTCAATTTGAGTAACGAATATGATAAAGCTGTAGACTGTTTCAAAACTGCTTTGCAAGTTAAACCAAATGTGAGTAAAATAAATTTAGTTTAATTAGTATCCTAACATTTGGATGTACGATGTTAAACATGTATCCATGGAATGTAGAGCTTCCCATTTTGACTATGACAAGCTAATATTTTGAGAATGTTACAAGATTGAAGAATGTTTACTGGACAGAAATTCTGTGGTTCACGTCTGTTTATTAAATAAGAACAATGTAATTCTGCAGTTTTAGATAATTTATTTATTTTATTATGATCATCAATTAATTTTTTTCAAATAGAAAATCCTACTAATCAATTTTTCATTTAACTTGAGTAATAAAAATTTAAGGAAATTACCACAGTGATGCATTTCAATCATTTCAAATGCTATTACATTAGGGTTTGAAAACCACACAACATATTGACATCACAAGATATCATTTGGCTCATCATGACTGAACTGATATATTTCATTCTATCATGCTACACTGGCACCAGTTTTTATACCATATGCATCATGTTAGAAATTCTTAACACACTACATAACTCACTATCATATAAACCAAATTTTAGGTAGTTTCCTTATAGAGTTTGAATGGGTTATCTGTGAACTCTTCTAGGATGATGGCAATCCAGGCAACAATTATAAGTAAAAATGGGGTAAAACTATGTAATATATCAATACTTTACGGATTTTGATGTCATTTGGTCTGTACTATTAGATTATACAATGTAAAGTGTGACATCCCCTGTTGAAGGAATTAAGTTTCTGTCTATATTGAAATATCTGGCACTTGTGTAAGAAATGATGTCTCCCATGGTCACAGGATTAATATGGAAGGAGGGGTGCATGACTCCCAAGAGGTGGCACTAACGGATGGGGACAAAGGGGATAAATTCTCATTCTCGCACAGTAAAAGAAATCTCACATGCTGGTAGATTGAGCCCTAAGCAGAGAAGAAAATTGTGCAATTGACATAATCTACATTCAGAATTTTACTTAATACTTAGAAAAGTATAGTTAAAAAGTAGCATAAGAGCAAATAATTCAATTCTCATATTGTAAATCAGAGATCACAACCATTCTCATTCATTGACCCCTTTTAAAAGATTGCGTTCATCTCTCCCCCACCCCTCCAATGTTTTTCTCTATAACATATAATACATAATCATAACCCAAAGAATGTCTTAACTTGAACGTAACAATTTTGTACACCACTATTTTGGTAAATATATACATTATAATAATCAAAGATGCTTCCAGTTTTGAATAGCTGAGTTTTTCTAATCTTTATTGTTGTGCAATAATTACAAAATGTTGAGAGTTTTTTCCTGTCCATTTCTAACATTTCTCCAGTGTGTTATAAGGAGTATTTTTTTCTCACAATAAAACATCGTTGTCAATACATACATATAATTTTTTGAGTTTTCTAAACATACTAAGCAATTGCTTAGGCAGGTTCTGGGATGCCTTGGTGCAGATAATGGAAATGTGGCCCCTATCTGCAATTAACATGAAATTAAGAGTTTTGAATCTTAATTGGTGTAATAACAGGTAATGCAATGGAGAAAATAAGCATGGAGTGCAATTTGCTTTATTCTTTTCGATATCCACAGGGGCGTTATTAAGGGCCTCTTACTTCCAGAGAATGGTGCGGTATACAAGTTACGCTGGCCTAGTTAGGACCCTAAGGATGAATGAGGATATAAAAGAAGAGGAACAAATTTGCAATTTATTATCATATATTTTGTTATTCTATAGCAGAAAATAATTATCAATGTCATTCAATATTTTTGTAATCAATAGGATCTTGATTATACCCGTCAGTCACCTGTTCATCAACCAAAGTTTAACCCTTTCAAAATTTTATCAACCTCCAGGGGGGAAATACCATCCTGATTGGGAATCCCAGTTCCAAGTGGACGTTATGTGTATCAGAAAAGTGGTGTCAACAGGAGTTGCTATACTTTGACACAGAAATTTCAAATGATATAATTCCAAAAGAGTTGTTTTGAGGTAAATTTGCACAAGAATGTATGAAGTCCCGAAATGTATGTTTCGCTCAGAAGGGCCCTTCTACTCCCCGTGATTACTTCTAGGGTGAACCACTTTCAAGAATTTAACTTTTATTCAGTGATCTTTCTAATATTCTATAGCATTTTCAAGATATTTTGTTCACTTTAAAGTGGAGCAAATTAAGATTTTTAACATTTTTTGGTTATTTGTACTCTACAATTAACGTGATGACATTCAAATTCAATAAAAATCAATAGTTGTCTAAAAGGATGAACTATATTTTAAGCTGTATGTTTATTGTTTGTATCATATTCTATTCATTGGCAGAACATCTCTACATTGATAATTTTAGACTACTTTTGACTTCTTTTTCCCTTTATGGCTTTTTGTACTTACATACTGCTATGTGTGCAGTGGTGCAACCAGAATTTTCTACAGGAGGAGTGGGGGAAGACTGTAGGAGTTGTGACCAGCTGTCTTCATGTTTTCTTATAAAGAATTTTGCATTGGATTGGAATTTTGTGTTGGATTTAAACGTCATGTATTGTTATTAATATATACAGGGTTATTCAGTCCTCATTGCTAATACACCAGGACCTTATCCCATATGCAATGTACAGACTGAATATGCCACAATTGAATTCTCTTTGTCATTTAGTTTTATAATTAATTAACGTTAAACTTGCCCTTGTGCCCTTGACTGTGCCCTTGTGCTTGTGTAACATGGGCTACGGCAAATGAGCGAGCGGTTTAACCTCACGGACTCGCCACTTCTCTGGAAAACTCAATTGCTAATAGTATCCGAGAAGCCCTGAAAGCGAGCACAAGGCACACTAGTGATGTTATAGAACAGACTTTCCCATATTAATTTTCTATTTCCTTTAGTCTCAGTTAGTTATTCAAACTTGCCACGTATTCTTGTCTGCTGCCATCTATCGCCATCCAAAGTACATTTTTTTGAAATTTTCTTAATTTTTTGGTTTCTTAATTGTATAGTGGAAATATTATTTTAAGATTCTTAAATAACAGTGAAACGTCATATTGAATGCCAATTTTCTTGGAAAAATTTGGAGCCATTTTAAAAAAACTGGCGTTTAAGCGCCACTGTAAATTTGAAATTTGAAGCTCTTTTTCACAGAAAACTTTTGAGTTTTTGAAAAACTTAATTTGAAATCATTTTAAGTACTTAAACTCACAATTACAATAGTGTCTACTAATTGCTGGAAATGTGCAATGGCATGAGAGATCTTTCAAACAATTTACATTCGTGTAATTTTTGAAAAAAATAAAAGAAAAACACCTTGAAATGAACTTTACATTATATTAAAGAGTCCAATTACCACTATCTGTTCGAAATGTTTGGAAAAAAATTTGGAGAGGTTTTTGAGAAAATGGCGTTTGAGCGTCTCAAAGTTTTGAACTAGTTTCCCTGAAAATAGTAGAGTATTCGAGAAACTTTGTACAATATTATTTAAAGCATATGTATTCATAAATACAATAATGTGAACAAATTGCCGCTAATATAAATATTAACGACATGAGAGAGATGTTAAGGAAATTACATTTTTGAAAAGAAAGGAATAGAGCAATATGGCATTTATGTCATCTTATAAAGTACATTTACATCCCTACCAAAAGTTTAAAGAAAAAATTTGGAGCCATATTTAAGACAACCTGGTTTTTGGAATTTTTTTAAAATTCCTCATATTGCATGCAATATTGCGTGAAAATTAGTAAAATTTTCAAAAGTACATGACCTTAATGAAAGAACTGACTATGGAGAAAAAATTTTATTTAAAGGAAAAATGTCTATCTTCAATTTTGTAGTTGTAAGAAGACACAGAAAAAAAAATTCATACTTTTGAAATTTTCAAAAATTTAGAGTTAGAATTTTGAGTGTAAGGGCTGAGGATGCATTTACGAAGACTTCAGTTTCTGAATTTTATAACTTGGATTCTCCCAATGCTTTTGGAATTGAGGGAATGAAAGACCGAGTTTATGCTACCGTGATGACCTTTGGCACTTAGGAAGCGTGGAGGCAGAAATAAAGGTAGTAGAACTCGGCAAAGTTGTGTTGGCACAGGTGCCTACCTTGCGTTCACAGAAGATGAGGCCATTTTGAACACTTGTTAAGCTCCTGTTACACAAGGTGAAAGTGCCAATTTTTTGCTGTATATGTAAATATGATAAACCATCTTAAAAGCTCTTAAATAATAGTTTTTTTTCCCTTTCATATTGGTTAGATGAGAAGACAATAATAGCAACCAGGAACAACATATAATGTAGTATTTGGGCTAGTTTTCTTGCAAAAAATGACCAATGACAAAAACCCATTTTTCCCAAAAATTTTGAATAGGTTTTATACTATTTCCTTAAGTCCTTTCTATGAGTAACTTAGGGTACTCTATCATCGAGTCCTGCATGAGCAATAAGGACTGAATCACTGAAATATTGTGCAATGCAGAGTGATTCAATAATACTTTTACACACTTGAGCATGGGTTCCTTACACAAAAAGAAGACAAAACGTTTTTATGAACATGTATCCCACAATCCTTCGTTTTCTCGTTATTATTTTGTTAATAAATGTTTACACTCTGTGCCCTTCCAGATCCAAACCCACACCTTCATCCATTAATGCATCATTCACAGGCCTTGGCTCATTGTACTCTTATGTAAAATGTGGGGTGTCGCTATGGAAACTTGTTTACATTTGCCATTAGTCAGACTGATGTTTCAATTGTGAACCTGTAGCGTGTTACCTGCATGTGTTTCATTCAACAATGGCAGGATATTGTTTTCATGGGCAGGCATATATAATTTTTATCTTGGTCTTGTTAATGGGAGCAAGGCTGCATGGCAGTTTAAGATGGCCAGACAGAAGAAGCCGACTCATTTAATCTTTGGTGCTATTTAACGTCATGTTGCTGGGACAAGAACTGTTGCACCAAGGACTCTTGATTGAAGCAGACCAAAAGTTGCTTGTATGCCTATCCATAAAGAACCAATTGTACAATGTGTCGAAAATGATCCACATGAAAATGTCTGCACATGACCAGTGTCCGTGGCATATAATACATCTCAACGAACAGCATAGACTGGATATTTCACGGCCAGCACCTGTATATCATCTTTAATGTGTTCTCCTGCAGATCTCCCACCATAGGAGAACTTTTGCTGATGGTTTCTAGCACAGATAGTTCATTATTTACCTCATCAGTTTTGTTTACAGATGAAGCAATGTTTGGAAGAGATAGAATTAGACATTTCCACAATCAACATATATGGGCGATCATAATCCTCATAGCTAGATATTGTTAATAGTTCAGGATTAATGTGTGAGCCAGAATCGTAGGTGACTGGTCCATAAGGTCTCCCAGCATGTCTTACAGGTGCTGTCTGCAGTTATTCAGAACACTCTTGCAGACTTTCTACAGAAAGATGTATCCTTGCGAATAAAACAAAACATGTGCTTTTTGCATGATGGAGGTCCTGGTAATTATAGTTTCATTGTTCAAGATGCACTGGCTGATATCTACCATGACAGCTGGATAGGTAGAGGGGGACCAGTTTCATGGCCTGCACATTCTCCCATCCTCAGTATTTGTAAGCATGTGACAGTAATTCAATGAGTGCATACATCTGTAGAGACAAGTGGAGGACATTTCAAGCACTTGTGAGTTTTGTGTGTTTATGGGATGTTATTAGTATTCATTAATAAATTAATAACGAGAAAGCAAAGGAGCATGGGATACATGTTCATACAAACATTTGGTCATCTTTTTGTGCAAGGAACCTGTGCTCAAAGTTTGTAAAATTATTTTTGAATCACTCGTACATAGTAAAAATGTAGAATTGTAATTTTGTGTATGTGCGTGCGTGAGGGGAGGGGGGGGAGAGGGCTGTTGCCCCATGAGCTTGCACCCTCTCCCATTGGTGCACCATTGGCTATATATATTCATTCAAATTAAATTATTCATTCTTTTACAACACAAGTGTTTCAGAATAGGTTAATCACAAAAAAAGTTTCTTGTGGTTAAATGTTGATAATTTTTGTTTTAACATTATTTAAATTGTAATTTCTCAAAAATTTGTATGTTTGTACTTTTGAATTCCGCATAATTTTCTTTTTTAACAACATTCCAAAGTAACTTTTTTAACAACATTAAAAACATGAAACTAATTTTGCAGTGGCTATCAATCTTGTTATTTTGTTTTTGTCCCATTCGTTGTTTGTAGAAGGTAAATCAGCATTATATAAAAATCATTAAATGTTGAAAGGAAAATATTTTCACGAGACAGAAGGTTTGTGAGTTCACATTCTGTGTGAGCATGAATATGTATCCTTGTGTTGTAGCAAGGTGGGCCCTCCCACCCATTGTGCTTCACCTTTCTAACCTCATCCAATCTTTCGTAGCCTTGAGGTGTGTTGGAGGATAGGTTTAGTGTAAAGTGTTGCATGCATTACTCCTGGCCTGTGCTATTCCCGAAGTACCTGTCTCCCGGTAATAGTGTGGGGCCGGTGCCACCAGGTCATGTGGAATATGGGCCTCAAGGCCAGAGCTGGTGCTACTTAGTGCAGACATGTCACCCTGTTCCACTTATACTGGACCAAGCTGATAGGGGCCCTTGGGCTTCGCTTGTAAAGTATAACAAGAACACTCTGAGTATTAAGGGCCCCATTAGATGATGGAATGAGGGAACCTGGTAAATACCTAGGTGGCTGCACCAAAGGATGAGCCAACCCCAGCTGGTGGGGAGAACTCCAGCTGGTGGATTCAACCACCTAAGCAATGGTTACCCCTAAAAACTGAGAGGTTAAGAGGTAAACAGGCATACCATATTTACTCATTCTTGAATGTTTTTTACACAAATTTGGAGAAGTTGATGTTGGGGCACATATAATCTAATATCTAATAACAAATAAAATATCTCAATTCACTTTTTAAGCAACATTTAGTAACATTTTTTGTACAGAATTGTATTTAATCAAATGCATAGTAGCATAATCGTAGAATACTATAGAGAATAAACCCAAGCACTCAGCCGATGCTGGAGTTGTTGCACAGTCCCCTCACTCCTACAATCCACTCACTGCCTCACCACTCACATTTTATAAAGAAAGAGAACTTCATAGCATGTTAGATGTCCCTCTAATGATTCCTGTGTAATTTTTTTTATTATTAAAGTAAATTACACACCTTCAACATTATATCATTATCATCATCATCAGGTCATCATTGAGTTTTGAATCATCAGAAAGAATCAACAGGGAGGGAGGAGGACATGTAAAACTTCATAATAGCAATCCCAAATGACACTCCTTTTTGATAATATACATTTTTAATTCAATAATTAAAATAAGTATCCTTTGTTTTCCATGTACTTCTACCATATAGCAATTCATTGTCAACAAGAACATTCTTTAACTACTCTTTCTACTTTATCGTAGGATGTTACATTTACTAGTTCCAAATTCCAATAACACAGGCCTGCTTTGGAAAAAATACAAGGGAATTGCTAGCTGAACTGTATGTATTTTTTGGTGATTTAAAAAAAAAATTTGGTGATGATGATAAAAAAAAATTTCTATCATCTAATGTTTTCCTGAAAAATTCATTTTTACTTGGATTTTTATAATCGGTTATAATTTTTATAATCGTGTTGAAATTCTTCCCTGCCTGCCTGCCTGACCATCATTCTATGGTGAAACCTACAGAAAACCCCTCTGCGACAGCTCTTCATCCACCCCACCCCCCCATTGCTATCTTCCAATATCATTATGTAAATCCATATCTCAGATCTGAATTGACAGTCACCAGCGAGTGTTATTGTCAGTCAGTTTGTTTAAATTTTTCTTTCATGTGTAGCATCGTGCGTTCGCTAATACAGTGACAAGTAGGTTGAATTGGAAACATATCAGTATCATCTCTAATTATTTTATTTGCTTTTAAAATACATTGCATTCAACAGTCCCTTGCTTTATTTTTGTAAAATAATAGTACTTTTCCTTGTTGACCAGTAGTTTCTTTCTCTGTTTTTAATGTGAAATAAAAATAATTGGTAAGAAAGAATTGCCACTCATTCGGCCTATTGAAAAACATTTTTAAATGCCACAATTTTCCTGTGATAAATGTGTAAAAAAAAAAAATTTGATTTGTTATTGTTGCGTAAAACTTACTCATCTGACAAAAAATAGGGATAATAGAAAAACTTGCAAGCTCTCAATATGGTGTTCAGGATTACCGAACTCTTCACTCTGCCTGTCTGTTTCTGAAAATGATAAATTCATTTTTTTGCCTTTTAACTGATTTCTTCCAATTTTCAATGCAGAGAGTATTATTTAGATTATCTTAACTTCCACATTTGGTATCAAAGTCAACTATTTCTGTGAGGTATTGGGCTCTTGCCTTTATGATTTATGACTCTAAAGCAATAACGCTAAGATTTCTATTAGTATCTCTTATCAATTTTATTGCAATGTGTCCTGGAGTATAATTTATTAGTGCATATCACATGTATCATGTTGCACTATTATGTCCCTTTCTGCTTCCTGAGATTGCTTGTATAATAAGAGAACTAATGACTGGAAGGACAATAATATCCTACAACACTTTTCTTTTGGGGGAGGGAATCAAAAAATGTCTTTACTGGTCCAGTATTGGGAAAAAACTTAGCATTACACTTTATATATGAACCCCTTTTGTAAGTAATCCTTATTTGAATTGGATGGAGATCTCTCGAAAAATGATATAAAAGGAAGGACATATTACAAGTTTCCTTTAAATTAAAGCCGATCTATATGAACTTCAAATATAGTGGAGAGATTTATTTTACTTAAAGTTGAATTGTAATGCACAATATTCTGTGCCTGATGCAGCCACTTCATTAAATTGACGTATGTTCAGGAAAATTCCATGAACGAATGCTCTCACTGTTATTGTTTGTTTTTTTTGTTTTTTTCCCTTTTGTCTCTCTCCTCCCCCCTCACTTTTTCAATTTCTGCCTACATTCATAATGAATAAATAAATTTTTCAAAGCTTTTAATTGACATATTACACAATTTTCCTGGACTATCTTAATGTGAACCCTTTTAGTGTTTTCAATTATCTATTTGAATCATACTGTTGTAATTTTAATTTCTATCTTTTAGAATTTTCATGTGATGGCTGCAACAGACCATGAAACATTGTACAATTTGTTTCTGCTTTCACTGCAATAAATATTGCTGCATACTTGAAATTTATTTTCATTTAAAGGAAACCTAACTTGCTAATGTTATAAGTAGACAAACACTGGGATTGATAAACCATCCAACTGGAAGAAAGGACGTAATTGTACCTCAAACAGTTAAACATATATTTCCTTCTTCTGACTTTTACTAGCTTTTAGTCATTCCCCTGACTGTCAGTAGTTTGTTTCCCTTTTTGTTTGCTAGAAAACTTTTTCATAAAAGTCATGTTCATATAAAATATACAAGTTACTTTTGTCATGACCTGGAGTTGTTTACATCTGACACTTTCTCATTACAATTTTTATGACCGTGGTCATGACCATAACCACCAACATTCCTTGTGTCTTCAGGAAGCCATACAATATTATGTTGCCGTTTGATCAGTTTAAATATTACACTGATGGAGTCATCAGTATTCATGGAAACCTTAACACATTCCTTGACATTTTGCTACTGTAAACTAAGTGTGTGTATTTATTAATGTTAAAATTTTCACTTCTTGTTTCTTTATTCTTTTTTGTGGCAGAGATCAGAAATATCTGGCCTGCATGTGTCAGGGCAGTAGCGCTCCAGGAATGTTGTCTCTCTAAAACTCATTTAAAGTTTGTGATGCACGAAGACATTAAATATTTCTGTTTATCTGATCAACAGTACGTTCAAACAACCAAATTTATATCTCAATATTCTTCTTGTTATTTTCAGAATGTTACCATTCTTGTACTCACCCGTTCAATTATCTCTTTGATTTACTGTTTTCCATTTTTAGTTGTTAGTATGCCATTTCTTTGACCTGGTAGTGTGCAATTTACTTGAAGCTTAAGCATTCCTCTTACCATCACAAAGATGACAAACCGAAGCAAACAAAGGGGGTGAAGTTTCTTATACATCCTGTGTAGGGTGCAGTTAGTGTAGGTGAAACACATGCTTCAATTACCAGTGTTTCTATTATTTGGTTTCATTTAATATTTGTATATTGTGCAAGGCCAGATTTACTGACAACCAAAATAAGCAGTTGCTTAGGGGCCTTACAGTAAAAAAAATTTAAAAATTGAAAAATTTCAGAAAATAGTATGTTTGAAACAGAAAAATAATAATTACCAATGTTACTTTCTAAACAGATGTTCATTAGGATAGTGTATTTTGTAGAAAAAAATAATATGATATAATTGCATTTAATTCCGAAATACTTTTATGAATAAACTTATAATTATTTTACAATTATAAAGTAATAATTTAAATCAATTTTTTACTGTCAATGTAAATTAACAATAATGAAAACTGTTAAACAATATAGATAAATGAATACTAAAATGCAAAAATATGAATGAATAGTTGTAGTAATTAAGTAGATATTTTTATTGTAAATAAATTTCATTAAAAAGAAACCAAATATAATCTGTATGTTGTAAGTTATTAGTGGATCTAATATTATATTTGAAAACTATTTATAGGGCTGATAGAAACTTGTGTTTAATAAGATTTTATAATTTTAATTTGGATTCTATTTACCTGTTTTCTTAACAATATATTTAACTAACAATTCTCTAGTAATATTTATCTTGATTGCAGTATTACTCTCTCACTACAGAGAAGAAAGAAAGTTATGTAATGCTCCGCGGAAAAACGGCGATTTTTTCCGCAGAAAAACTTTATTACATGCCGCCCTAGTAACAAAAAAGTGGATGAATCCAGTTTGCCATTTTTAAGGGGAGGGGAATCCTCTTAACACGTGTAGTCAGAAGCCATGTTTTGTGGGTCCTTGTTGCCGAAAAATCGAATGACGTCAAAACGTCAATTGATATATCCCAATCAATCTGGGTGATGTCACAGAGTTTGAAACTGATGTTTTAATTTGGGGGGTAATTTACATGAAACCCTTGAGATATTTACCAAATTTTCTATAAAAATGGCCCCATTGTTTTTTATTAAATTTTGTTGTTGAATAGAGTAAAGGATATTTAAGAAAGTGGTGAAGTGTAATGTATATTGAAATCTGATTTTTCCAAAATTGAAAAAAGTTCAAAATTTTTTCTGTCTTCCTATATCTAGGATATTAAAGATAGAGCTTTTTTCCTTAAAGATAGATTTTGAAAAAAAGGTCATGAACAAATTTTCAAATATTTGAGTATCTTTTGCTTAATTTTGCGTGAAAATACAGGTGAGAAAGTACCTGCTGTTTTAGCACCACTAGTTTTATTATCTATGTTTTGTTGTTCATTATCTAGTAGGTTTATTGTGCATTGTATTCAAATATATTTTTATTATTTATTTAAGATTTTATTTTATTTGCATCTTTTATTTACTTCAAATATTTTCTGCAATCATAGTTGTTGCTTGTGTGATAATATTTATTACAGGTTTATAAAATACTAAGAATGTTCAAATCAATTTGTCCTATTTTAGTGGTAAAAATGTACATCCAACCCTGACTTAGCACTTACAAACTTTTTTTTTCTCTTTTCTTTAATATTTGTTTTCTTATTTTGCTTGGTCTGCTCCAGGCATACTGATGAACATCACTCTGTAAGTGCATTTCATTTTTTACTCAATGTTCTTATTCATTCATATTTGAGCAAAATTGATGAAGAGGTTGTATAAACGTTTGTAAGAGCATTATCATTCTTTTGGGACCTACAATAGTAATTGACAATTATTACAATAAATTCATCAATCAAATAAAACAAAAATTTCTGATTAAATGAACATGAAATGATGAACCAGGATGTTAACACACATGGAAAAATGTATGATTTTACCATGTGTGGAAACTTACCATATTATAAAATGTGTGGAAAAGTTACAAAAACATGTACATCAGAAAGAAACAATTGGCTTAAAAATCTGAATGTATTCTGTGTATTTTGAAATTTGATAATTTGTTTTGAAATATAATTTTTCACTTTTAAATTTGAGTTCAATTGCAATCGAACATTTAAAACATTTTTACTGTAAGAAAGCCAGCATATTTAGCATTAAACAATTCTATATGATTTTGTGTAAGTTAAATTAAAACAAGGCACTTCATTTGGTGCATATTCAGGCATAAATTGAAACAAATGATTATCTGTTTGGCCTGCCCCTAATTTTATGTTTTTCTAGGATGTCGGGGGGAAAAGGATCGTAACAAGATGTGCTTTTCAGTTAAAAATTTTATTTCCATGGATACAGGAATTAGAATCATAATTTTAACTCAATTGACATTTCACATTTTTCTTCCTTTTAAAGCACAGATTCAAAGTTTTAATTATCTTTGCTTATTAAAGGCTAAAAGACCAGTGAAATTTGCGAGTAGCAACCAAGTATACCAATTCTGTTACTCTGAAATAAAGATGAATTTTGTGTGTGTTGTCAAAGATGTTTAAGGATAAAGTTTAAATGACCTGCAGACACCAACATCTTTGCAACTAAAGCAAAAACTGAAAATCTTAACTATCAGATGAAGTTTTTAATGTTGTGTTACAAAAAATTTTTCTGGCAGAGGAGATTTGCATTGAAATTAGAGCCCTACTTACATATTTTGTGGAACTCCCCCAGCAAAATGAAGTTATAAATTATCTGCTGTATGGTAATATTATTGTGTTAAGCAGTATATTTGAAAATGTGTCATGTTTGTACTATGAACTCTGAGCAGAAACTTAATCAATTCTCATCGGGCAAAAGGACTTAACTTTCTTACGATCAGTGGTGTAATAAACAATTACTCTTGAAGTTGTGGCATGTGAAACCCAAAAGGGTAATAAGATTTTTTGATCCAAATTCTATGGTTCAGTCCTCTTCTTGCTACACTGGCTTAAAACAGTCCCTTTGTGGAGTCATAGGCCACCAAGGCCAGCTTTCCTCGCTGCTGCAATATATGCCCTTTACTCATGTCATATGAATTAATGAAAACTGAAAAATCATTTTCATCTTTGGATTCGTGAAGTTCACATTTCCATCTTGTGGTGTACAAACCTATGGAAAGCAGTTTTATTAATCTGACAACTGAGAAATATTATGTATGATATATTTGATACTTTTTCTGATTTATGATCCATCCTATGTGAGGGCAGGGGACATGTGCATGCATGTTCACACACATGTGCGAGCATATCTCTGAAATTATTTTTATTTATTGATATATGAGCTCTCAAATTGTCCTGGAATCTACAAACTCTGCACATCTGCGTGTGCACACACAGACACACTCACGCAGACACACACTCACACACACACTCACGCAGACACACACACACACACACTCACGCAGACACACACACACACACTCACGCAGACACACACACACACTAACTCACGCAGACACACACACACTCACACTCACTCACGCAGACACACACACACACACACACACACACACACACTCACGCAGACGCACACCCAATAATATGAAACTTAATAATATTTGAACCATTGAAAAAATTGAAAGAAAAACTTCTGGCTGAAACGTTATTTTTGAAAAAATTATGCTATTTTGTTATAATTTAAATCACTGATTGTAAAATTATTTGTATCAATTTTTAATTTAACCATATCAGACACAACAATGTGATTAATCCTTGTATTAATAATGATCACTATGTATTACATTTTATTTGTTAACTGTCGCATACCTATGCCCTTCTGATACCCGGAGAATAGCAATTGAGGAATAGATAAATATATATATGTGTGTGTATATAAAGATATGCTATATTATTTAACAATTTATTACATATATTTTGTGCAAGTTGGTGTTAAAACATTTTCAGTTGTACTTTTGGCCCTTTCCTGGGGTAGATGGCCATTTGTTCTTTACATCAATAGATACTAAAGTTATGTTACAATGAGTTTAAGGACGGGTCTGGCCGTATGAGAGTGCATAACTGTCCATGAACCGATTAAGTATGGTTTTGAATTATTTTATAAATATCTCATTAGTCTTGTTGGAACTAGCACATAAAATTAAGAAAGGTTCTAAGTCCTAAACAATGAACCAGAAACGCTCTTTCAATACCATGAGCAAAACAGCTTCACTCAGGGTCTGTCACTGACCCTCCCCCAATTGGTATGCGACTGTTAGTAAATACTTTTATCATTAATATGATCTACCAATTATTGCATTTATTAATTATATATTTCTTTTAACTTCCTGAAAGGATCCAAGAATGTGGAACAGACTTGGTGCTACACTAGCAAATGGTGATAGATCCGTAGAAGCCGTGGAAGCTTATGATCATGCTCTTCAGTTAGCTCCTGGTTATATTCGTGCCAGATACAATTTGGGTATCACATGTTTAAATCTTGGAGCACACAAGTAAGTTATTTTTCCTTGTGTTCTAATTTATTATGGATTGGTGCAATCTGTTCTATAACTCGCATTGTGATAGGTAAGCAAATTGTAGAAAATGCAATACACTATAATACTAAATATTAAGTGGTGTTACATCCTCCTTTACAAACACACCTGTTGTGTTTTTTTTCTCTTTCTCTCTTTTTTTTTCTGTGCTCTAGTTGACACAACCATTTTCAATAAAGTTGTAAATGTTTTATGACTAAAACAGTTGTGTATTATAAGTTAATATGCCCTTGAAATTAGGTTAAGATGGAGAAAAAGGGCTTTGCCCTAATATTAATGTGACTACAGACATTTCACATGAATAAAATGGAAACTGTCCTAAGGGGAAATGTAAACCCTCCATCACTGCCTACTGCCCGAAACCCCCAAACTGACTATCCACTGCCAGAAACTGAAAATTATTCTGATTTTAGACGTATCTTGGACGATCTTGACTTCAGTGTTCACACTGTCATCGCGATACCGTTTACTATGTCGCGCATCTGGAATTTTGTTCAAACATGGTAAGACGTACGGATTCGAGTTTAGCCTTTCAGTGGCAATAGAGCTGAGCAGTGAATCTCGAGGATTTGACAGACGCCATGCAGAACATCAATTACAATAATACGCATATCAAGCAGCTGGTTGTGCAGCAAAACTTATCGCGACAACCTGAAAAAAATTAAAATGACAATGAGAGGAGTAGAAAGCACAAACACATTGTATTAAATGCCAAATAAAGTTATATTAATTAAACATGAACATTGTATTTGTTGCATCTTCAAATTTACACAGAATTTGGTAAACACATGTGATCAATGTAGACACCAGTAAACTTCATACAACTTCGAAGTCCTCCAAGCTTTTTGAACGAAAACGCAAATCGTCTATGTGTCATTTGAGGACAATGGTTTGTGTTTTGTTGAGTGTGCATTTTCAAAAAGTTTTCCGTGCTCAAAATGAAACTTGTATAAGAATTTAAACTGAAATTAGGATGAATTGAAGAAAAGTGCTTATTTATTAGTTAGGAAAGGCAAAATCAATTTCTGATCTAATTAGTTTGAAAATTGAAGGAATGCTGGACAAATAGTAGGATAAACGATTGATGTGCAAAATTGTTTTTATCTTAAGTAAACCTACTATACAATTTTGAGAACCTTGAATGTAAGTCTAATAAAGAAAACAATGCCTGCGTAAGTATTGTGATGCTAGACCGCCCGTCACCGGTGGGTCGCTAGCTTGCCCGGCTAGACGCCAAGCGGAAAACATGGACTTCGCCAGAATTTTGGTGAATGTAATCCCAAGGATAGTGCATTTACTATCTTCACACACACACACACACCAACTTAAGGTTCAGACCGGGAATATAGGAATGGAATTAAATTTTTAGTTGGTAACATGATAGATGTAATGCTATTAAAATGTTTGAAAAATGACCAAAAATCACAATGCGCATTGATACTACTTTACTACAAATGTTTTTGTTTGTTTTGTAAGTTCACTTATTTCTATGACTCTGATTCTACTAATTTGCTCTTTATGCAACTCGTTTTACTTCACTTTTACTGTTATCAAACAATAATTTTGAGGGGTTTAGCGTTTTCTACTTTCCCGTTTTCCTCACCACTTGGCATCCGTCGGCAGCCCTTTGAAGATGGAAAGAGAGAGAAAGAGAACAGGGCGGCCGATCGCCCTGTCATGGCCGTCAGGTTACCGCTGGGCCTTCCGCCGCGGTCGTCCCTCCCAGCTTGAGCGCCGCCCGCGTCTCCCTTCTACGCAAGCTCACTATTGCCCATGCCGTATTCTCCGCCTCTTGAACCCATTTATCATCATATTCACTGGCACTGGCAACACTTCGCGTTTCTTCTACTATCGACCACGCCGCCTGTTTAGTTCGTGATGTTTAAAGGTTCTTTCGTGAGCCCAACAGGCATTCTACACGAGGTAATCAGAGTTCATTGCTAAATCACAGAATTACAAGAGTCAATGACAGGCCAGTCACATATTGTCGCATTAGCATTATAACTCGTAAGTTTCAAACTAGAATGATGCAGCCCGCCTAATGTCTGACTCATAATGCAATGCGATGCCAGAAAGAATCAAACTATATTCAGGTCAGAATATTAGACCAGGCGATCAACCGAAAGTTGGTCTCAACCGAACCCGGCTGTAGCCAAACACAAAACAAAAAAAAAAACACAATACACAAGCAGAGCCAAAAAATTTATCTTTTGTTTCCTCCTCACTAATTCCAGGTATCGCTAGGCCTCGGTTCTCCCTCTCCCGTGCATTCCAGCGCTGTGCCTCCCCCAATTTTTCCTATCATTTTCGAAGTTCTTTTTCTGAGCCATACCCTAACGTTATATTGGCAATTGGAAAATTAGACCGTATCCCTTCCAGCGCACAGGTCGTTAAGTTAAGTTCATCCGCACATTGCGCCCGTGTAGAGTGCATATTTATCCTAGAGAAAACCCAACTCTCTAAACGTCAAGTACGCTCGTCTTGGAATACGATCATCTGGGAAACACTTGTCTCCCTGGCTAGTTGTCTATCTCCGCCCTCCCCTCCAGCTTCACGAGAGCTGTGCTCAAACGCTTTCTCCCATAAAAGATTGCGGCGCTACCCAAACACACACACTTAGGGTTGAAACGTTTTATTTCTGCTCGTTCTCGGCTTTTGTTATTGCGTGTTACGCAATATAAATATTTGATATCCGTCTATTTCGTCAGATACTATTTAAGTTGTGTGTCACATCTCAATATACAGTACAAAAATACATTTTTCAGAAAACTGTAAATTACCATAACTTTTGAGTATAAATAATTATATCAAAGCATACGCAAAGGAAGAAGAATGCACTGAATAGAATATGAATGTCAGATTTTAAATCCTGACAGGGTCTAACGATTTTTGCTTAACTCAGATAATTTAGAATTGTTCTGAAGTTCACCCAGCTTTCGTAATGACTAAGTTATCTCATCCACTTAGTCATTAAGCAGTTAATGAATCCAAGATGCTGGAAATAATATAAATACGGTTAACTGCAGAAAAGACATGCTATGTACTAAACAAAAATAATTGTTTCAGAGAAGCTGCTGAACATCTTTTGACCGCTCTGAATCAACAAGCTCAAGCGAGAGGGGTTGAAGAAGCTCCAAAATCCTGGAGTGCAATGTCTGATGGAATCTGGTCAACTCTTCGATTAGTTGTATCTTTGCTAGATCGAAGAGATCTACATGACGCTGTTGATTCTAGGTAAGAATTCTGTTTTTGTTTTGCTGTCTGAACACATAAAATGTAATTCAAAAATACATTGCTGATGTTTAGGTAAAATACTTCAACCCACACAAGGATTTTTTTAATGGCAAATATTCAACTTTGCTGCTTTTTTGTTTTTCTTTACTTTCTCGCGTACATACTTTTTTTGTGCTCTCTGCTCCTCATTCTATTTACTTGGCTGGGCATAACGCACGTATCGCATATATTTTCGCTTTCACAATAGCCCTGTGGAGGCGAGAGTTTATTTTTCAAAGGGACATTTACTTTTGTACTACTGTCTTGCAGAATTGGCAGTTAGAAGTAGGCATTTATCTTAAATATACTAGCTAAAACTACTTAAATCTAATAGTAAACATTTTTGGTAGACCCTTTTGTCTATCTAGTTGAAGTAAAATATATTTTAATACTATGTTTTTCCTTAGAACTAATTGTTCATCAACTTTTGAATATTTGGTATTTTTTAGTTTACATAACATTCGTACTTCATTTCCCTTATATACATAACCGTTCATTCAACCCATTCGCTTTCACTTCGACACTTTTCTGCTGTTCGCCACGGCACGGATTCGACTCGAAGTGTCCATGGCGCTCAGGCCCGTTTGGAGGCGTTACTTGGCGATCCCCGCGCGTTCCTCGGCCGACGATGAGGCTTCCCCTCGACGTTCGGCTACATCCACTTGTGTACGTAAGCTTCCGCGGCTTCTCCCGGACAGCCGAGAATACATCCACTTGCTCACACAAGATGGCAAGCGTGTCGTGGGGCCGCACGCGGAAGGTGTGCGCGACGTGTTTAAGCCCTTTTCGTAGATAATGACATGTATGTCGCAGTTCGCCTCTCGGCCGGTGTCGCGCGGGATGCGCGGCGTCTTCGGCCCCAGCGCGTTTCCGCGGCTTTGGTGCTCAGGCAAGATTTTTTTTTTCACACTCAGGTCTCCGAACACGTCGGTGTTTCTAGTGCATTTGTTTGGTGAGGCAGGTGCGGGAGAGTCGAACTGTATTCCCCCAAGCGAATCGGACAAAGGGTGGAGGAGGCCGCCTCCACAAGCGTGTATCCAATTAGAGCGCACGCAAGCTGTGAATAAGCGACGTATGAGGGAGGGGTGGAGATCGGGTGCGCGCAGTAACGTAAGAGTACCATGTTCGGGCAGTTATATTTTAACTAACGTATTTGGCGTGGGCGTGTCAGCGGAGGTCGCTGTCAAGCATCACACCAAGGTACTTCTGACTCTTGCCAGGGTAGATGCGCGCCTGCCAGGCTCACAATACATACATACAAAACATACAATACCTGGATATTACATCACTTTGACAGGTGACATTAAACGATTAAAATCGATACACAAGTTTAAGTGCGAAGAAAAATCATTTCGGCTCCCTGTTTCCACACTATTAGAGACAATACCAAGTATCAAAAAGGAAAATAATCGTGATTTTAGCAATGCTATTTAATTAACATTTGGAATATACATTTCTAAAAGACTAAATATGTCTGCAACAATTATTGCACCTTAGCTTCTGGGCCAATGACCCCCATCTTGATCAGGTTTTTCATCTAGTTACCCTGATCTTTTGAGCAACTACTGAGATGGTTCGTGTTTTGATTTTGGTCATAAATGTAGCTTTGCTATTTATGCACATTTTCTAGAAGTTAGTGGGGAATATAGATATTCAAATTAATGTCCTCCATGTTCTCATGGCAGTAAGTTGATTCCTTCAGGAAGGGTACTCTGTTGGATAACCAAAATCTTTAGCTGATTTGCATCATTACGCGGGCTTGTTATGTGTAAGCTAATATTTTATTTTCATTTTTATCAAAAATGCTCATTTACACCTGTATTCATAATTCAACTTGTTTTTGCTTTATGATAAAGATCATATCAGAATTTAAGAAAACATGTACTGAGGACACTTCTCCCTACAATCCATCATGCACAGTTTTTAAATGTTTTTTGATTTTAATTTTAAAAAATGAATTAAAAATATGTTCAGTTGTTGAATAACTTAAGAGGACCGGTCTGAGTGATCATTACCATTTTTGTGTGCATACGTGTAAAGTTCCATAGTCTACCACTACATGAAAACAATGTGTAGGCAATGTACACTGTGAAATCTGTGTAGACGAAGGTAACCTTTTTCTCATAGGGGGTGGGGGGCGAAATTTGAACGTATGATCAGGGATCTGTGCAATACTTCTCCATACCTGGAGTGCATACAAAAACATCGAATAGAATTTCCGAAAAAACAGAACTCCTTAGTGTGTCAAGAAAAATCAACCAAATTTTGTAAGTATGTTGTACCATTGTTAATTTAGTGATATGTTTTCATGCTTTTTGGCTGAATTCTTCCTGATACTTATAGATTGTTGTTTCTTTCAGGAATTCTGTCCTATCCTTCTGTAGTTTTTGAATAGTGTAAATTAGTTTACAATATATTATATGTGTCTGGGGCTGGCGTCGCATACAGAATTCCTTACCTTTGCACTTTGCAAGTCACGGAGGTTAAGTGAATTTGAGATATCGCAGGTTCCTGTTTGGGTGACCATCTAGAAACTCCTGGCCAGTTTCGAAACCCTGGCCAAAGAGATAAAAGACATTGACTGACAGTCCAATGTGACGAGACTTGACAAAACAAAAAAATGGAGGATTACTCCATGCCAAGTACTCAGTACCCAAGAAGGGTTCAGAGATGTGTTGCGTTATGAAGATACAATAAGTTTCATGTTATTTGAGAGTGCTGTTTCATTTTTTTTATGTATTACAGTTTTCGTTTACAAAGGTAAATTTTTAATGTCGTTTTGTCATTTCATTTCATAAGATTTGTTTAAAACTCCACACCCTATTCAGTATTACATCCAGCTATTCCTTTTTAGCATTTTAAAAGTCTAAAAATCAGGCCGAAGAAATGTTAGTAATATTTTTTGACTTACTGAATCAAAAGTAAAATTTCAAATACAAAATAAAAAAATGGTTTTTCAAAAAGTAGCATCCACACTGCTTAAGAACTTCAAATAAAATACTCTTGTGTAACATCACAATTCAATATTTTAACAAAGTCCTCATCAATCTATCAAAAAGTTGCTATTTTATAACACAAGTAAATAACAAATATTCAGTGACTGGTCGACTCTTTTTTTGGAGTTCTGCTTGCACCCCATCTTGCATTAAAAAGTTTTATATATATTTATATTATGGATGAAATGTATTTCAAAATCTAATTAATTAAATACACAAAAACTTTAGATGATCATGTGAATCCCTTGAGAATTGAAAACTGTTCACAAATGTTGTCATTTACGTTATATTTCTAAGCAACTAATATTTGGGTTTTGATCTATTTCATTAGTTTTATTTATTTTTAAGATAATTCATACTGAATGTTGAATTTCCTTGTATTCATATTGATGTAAAACTGTGTAATTTTGGAAATTATTACAAAACATTAATAAATAATGTTTTCCTTTTGTTTTAGGAATTTGGTGGAATTAAACAGGGCAATTTTAGAAGCAAATTGAACGCAAGATGACTGTTTCCTAGATATAATTGTTATTATTTTGTTTCCAACCATATTGTTGATAATGATAATTTTTATATAATATTGGATAGCATAATAATACAATGTATTCACTGTAAGGTGTCTCATATTGCATGATATGGAATACTTTATTCATAATTTACAGTTTTAATAAGTAATGAACTGTCTATAAATAAACTATATTTCAATATGATTTTGCAACATGAGAAGGTTCTTTTCAGGTGATAAATTTTACAAAGTGTTGAAGAGTAAATCCTGGTGTATATACAATACTTTATATTGTATACTGCAGTAAGAAGATCACACTTATTCCTTTCTTAACGTAACTTAACTTTATTTGCATGATTTCATTGTATTTTTGACTAAATTTGAAAAGTGATTTAATTTCTTTATCTGTTGTGAACTATATAAATTTATATATATATGTATATTTCTTTGACTGTCAATGAACTTGATCATACTTTTGTAAAAATATATTACATTGATATTTTCCAAATTGTGAAAGGTGGATTGTAAATGAAGTGCAAAAATGGTAACACCATCTCTAAATATTTAATATATTTGAAGACTTTTTTTTTTTCCTATCCTATGGTTGCCTAGTATTCTCCTCAATTTATAAAAAGACCTGGTACTATTGTGTGAAATTCACGACTACAACACGGATTTGTATGCAACTGAATGTTTTTACTGCTAATTGTTACTTTGGAAATGATAAAAATTTCATTATGAATCAGCTAATTTAGAGCCGTCTTGTCAAATTTTATTTTGCATATTTGCAAACTATTGCATATTACACACATTTAAAAAAATACAAATGAAATTAGAGATAATTTTTCACAATTTAAATTTGTCTCATTTTATGTTTTGTCACAAGCAGAATTAATTCGTCTATGTTAGAGAAAAAAAATTAAATTCATCTGAAGGTAAAATGCAAGTTGTTCTTGGTTTTGGGAATGATGCCACAGAACATGGAACGGAACTTGCCAATTGTTGACCTCCAGTGATCGATTTCATTTACTTTCAAAAGTCTCCATTGGATGAATATACGGTCAGCGTACCCAACATTTAAAGAGATCAAATAAAAAGATCAGTGAAAATATTTATTGTATTGTTCAGTCAAAAAGAACGTCCTTTTTTGAATAATAGGAAAATTACATTTTATAACACTTGTGGAAAACAAATTTAGCGTAAAAGAAAATTCAGTAATTCATGCGTCATGCGAGTGTTAGCACTTTCATAATATTTTATTTTGTGACGAGACTTTTTCATTGATTACTAGTACACTTTTTCAACTATTCGGAGAAAATTTGCCATGCCTGTTGCCTTCTGGTATGTCTTCCTAAACAATATAATTGGCTGAAATCTAGTATACGGTACAACTTAAGGTAGTCGTTTAAATCGGCAGTTGCGCCGCTCCGGCGAGGGGGAAATCCATGGTGGAGGGGCGAAGGGTGTTATAGGGGAACCTTTCGGTGCGGAGGGGTGGTGAGCAAAATGCGTAATTTAGTACATACATATAAAAAGCAAAGGGTGGACGATTTATATAAATTGTAAAAAAATAAACTTATGAAATAATTTTAATGGTTCATACGTGGTCACGAACGTGACGTCAAAAGTTAGGGGTGGGGGAAATTTCACCCTAATATCTTGTCGAAACTTACGAAATGGTGTATGGTGGGACGTAAATTGTGTGACTACGTGATTTGGTTTTGGGTAGCTGTCGAATTGTTTAGCTACGTTGCTGTCGTACAGTTAAGTTTCATGCGTTCTTCACATTCTTTGCGATTTGTGTTGAGTGTCGAGGGTCTGTGCTACAATGGTGAG
>BOPP01000004.1:5708732-5719826 GCA_017312745.1 Gryllus bimaculatus | reverse complement strand
ATATACACACACACACACACACACACAGAGGCGTTTCGTGAAATTTTTACCTGGTCGGGCCAGGTGCGAAAGCATGAATATGATCTCGGAATCAATAAATTATTTAATTAAACCATTTTCATTTATTTAATATTAATTACTTAAGCATTTTAACCTATGTTTTACACAAAAAAACAGAAGTAGAGTTTTTTTTAAAGACCTTTAATCGAATATTGGTACGTCAACGGAAACAAAAGATTTTTGTAAGAATTACGCTAATGCCATCGCTTACACTAGTCAACAAAGGTTTTGGTACAAACTGCACGGTGAAGAACTTCATACATCAGTAGGTAACGTAAAATGTGAAAACAATGTATCCATCACGTCAGAATTACAAGTTGAGGACCAAAAATGTTTTAATAGCGCAAATTAATTCCCATTTAAGGCGTATTTCAAGGTTTTTAACGTATTTTTTTAATGTGCATATTATTTGGAACTTATTACATTTAATATAAACTCATTTTTGTGGGATGTATAAAATACGTCTACGTTGGACTTATTTAATTTTTCGTCTGCGTTATTTTTTATCGTGTATTGTTATTTTTTCTTGCATAACGGCGGCCACCCAAATAAAAGTTTATCAAATTCAAGACATGACCATGAAGCATCTATGCAACCATGAAGAAAATCACACGTGGGTGTATTAATCATCCTGATACATTTTGTTATATGTATGATGAATTCACAAAAATATTACGACGACCGATTTCTAAACTTCTCAAGATATCGTATGGGTTGTATTTCAGATGTTAACTAAAAGATCAGGATAAGAAGTGGGCGCCGCACATAACGTGCTCAAGATGTGATTCTAAACTAACCAAATGGTTGAAAGGTAAGAAAGTGCCAGTGGCGTCTCCTGCTAGTAAGCAAGGGGATGCGACCTAAAGTTAACGGTTTAAACAAGGTAGACTAATTATGATATCTAATCGACATCGCACTATACGTATTCCATATTACGATGTATATACTGGTATATACCTTCTGTACCGTCTATGAGAATTACTAACTTTGTTTTGCTTGCGCTGTCGGTAATAAAGTAATACAAAAAAGTACACTGAAACATGAACAATACAGCTGTTTAATTAGAGGTCCCATCATCTTGTAGCGTACCACTTGAGGATCCAATAGAGTTTTTGAAACCTTTCAAAGGACTTCGGGAGTTTTGACTCACCGTTTCCTGCCTCTTGTGTCGAAACTCTGCCGTTTCCATCCTCTTCTACAAACCATGTGCTTGACATGTCGCATCTTGTCACACGAAAATTGTTGGATTCTAATTATCGCGCAGTTTCAAAACTACAATTTTTCTATGCGGAAGACATGTTATTCTCTAAAACGTAATTTCAAGAAAACTGAGCACTTTCGCAACAGCCCACAGTAGGCTACATATGAAAAGCCTGGCTACAAAAAACTATCAGCCTCGTGCAGTTGTTTGTCAGTACTGACAACCGACTTCTCCTAAATCACATTCTGGATCAGGACAGTTGGCACTCATGAGTACGCATGCGTGGAGTCCACAATCGTTAGCACATGACCAGTGGGGTTCCCAGTCCAACAGAAAGAAGAGATGTACTCACAGGAGGCAATGGCGAAGCTTTAGGAGGGAAGATACAGAGCGCCAATGAAAAGTCCGAGACAGCCAGCGTCGCATCACCGTCGGCCGAAAGTTCGCCACACAGACACAGCACATGTTGAGAGTTCAATGACCATCAATGACCTCGGAAACGAAGCGAAGCCGTCAAAGGTTATGTTTCTCGACCTGTCACAGACGCCTACCGGAAAGAGCATGAAAAACAATAAAAGGCACAAACAGAACAGAGTACTTGAGGAGTAGAAAACATTTTTAACTAGAGTTTTAAAGGGGCCGAAAAACTAGGGGATGCAACACATTACTCTCATCCATTGAGCCTACGCCACGTGGAAAGAGCATAGCACTAACCTTTTGCAATACCCATGATTTGGCATGAGCCTCGGAATCACACAGATGATTGCTACTTCTGTTTGACGGATTTGCGTGCTTTTCGTCTAATATTAAGAAACATACTGTACCCTAATGTAATACCTTCAGCAATACAAACCATACCCCATGGACAAGACTTACCAGTGCCCACAACTCCATCCACATAGGAAGAAATGCATGAATATGACTCTATGTCGACAAACTCAGAAAGTGCTCAATATCATTCAACTGAGGAAGAACAGTAACATTCAGAAAGTTTAGCGTCACGTCTTAAGGAATAGAATGTTCTTCTTGAGAAAACAAAGGGTACATATTTCAAAGATCGCAATAAGGCATTGAAGACTTATTACAGTTCGGTGGGGAACATTTATGCTTGTGTAGATGTATCAGGTTTAATGAAGACACTAAATATACCATATCATGATCAAGAGTAGCGCTTGTTTATCTATACTTCAAAAAGAAGCTTTAAAGTTGTGCTGTCACATAACGGTAACAAGTTGCAATCTCTACCTGTAGGTTATTTTGTGCTCGAGTTTACAAAAACATTCAATTTTCAATTTTTTAAAAATTGAAAATTCAGGAAAATATTTTGAAAATCTAAAAAAATATAAACATGTTTTTAAGTTTCGAGTGGAATTTGAACGGAGTTTCTATATTTAGCTTATTCACTTATGTGATACTTGTAAGATAGTGATGAGCGTCAACTTCAGCTAATTTCAATATGCAATATTTTCGAAAAGAATGAAGTTAGAAAAAAATAAAAAAATAGGCATGTAAACTTATTTAATTCATGTAATAAATAAACAACAAGTTAGAAAATAATTAAAAACATAATCGTCAAATTTGGCCTCGTGCGATTTGACGTGGAACGACTCTGGAACCCAAATGTCAAATTATAAAAGAAAATCCAAGCAGCTACAACATAATATATTTATGTAAGTTATTCATCAAATAATTATAATGAGCAATACAGATTATGAAAAGTAAATTGTTTAATATAAGCGTACTGCATACTGCTTTTGGTACATTTTATTAAAATGTTTAATATTTCAATATTAAACATTTATACATTTAATATATTTAATTTATTAAATTAATTTATTTAATATATTAATTATTTAAACAAAGATAATTTAAATTATTTTTATGTAACTGAAATTTTAATTTTTTTTTTTTATAAAATACCCCTCAAATTTGCCCCCTACTAATAGATCCGAAATCCCGCTGATGATTTTAGGCCAGAAGTGCATATGAAAAATGTCTTCGACTGTTTTCCAAAGGCGTGAGACTGCTCACCTCTCTTACTCCGCTTGGCAAGCAGTGCTACGGCGACTTCTAGGTCTTGGAGCGTTACCGACGCAATCTGAGACAGTATTGACGGATTAAGGTCTCTCTCTAGAGGCCAAGCGAGTGATAGTGACCCGCTGTGATATTTCTACACAAATTTTCGGGCAATTAATGTGTGACCGAAAGAAAACAATGGCATGGATCGCTTACATGCGCCTGGAGACGTCGCTATTAATAAGTACTTAAAAAGATAAAGGAAATAAATGAAAAGAAGAAGAAGAAGAAGAAAAGAGAAAGAAATCTAATAAAAAGAAAAAGTAGAAGAAGTTTGAAACATATTTTGTGAAATCCTGTCTGTTTCCTTCGGTCCTGGGCAGTTAAGTTTGTATCTAACCGAATGTTTAGTTTGTAAATCGGCATCATGCGTTTTTATTTTAATTCTATCTAATTTTATTGTATCATACAATGGAAAATATAATACCCTATTCCTTTGTCGTTTTGCACCTCTGAATTCAACGGTTTTAATAACAAATAATTACCATTTTAATTTAAAACAATAAAGTGATCATTAAATATTAAATTTAATATTTGATGTTATGTATGCGTGTGTATGTGTATATGAATGTGTGTGTGTGTGCGTCGCACGATTTTAATGCTTTCTCTTCTTACGAAGTAAATGTGAGAAAGTAATATCAGTTCTTTAAAAATTTCTTGTACAAATGTTTAAAGAAATAAATGAGTTTTGCGTAATTTGAGCTTGAAATTTATGCAATTTATAAAAAATCTCAACACTGCTTCAATTTTCCCTTTAGTTTTCCCCGTAGATAAAAACAAATGACGCTTAAAAGAATTGCGCATGTCTCGTTTTCGTTGAACTCTCTGATTTTTCGCAAATTGCAAATTAAAAATAATGCGAGAGAGTATGTATGTGTTTTTGTTGCACCACCAGTTTCGTTACCAGGGCTCGCCAATAAGAGTTCTTCGGTAAAAATTCGCAGTATTTCGGCGCACGATTACAATAGTCTTCTCGTACGAAGTAAGGGCGAGGAAGTAAAAGTTAGTGTTTTGTTCAGTGCACAAGGAAAGTCACTCCACACCGAGCCGAATTAGAGCCTGCTATTAAAAATCGTATTCATGTTGATGGCTCCCAGATCACTGGGAGACAAGTGGAGGGGACAACGCTTTCCAGCATCTGTTATCATTGTGGTGAGTACACATTTTGTGTTTTACAAGCTGCAGCTCGTGTTACCGACGTAACTTCTGGTGCTAGCACTTCCACTAGCCACTGGTAACACTGCTGGCAGACTTTCCTGGCGTACTGCATGTTCGTGTTGAATTTATTCTCCTATATTCCTACCATATGATTGAGTTGCGCGGGTCATCCTTTAGAAGTAACGTATTACTCTTTCATAACATCATTATTATCGACTGTAATACAGGCGTATCTCGATCTTCTTTTTCAATGTTAGCTTTTGTTCACACTACCGATTTCCGTCGCTAACTGGAGCAAGGGAGAGGTGTACTTATAGATAATGCTCGTCGGGGCGCTGAAGCACTTAAGCAGGAAGAGGTTATTTATTGATCCTCTGGTGCCAGACGTTCTATTTCTGTCATTGCAACTGTTGACTGGACCCCTACACCTCGGATTGAGAAGCGTGTTACCATGTAACTGAGCAAATTATATTACACGTTAGAATATTAACACACAACGAATGAGCATTTAAGGAGAATTCAAAACCTTTGTTCTGCATTCACTCTTTTTTCTCGTATGTGTAATATTATTCGGAATATACGCAGTGTTATTTAAATCTTATATTCGACATTAATAATAAACGTCTTAATAATAATTGATATCGAGATTTTGACAGAAATACGGTCTTTGAGTACCCTGATGCCAAAGAAACAAGAAGAAAAAAGTTGTTACAATACGTGTCTGTCCGTCTGCCGTGTCTTAACCATACATAGAATTTTCTCTCAAACATTATTATTCCCCAAACGGACTGAAAGGTTTGTTTGTTTTTTTTCCTTTTCCGAATAGTCCAAACTACGCTTATAAATATGTTTCGAGTTTTCTTTTAAATAAAATTCTGAATTTTCAATGTTTCAAAACTTTAAACATATGTTTGACCCTTCCCACAATCACATTATTGAAAATAGATATTTTTGTCAAAATGAAATCAGTTCTTCAAAATCATATCTTTAAACATGTTACCTACAATAATTGTTTGAAAACATGAGTAGTTTTCGCATCATTTTGAATGAAATGTAGCACCACTAATTTAAAAGGGTAACCATCAGCACATACTCGGAGCAATGCAATATTTTTAACAATTACGTGATATTGTAAGTTGTAATACTAGTTGAACCCGTAAAGGTGATTCCAACTCCGATCTGTGAGTCAAACGTGAGAGCATACTCCGCTTCCTGTAGACCACCGTTTACCACCATACTCTTAAATTTGCGAAAATATGAGTAGTTCCCGAGTAATCTTTCGTGAATTATAGCAATTAAAAAAATATTCTCGATAGCGGCTCCAAATTTTATCTTTAAATTTTCTCCTCTAATATTTCAAAGAATTGTATAAAAATTGTTGCAAGTCCCGTTTTCGGCTAACTGTATTTTCGAAAGTTGCAAACTAGTGGTGCTACAGAATGGCATAGACTTTCTCGTATTAGTTTTCCATTTCCTGTGGTCTCGGTTATCTATTCCGACTTGCCTCATAATCTTACCAGCTGCCAACTATTGACGTTCAAAGTATATATATATTTTTAAAATTCTTAATTTTTCGGTTTCCTAATACTAGAACGGAATTATTATTTTAAGAATATTAAAAAACAGTCCTAACAGGCAATTTGCTTTGAAAAATTTGGAGCAATTTTTAAGAAAATGGCATTCAAGCGCTACTGCAAATTCGACATCTGGAGTTCTTTTATGCGCAAAAGTTTTGAGATTTCGAAAAACTTCATTAGAAATAATTTGAAGCACATTAACCCACAAATATAATAGTGTTTACAAATTGCTGGAAATGTGCATATTAATTGCATTACAGATCCTTAGAAAAATTACATTTGTGTAATTTTTGAAAAAAAATGATAAATCAAAATGAACTTTACTTCATATTAAAGAGTGCGATTAGCACTATCCGTTCGAAAAGTTTGAAGAAAACATTTGGTGCCGTTTTTGACGAAAATGGCGTTTGGACGTATCTGATAATGCGGAATTTTGAGCAAATTTTCACTGAGAACTGTTGAGTTTTCGAGCAACTTTATATGACATTATTTAAAGCACATGTATTAAAAATATAATAATGTGAACAAATCACCGCTAATGTAAATATTAACGTCTTGAGAAAAAGTAAAAAAAATACATTTTTGTAATTTTTGAAAAAAGCAAAAAATAGAGCAAACTGAAGTTTATATCATCTCATAGAATACATTTTGCACTATCCACACCGAAATTTTATTGAAAAAAATGGAACCCTTTTGAGAATCTTGTTTCTGATATTTTTTTAAATTGCACATATTGCACGTCATATTACCCTAAAACTCCTAAAATTTTTAAAACAATGTACATATCCTTAATGAAAGAACACACTATGGAGAACTAATTTTATTTGAAGGAAAAATCTCTACCTTTAATATTGTAGTTGTGGGAAGACGCCCGAAAAAATCAAAATATGGAAATTTCCGAAAATTTAGAGTTAACCCTGAAAATAGGACCTATGCCACCTTTATAATTGTACTCTATAATTTGTACTGCATAATGTAATTGTACTGTATAATTTTACTCTATTTTTACCACAATTTTAAGGAAAAATTTAGGAGCCATTTTTGAAAAAATTTTGAAAATGTCTTCATGTGATGTCCCCTCAAATTGTGAAGACATATTTTCAAAATCGCAGCGCCTCGTGTCAAGCCAGATCAACCGGAGAATATCCGTTTTGGAAAAAATCGTATGTACGGTTTAAGCGCTAGTGCTGATCACGGACGGACGGACATTTTGTAAAAACCGCTTTTTCGGTACCAGGGAACCTCAAAACGTGTATTTCCATTGAAATCTGTAAATGGATTTTCAGCAGCATTGTATTACTTTTCCTACACCGCGTATATTACTCCGTATATACATAAATGCACGGGAAAATAATATTAAACATTATTATAGTACATATTGGAGATGGTGACGTTTGTCTTAAATAAATTCTTTACAAATAGGCTATGTTCTTTGTGGTACTCCCTTTTGCCGACACTTAAAGAAACTTAACAATCTCCCATCATTTCCAACATGCAATTTTACAAAATTCAGTGTGTTTACCGAAAATTACACCTGCGTCATTTTTAGCCAATCCGTGGGGAAAAAATGAAAACATTTGGCACCGTTTTGAGAAAATATTTTTTATAAGTTGCACTAAATTCAGGAAGAAATTAACCGAAAAATGCTTGTTCTTTTTCATAATTACAAAATATCTTATATTCAATGTTGTAATTTTTCAATGTTATTTTTTTGTAATTTTCCAAAATACAGTTTGCCTAAACTGGGTAAACAGCAGTTTTTTTTACCATCCTTTGCTATATTCGAGGAGAACATTTAAAGAAAAATAATTGAGTCGTTTTTGAGAGTGTTTTTTTTATAAATTGCATTAATTTCAATCAGAATGTGCACAAAAGATCCAGGTTTTCCCCAAAAAATATTGCATGATATTTTTTAAATATTTAATGTTTTACACTCTCGCTTTCGTAAGAAAAGAAAGTGTTGTATACGTGCGCAAGAAAACGGCGATTTTTCGACAGAGAGGCTCATTTCCAGACCCTGTAATGAAAAAGTGGATCAGTTTTGTTAATATATAATTATTTGCTCTAGCACATCGGGTAGGCAGAATCCATGTTTTGTTGGTCGTTGATACCAAAAACAAAAATATTGACTGCAAGTAGTTTTTCCGTCCGTCTGTTGTCAACACTAGCGCCTAAAATGTTCAGATGATTTTATCCAAAATTGATATTCCTTGATCGTCTTAAAGTGATACGATAGGCCGATTTTTTAAAATTATAGAATTTTCTTTTTTGTGTAATTAAATAAAGTGTTCTTTCATGCATTTTTCTAGGTCACATTCATTGACTATAAGTATATGCAATTTATATTTAAAGATTCCAGTGTTAATTGTCAGACTGCAATATTATTGTACTGCCTCCAATACAATTTCTAATATAGGTGGTTGTAATTTTGTTAGAAAGCTAGTTTTTGTTTTCTTTTGTAAAGTTAATTTGTCTGCAGGTGCTGACAGAACTGTCTGTACGATAGTCCATTTTTGTTAAGTTTTGTTAACAATTGCTTCACACGTGTAGAAGCATGACTTAATGTGCCTGTCGTATAGTAAAGTTCAATTTGTTTTCAATTATGGTGTGTTATAGGCTACACAATTTAAAAAAATAATTTCATAATTTCTATAATGGCGAAATCTAAAGGAATCTTTAAATGACGCATTTGCAAAGAAAATTAGCATATGAGATCAAATCCTTCGCATCGCGAAAATGATACTGTGAGTCCGAATGCACGTGAATCTCCTCCTAGTCCATCTAAAAGGAAAGAACATAGTGTAAGCACAGACGATGAGAATTACATGAATGCTAAGTGAAGATATAACTTCTCAGAAGAAGTCTCCATCGCAAAGTACTGAATGCGAGGCATTCAAGAATCCCATTTGAACAATAACAAAAATATTTTAGTTTGTCTCAAAACCTTGCTATTTCTGTTGTATTACAGAATGATGGAAATTATTGTGCTAGATGAGAAGTACTGAAAATAATCGTATGTCACGTGAGAAAAACATGCTAAGGTTTGTAGAGAACTTGACAGATTACGCGTTGCAAAGGCAGAATATGATGATCCTCAAATATCAAGGGAGGCAAGAAATTCGAAAAGAAAAAAGACTGGTCTAAAAGATAGTGAAACCTGCTATTACCATGTAGGCTGCCTTTAGTTACTCTCCAGTGAAAACTTTTCTACGTTTTCCCAACATATGTTTCTCTGAAAACTTTGAGGGTCATTTTATCAGAAGTTGAAATTTTCAAACATTTGACTCATCTCCGAAACTATTCAAGATAACTGCATGAAATTCTTAGTGGTTATAAATTAGGATATACTAAGAATGTTAATGCTCAATCATGCTTATTACTTCTCTAATGCATGCGTTAAGCATTTTTTTTGCACATTTTTTAGAAAAAAAAATGTATTTTGGAAACAAATTATAAATCCCTTCAGAATAGAGATAAAAACTTAACGGAGGATCGGTAATCTCTCAATATATCTCTGAATAAGTGTTGTAAAATCCATTAGAATTTATTTAGTAGTCCGTGATTGGATAGGATAGGAGTTACCTTGAGGGAACTCAAGGTCCTGCAAGTTTGAAGAGGATATTTTGATTTCTGGAGGTGCTTTTCACATGAAGACTTAATTACATTTTCAAAATTCTCTGGATGCAACATTTTTTTAAATTAAATTTTGTCCTTGGAAAGCATTTCGAGTTTTTCGTTATTTGTTTCGTCTATATAGACGTAAAGCGTCTATAAGATCCTACGGAGCGTTGAGCACACTGGAGTAATCCTACTTTATTAAGCGCCCTTTAGGTAGTCAAGTCAAGTAAGTCACAGTCAAGTTAGGGAATCGCTGACATGTAGCGTCTTCGCACTCGCGTCATCTAACCATTGGCCAGAATTGGGAAGGAATAAGGATGAAAGTGAAGTTCAGAACGCTTCTCAGGGAATGGACTAGCCCCTGTGAAGCAGGTAAACTCGTTTTGTCGTAACGAATTTCAGTGAGGTTCTACGGAAATCCAACCCAGAACCTCAGTGTTGAAAGGCAAGCGTCTTCGTCCTGAGCCACGGGACCACGATCGCTGGAAAGAAAATGTTTCCAAAATTGCAAAAGTTCGAGCTTTCTTTCTTCTTTCTATTACTACAAAATTGAAGAGAGATTTCAATGTTAATCAATGACAAATCGTGAAGTAGCGTCAAGTACAATTTTTCGAAAATATAAGTAGCTTTGTTGTAATTTGCGCGTTAAATTTGGACAGTTCTTAAATAACTATTTTCTCAAAAACCGCTCGATATTGCTTTAATTGTCTCATCGTATCAGACGGTAACGGTAAAAAAATGGCGCTTGTGTCATGTCCGGCGAATTCTCAGTATTTTCGAAAATTGCAAAAAGGTTACATTGCAGAACTACAAATCTGAAGACAGAGAATATTCTATTAAATAAAATTTGGCAAAAACATATCTTAAAGGAGAGACAGAGAGAGAGAGACAGAGAGAGAGACAGAGAGACAGAGAGAGACAGAGATAGACAGAGAGAGAGACGGAGACAGAGAGACACACAGACAGAGAGACACACAGACAGAGAGACACACAGACAGAGAGACACACAGACAGAGAGAGAGACACACACACAGAGAGACACAGACAGACAGAGAGAGAGACACACACAGACAGAGAGACACACACAGACAGAGAGAGAGACACACACAGACAGAGAGAGAGAGACACACACAGACAGAGAGAGACACACACAGACAGAGAGAGAGACACACACACAGACAGAGAGAGACACACACACAGACAGAGAGAGAGAGACACACACACAGACAGAGAGAGAGAGACACACACACAGAGACACACACACAGACAGAGAGACACACAGACAGAGAGAGAGACACACACACAGACAGAGAGAGAGACACACACACAGACAGACAGACACACACACAGACAGAGAGAGAGACACACACACAGACAGAGAGAGACACACACAGACAGAGAGAG